>VDFB02271358.1:726600483-726662663 GCA_007258455.2 Sequoia sempervirens | reverse complement strand
AAACACTAAACCCTTAACCTTAAACCCTAATCCCTTACCCTTAAACCCTCTACCCTAAACCCTAAACCCTTAACCCTTAACCGTAAACCCTTAACCCTTAAACCCTCTACCCTATACCCTAAACCATAAACCCTTAAATATTCTACCATCTACCATTAACCCTTAGGTCTATGTGTACAAAAATTAGATATCTAATTGAAATTTGATATCCTATTCAAATTGGATATCCAATTTGAATCAGATATACAATTTGTAGAATTAAAATCATACCATTACGATTTTTTTTAAATGTATCAGATATTAGATTGGTGGGCCATAGAAAAATTCCATATGGGCCATTTTTTTCATTCCAATGGACCCTACATCATGTTTGTAGGAGACATATGTGCAGTTTCATACATGAAGAGAAAAGATCAACTTTTTAGAGCATATTCTACTCAAATTTTTCATAAGTAATAATTTTTAGCATATTTTATGAGGTATAATGGGGAGTAGCAATCATCAAAAGCAAAAATGTAAGAGAAATCTTACAAAAGAAAAAAATTGAAGCATATAGACAAAGAGATAGAGAAGGTCATAGGAAGAAAAGTCAAGGTATGTTAAATATTGGTGAACCTAACCCCTATGGTCTTTCAAGTGAACAGGAAATTGTGTATGTTCAACGTGAAAATGTTGGAATTGAAGATGTTGAACATGATATTTAAATTAGGAATGAAAATATTGAAATTGATAATGAAAAATTTCAAGGTGAAAATGTTGGATTTGAAGATGTTGAACATGATATTGAAATTGGGAATGAAATTATTAAAATTGATAATGAAAATGTTCAAGGTGAAAATGTTGTATTTGAAGATGTTGAAGATGATATTGAAATTGGGAATGAAACTATTCAAATTGATATTGAAATGTTCAAGTTGAAAATGTTGGAAATGAAGATTTTGAACATAATATTGAAGCAAATGTAAATTATGTTTCACCATATTACATGGGAAATGAAGAACCTTGTGTGGAAGAAAGACTAATGCAGGAGCATCCAGTGGTGTAAGGGCAATCTTGCGTCACCCAAAATTAGTTAAATTTCAAGTTTCTCAGATTTTTAGATGTTTTTACATTATTG
Organism: Sequoia sempervirens; assembly: GCA_007258455.2. NCBI lineage: Eukaryota > Viridiplantae > Streptophyta > Pinopsida > Cupressales > Cupressaceae > Sequoia > Sequoia sempervirens. The sequence goes on along the minus strand of VDFB02271358.1, from coordinate 726,661,546 downwards.
GATACCCTTTTCATCATAATGAAATTCCCAATTTACAGTTCTTATTTTCTAATCCTGGGTTGAAAGATATTGCAGTTTTAGTTTCCCATATTTGCACTTAAAAATCTTTTGAGTTAGATTTGAGGTATTTAGAGTTCCTGGAACAACTGAGACTTGTTGAAATTGGCGTAGAAAATTTCTAGCGCGTTACTGACTTGGAGACCTTTCCAACAATTCAAATGGTTCATGAATCAAAGTCCCAGATCAAAAGTTATGGTCCTAAGAAGTTGGTGTACTTTCTAGAAGATACAATTGCAAATGTTCTTTTGAAATTTGAACTTCAAGTTGTAATTTTTGGTGCCAAACTGCCTAAACTCAAATTTGAATGTTGTTTTGGTCCTGAACTAAAGATGAGCTCTATTTATGGGTAGGTTTCTAATTTTTGGGTAGCTTTTTAGGGACAAGCTCGCATATTGTGAATGGTTATTCTATAGCTTTCTATAACTTTCATGTGTTGTCGAACTTGGGGATTTGAGATCATCTACATGTAAGAAGCTCCATTTTATGAATAATAAAATTATTCTCTTGTTTTTGGGTTATTTTCTATGTCTCAGATTGCACCCTCATCAAGTGGTATCAGAGCGAGGTTTTTTTGAGTGTGTGGACATATCGCCGATCGTGAGGCAATTCACACCAGGACTGTGGTTGTGGGTCAAGGTAAAGAAAGATTCCTCCGAGAGTGATTCCTAGTAGGCGTGGTGGTGCCAAAGGTGGTTGAGGTAGAAAAAATGTTGGTGGAAGAGATGCACTGGCAGCGCTCGAGAGACAGATTGATGCATTACAAGAGCAGTTGAGAAGAGGGTTAAACCCAAGGGAGGAAAGTGAGGATGAAGGAGAGGAAGAAGTTTCAAATGTAGAAGAGGAAGAAGAAGGAATTGATCAAGACCAAATGTGGCTAATAAGGGCCATTTCAAATATCGAGGAAAGACTTAGAGTAGAAGTCCCCAATTATTCCAGAAGTCTAAACCCAGAAGAGTATGAGGAAATAGAGGACCCAGATCAGGTTAAGTTTGTGAAAATGAAGCTGAAGGGCCATGCTAGTATTTTGTGGAAAGAGATCTAGTTGGAAAGAAATCGAAGAGGAAAAGTCAAGATCACCAAATGGGATCGCATGGTAGAGAAACTAAAGAAGCAGTTCATACCAGTTGACTACGAGTTCGATCTATTGAAGAAATTGCAAGTGTTTAAGCAAAGAAGCAGATCTATGAAAGAATATACTAAATATTTTCACAAGATAATCATCAGAACGGGTCACATAGAGGCCAATAAGGAGAAGGTAGCCCGATATCTTAATGGTTTATGACCGAGCATTCAAGAGGAGTTAAGCCTAGTTAGAATGACCACCATTGAGGATGTGTATCAGTTTGCTCTGAAGGTGGAAGAGAAGTTGAACACAAGATTTGATGGCAAGAAAAAAGGACGAGGAGGTCAAAGCAGAAGGTGCAGTGGAAGACCTTTAGGAAACCGAAATGATGATGAAAAGAAAAGTGAAGATGTGGGTACTAGTCGAAGCCAAAGGAATGACAACTTCTACCACCCTCATGATCAAAATAGTGGTGATCAAAGAGGTAGAGAATGAGGGAGATATGGACAAGGATCTGGAAGAGGTGGTTTCAGAGGAATGTGTTTCTAGTGTGGTGAAGAAGGTCATCGAGCCTATGAATTTTCACAACACCAAGGAAGGGCAGATAAAAGGCCAGAAGGTCATGGAAGCATTGTAGATGAGGAGGCCCAATCTAAACATTTAGACGATGCTGAAAGGGGAGAAGCCCTAGTGATTAGGAGATCCTTGGTGACTGAGGAAAAGGAACTAGAACAGAGGAAGAATCTATTTTGCACAAGGTACAAGTGTGAAGGAAAATGTTGTGATGTCATTATTGACAGTGGCAGCACCGATAATCTGGTGTCAGAGGAGATGGTCACAAAGTTGAAGTTGAAGAGGGAAAGGCACCCACATCCATATCGGATTGCCTGGTTACGGAAAGACCACAAAGTTTTGGTTAATGAGTAGTGCCTAGTAAAGTTCAAGATTAGGAGCTACCATGATGAGGTACTCTGTGATATCATGCCCATGGATGCATGTCACATGTTGTTGGGGAGGTTGTGGTAGTTCGATAGGCAAGCTATACATGATGGCCATACAAACACTTATTCCTTGACAAAGAATGGGGTTCGTCACAAGTTGAAACCCCTGAAGGAGACTGAATAAAAGGTATGTAGTAGTGCTAGAATTTGTTATGTAGATGGAAGAAATTTTTTAGAAGGTATGAAGCATGAGCATGTGTGTTATGCATTGATTCTTGGAGTGAGTATGGACGATAGTGAGAAGGTTCCAGAAGAAGTTTCTAGGATGTTGGATGAGTTTCAGGATATTGTTTCTGATAATGTACCTAAGGGTTTACCACCAATAAGGAAGATTAGTCATCATATTGACTTAATTCCTGGAGCCAACTTGCTGAATAAGGCAGCTCATAGAATGACTCCAATAGAAAATGAGGAGTTGAACAACAAGTTCAAGAGTTGTTGGGAAAGGGTTTGATATAGGAGAGTTTGAGTCCATGTGCAGTACCTACAGTATTAGCACCAAAGAAGGATAGGGAGTGGAGGATGTGTACAAATTCCTAGGCCATAAACAAGATAACAATCAAGTATAGATTTCCCCTACCAAGGATGGATGACCTGATGGACTGTTTGAGTGGAGCTCAGTACTTCACAAAGATTGATCTGAAGAGTGGATATCACAAGATTTGGATTCAAGAGGGAGATGAATGGAAGATTGCCTTCAAGACCAAAGAGGGCCTGCACGAGTGGTTAGTCATGCCTTTTGGGCTAACCAATGCACCGAGCACATTCATGCAACTCATGCATGAGGTACTAAAAGAATTTTTGGGAAATTTTGTTATTGTGTACTTAGATGATATTTTGATTTTCAGTAAGACGTTGGATGAGAATCTGATGCATATTCAAAGAGCCTTTGAGAAGTTAAAAGAAGAGAAACTGTTGATTAATCTAAAGAAGTGTAGTTTTGTGAAGAGGGAGTTAGTGTACTTGGGTTTTGTTGTCTTAGCAGAAGGTTTTAAGATGGACCCAGAGAAGGTGAAGGCTATTCTGGAAAGGCCTACCCCAAGAACTGCTACCAAGGTGAGATCTTTCCATGGTTTGGCTAGTTTTTATAGAAAGTTCATTAGAAACTTCAGTAGTATTTGTGGACCCCTGACTGAAACAATGAGAGGGGATAGAAAAGAATTCAAGTGGAGCACTGGAGTGGAAAATAGTTTTGAATTGTTGAAGTAGAAGGTGACAAAGAAACCTATTTTGGCCCTCCTAGATTTCAACAAGGTGTTTCATGTGGATTGTGATGCCAGTGGTTGTACCATTGGAGCAGTGTTGAGCCAAGAAGGTAAGCCCATTGCCTATTTTAGTGAAAATTTAAATGATGCTAAGAGAAAGTATTTTGTATATGATCAGGAATTTTATGCAATAGTTCAAGCATTAAAAAAATGGAGACATTATTTGTTACGAAGAAATTTGTCCTATATACTGATCATTAGGCCTTGCAGTACCTAAATAGTCAAGGAAAATTAAATCAAAGGCATATGAAATGGTTAGATTTTTTGCAGAGTTATACCTTTGTTTTGAAACATAGGAGTAGACAAAGGTTGTTAATAGGAGTCTAGGTAACCTACTGAGATGTTTGGTAGGAGATAAACCCAAGGGATGGGAACTGATCTTACCCCAGGAAAAATTTTCTTACAACAATTCTATCAACAGAAGCACTGGTAGATCACCATTCTAGATTGTGTATGGAGGTAGCCCTAGAACAACTCCAGAATTGAGGAAGATGGACCAAGAGAAGAAATAAGTGTTGAAGCCAAATATTTTGTAGAGCACATTAGGAATATACATGAGAAGGTATGAGAACACATTAATAAGATGAATATGCAATATAAGGCTAAGGTAGATCAGAAAAGGAGGAATAAGGAGTTTCAAATTGGAAATGAAGCAATGGTCCACTTGAGGAAAGAAAGGTTTCTAGTGGGAACCTATAACAAATTGAAGATGAAGAAATTCGGTCCCTATAAGATTTTGAAGAAGCATGATTTAGGGAATGCATATGAGATAGAGTTTCCTGATGGAATCAACATTTCCCTTGTGTTCAACATTTTAGATTTGACAGAATATCATGAAGGTGGAACGGAGGAAGCACTAGCAATAGGGTAGTATGGAATTCCAACACCTACTTTAGAAAGGGAGGAGATTGAAGGAATCTTGGATAGTCATGTGGGAAGGAGTACTAGAAATAGGTAGTATGAAGAATATATAGTGAAATGGAGAGGAAGGCGTGTGGAAGATTCATCCTGGCTATCTAAGGTAGCGGTTTACTGGTTGGGTTTTCCTCAAACCATTGGAGACGTAACAGGGTCACTTCTCAAATTACCCTGGGTGTCTAATGCAGGAGCATCCAGTGGTGTAAGGGCAATCTTGCATCACCCAAAAATAGTTAAATTTCAAGTTTCTTATTTTTTAGATATTTTTACATTATTGGATACCCTTTTCATCATAATGAAATTCCCAATTAACGATATTTATTTTCTATTCCTAGGTTGAAAGATATTGCAGTTTTAGTTTCCCAGATTTGCACTTGAAAATCTTCTGAGTTAGATTTGAGGCATTTAGAGTTCCCAAACTTTCTTAAAACTTTCTGAAATTGGCGTAGCATATTTCTAGCGCATTATTGACTTTGAGACCTTTCCAACAGTTCAAACGGTTCGCGAATCGAAGTCACAGATCAAAAGTTATGGCCCAAGGAAGTTGGCGCACTTTCTAGAAGATACAATTGCAAATGTTCTTTTGAAATTTGAACTTCAAGTTGTAATTTTTGGCACCAAACCACCTAAACTCAAATTTGAATGGTTTTTTGACCCCGAACTAAAGAGGAGCTCTATTTATGGGTGGGTTTCTAATTTTTGGGTAGCTTTTTGGGGATAAGCTCGCATATTGTGAAGGGTTCTTATGTAGCTTTTTGTAACTTGCATGTGTTGTAGAACTTGGGAATCTGAGATCCTCTACATGTAAGAAGGTCCATTTTCTGAAGAATAAAATTATTCTCTTGTTTTTGGGTTATTTTCTATGTCTTGGGTTGCGCCCTCATCAAAAACATATTCCAAATTCAAGACCTTCAAGAACCCCTAAATGATTACTTGAATTTGATGAGAACATTTTAAAAAAATTTGAAGGCGAGAGGTCAACACGAACTGTTCAGTTGTGGGCTAGAAGAATTTTCAACCAATACTTTAGCGATAAAACATTGATCAAGCAACGCCAACTTTTTGTACAATTGCTAAAGATGCAAAAGATGAAACCTTTGCTAGCCAAATTGAAAATTCGTGTGAACAAGAAGATTGAAAAATTCCTATTATTGTCAAAAATATTTTTAATGGTCTCAAGTCTATTGGAAAAACTAACAAGGAAAAGGATAAGAGAGTTGCTGGGAGAGTCATTATAACTGCCCTAGTAAGCCATCAATTGAAAAAGGCTTGCATTATGAGACAAAATTGTATTGATTTTTACATAAATCATAAAACTTTGGATAGAGCACTTGCAATAAGAGAAAGAATAGATGATCCTCTTCAAAATGATAAATGGGCTTTTGCTAGGAGACTTCCACATGTTGATAAGAAGCTAACTGATAATGTAAAGTAAGTAGTTCAACAATTTTGGCATGATAACTCTAGAGTATGACCCAAGGAAAAAGATGTTTTAAAGTTAAGAATTGGAAATTGAGACCATACACCACATCCCAAACATTTCTTGGAATCAAGCCAAACAATTTTGTTCAAAAAATTTATTGAAACACATCCAACTATGGAAATCTCACAGAGGACTTTTGAAGGTTTGAATTTGTTTTATTGTGTGACTCTTAAGATTCATAATACTTGTTGCAAACAACATGTGGATTTTTCAATGTACCATGAGCTATTATGCTATATCCATTCTACTTTGCATACTAATGAAATGTTTTAGGAGTGTGGTGCAATGCATCTTCCAAAATCATCAAGGCAATTGCTAGATCTATTTTTATGTTCTAGAGATGATGGTTGCTTTTTCTATAGAAATGATTATTTAAATGCAATGTACTCACAATATGGTGGCTTGTCAAAGTTTGTTCAATGTTTTCATGAGATTTTCATACATGAAATTGGAAAGAAGCTTGTTGAGAAAAAGAGATATGAGATAGTCAAATATACTTTGCAGAGTGGAGGTGAAGGTTCTAGATGTGAGTTGGTTACAAAAGAATGTAGTGTTGCTGATTTCATTTCAGATTTTAAGGACAATATTTTCTACAAGTATGCAAGGCATAGTAATAGGTCTTAGTGGTTAGATCAACATTTTAGGATGTTTAAGGACTCTTTTCTGATTGAAAATATTATATCAGTGGATGATTTTACAGAAAAATACACATTGCAACCAAAAAATGAGGTATAATCTCAATATTACAATTCCATTCATATTGCTATTTTTGTCCACATAACATTTATACATGCACCTAATAGTACAAAGGAGGATCAAAAGATAATTTAAGAGTATTATTTTTATAAGAGTGATGATATATCTCAATCATCTAAGTATGTCCAAAATTTTTTTGAGAATTTTTTTGAGTTCTTGCAGGAGCATGATATAGCAGTAGACCAACATCTAATTTAGTCAGGTAATTGTATAAGTCAAATCAAGAATGCTTGTATGTTTTATTAGTTGATTAGAATGCATGTAGAGAGGGGTGTAGCTTGTATTTGGAGTTTTTTTGAAGCTATACATGGGAAAGGGGAGCATGATGGAGAAGGAGCATGCATAAAGAGAGCTCTAGTTAAGGAGCAATTGAAGATTTCAGGAGCAAAATTCAAGAATGCACATTCTATTGTTGATTGGTGTAGTTCAACATTATCATAGGGAGGGACACTTGACTCAATAGTGTGCAAATTATTTTGGTTGGTTGAGGAGACTACTATAGGAGGAAGATTGGATTGTCATACAATCAAGGATTCTTCAAAGATGCATTCATTTCAAAGCTCAGATGCAGGCACATGGACCATTTGGAAATGAGAGTTGGATTTTTTTTGTCAGAGTCGTATTCAGTGCGAGTGGGATCAATGTGAGTCAGGTGAGTGGATGGATACATGGGTTCCATAGTATCTAACTCCTTTATCTCAAATAATATCCATGACAAATGACACAATGGAAAGTTGAATTGATTATGACCTACATTCAAATCTACTATAGCCATGACATGGTTTTGCAGTTGTTGCACCATATGGGAATGAAGAGATATTAGACTATTGGTTTACTCGATGTGTGTGGGTAAAGCATAAGCTAACATAGTTGATGGAAGATGATGATAGTTTTGTGTATCCTATAGGTTTAGTTGTGGTTGCAGGAACTTGGTTACAAACATACATGATTAGAAAGAATGGCATACTTGCATTTGAAGACTATCAGAAACAAAAAGCTATTCTCATGTATTCACGCCTTGTTATAGCAACAAATGTCATGTTGTTGAAGCATCATGCCAGACCAAAGACAACAAGTATGAACACTTAGTAATGCTGATCATGAAGCAATATTAGATACTCTTAAGCAAAGAGATGACCCTTCAAGCACACTTGAATAGTAGTTTCAAGAATGGAAGGTACAATGCTTATGTTCATTATGCTTAAGTTCATCAGTGTTCTTTATTTAATACTAATATTTTATATACTATTGCAATCTAGGTGTCTTTAATAGTGATATTTTGTATGCACTTTTGCAAAAAATTTGGCAAGATTGATCATGGACCTGCTATAACAATAGCCAGCTTTGATCCTTTCAGAGAGGTATGTGATAGATTAGAACAATATAGATTGATTATTCTAAGCATCTTTTATAGTTTGCATCACCAATTCATCATCATTCAGGGTGTTTAGATTAATATAGATTTGTTAGTCTAAGCATCGTTTCTATTGTGACAATATATATTTTGCATTTTACCACTTTTGCAATATTCCTAGAATGATTGATCATGGACTTGTTGCAATAATAACCAACTTTGATCCTTTCAGAGAGGTATGCGAGAGATTAGAATAACCCAAACTCGAATAGGTAACTTAGTTTGTAAGTCAGTTATTGGGAGTTGGTTAGTTTTTTTGTGTGGGAGAGAGTCTTAAAAAAGGTTGATGAAGTCATTTTGGGGATTGATGAATGTAATTTTGTGAAGAATCAATAAGATCAGATTGAGTTACTTTGCAAAAACTGTGGTTTCTACACAAAAATGTGTGTTTTCTCCATTGTTCGACCACTACACAAAAATTAAATGACTGCATAGCATGTGGAATGAGGGGGAATCAGGCCTAATACCCCTTTAAAGTTTGTTTGAGTGCTTTCTTTTCATTTTTTGGGAGTTTTGTGACAAGTTTTCTCAAGGGAGGTAGTGAACCCAAATTTTGCATTTTTGAGTAAATTATGAATTATTGAAGCCCTCCACCTACTGTACCTTTCATTTGACTTAGTGGAGACGCTATGTACAATATGATTTGAATGTGTGCAAGTTCATTTAAGAAAGGGTAAATGATTTGTGAGTCTTGGATTTGTTGTCCTAAGTAAATCACTACCTAAATTACATGAAAATAAAGCTCTTAGCCTAGGGTTTTTTAAAATCAATGTGAATGGGGGAATCTCTTTAATGTTTAAGTGTATTGGGTTATAATATAGGTTTCTAAGTTGGCATAATGGTTAGGGGAGTTGTGCAAGTGGGATTTTTAATAAACCCTATGCATTTGCATGGTAAATAGATGGTTTCATGGGACATCCTACTAAAGGAATTGTAGGTGTAGAATAATTTAAAAATTTGTTGTTCTATGACACAACTCAATATTTTTTGGGGTTTTCTTGTGAAGATCAAGTGTTTAAAGTGCACTCACTTTGTGAAAGAGGGCTAATTCACTAGCCTAGGATAGGGGTATGTTATTGGTTCTCAAATTTGGTCCAAAGGAGTCAAGGGTAGTTTTCACATATGATTTCACCTCACTCTACATCAATCCATAACTTGTTTGAAATTTCATGTTTTAGGATTTTAGCCATAACAACAAGCTAGTGAACTATTTGATAAAAAAATTTTGTACACATGTATGAAAAATTTGGTGGCATTTACAAGGCAGTGAACTTTTTGAAAAAATACCTCAAAGAAATGTGGTGTCATAAAATTCCATGACAAGAAAATGCAATTGAAAATTGCTTCTAGTTATTAGTTATGTAATATGAATTAATTGCATGACTTCTTAGGTTGACTTTGTAAAAATTATATTGTAATTGAAAAATTTTCATCTATCAGCCTCTAGTTGTTAGTTTTGCAATGTGAAGTAATGATTTGATTTTGAAAGATGTGCAATGCAATGTAATCAACAATATGAATATAAACTACATAATACAACCATTCCTTTTTATGCTCTTGTACATTGATATTTAACCATTTCTCACTTGATTAAATTTTCAAAGAGTTTAATCATGCACATGAGGAAGAAATTAAATTTTGATTGTCAACTTCTATATATCAAATTATCTAATAATCTTAAGTGTATCTCCATATACAAAAATGGCATCAACACCAACTCAAATAAAGATTTACAAAATGTAGCATATTCCATCTCTATGTCTATTCAAAAATGTTTGTCTCATCCTAAACTACTAGTGGATCATCAAAATGGAGCCTCTTTGTAACACTCATTGGCTGTAAAGGTAGCTACATGAAAAAAATTCAAACCACAATTGAGATTAGTTATAATATATGATTTAAAATCAAATAATTAACATCAAAATAAATATGTACATTTCATTATAATTGAACTCTAAAATTGTAATCTTGATTACCTTAAATACTCATCTCTTCAAAGGGTCAGGAGTTCTAGAATATTCCCCTCTCAAAGAACTGACCAAACCAACTTTTGTAATGTCGATCTATATATGTGAATAGAAACATTAAATTGATCTGAGTTAGCATACAATTGTTGGTAATAGGAACATATAAATACCAAACACAAAATAAAAGAAACACATACCTCTCTAGGTTCATCTTTTTCTTTATCTCCTTTAGGTGTTTTGACACCTCCTCCTTGAGGTGTTTCAACACCTACTCCTTCAGGTGTTCCAATACATACTCCTTCAAGCATTGTGGCACTTGTCAACAACAATGTATAGCTCAGAATTACATGTACATAAAAATGACAAGTACATATGAAACTAGCAATTTATGTCAATATATGTATAATCAATATAAGATCTTAAAAATCTTAATTCAATCGAATTTGAGTTCAATAACCTCCTCTTATCTAAAATTTCACTTCCATAATCTAGACAAGGCCACACCTTGCTCGCACTTTTCAACAAAAACTTATAGCTCATAATTGCCTGTACATAAAAATGAAAAGTACATATGAAACTACCAATCTATGCCAATGTATGTATAATCAATATAAGATCTTAAAATTCTTAATTCAATTGTATTTGAGTTCAATTACCTTCCCTTTATGTAACATTGCACTTCCACAATCTAGACAAGGCTACACCTTGCTCACACTAGGTATTTCCTACAAGTGGAAAATAAGATAAACATATAAGTTATTATACAATTTCATTAATGATAGTTCAAATGACAAGCAAGTATATAATAAAAAAATGTAAATGAGTGAGTACGAAAATATATACTATGTGTGTGTCAAGGCCAAATCAAATGGCCCTAATGGTGCTATTAGTCACCTATACAAGCTCCTCCTTTTAGATATCAGCTATTAAATAGAACATGTAAATAAATATTAGTACATTATGCTATCTCTTATTAATATTCATTTAAAAAAAATGCAAGTTACGAATTTAAAACTTAAATCTTACTTGTCTCATTATTCCAATGTCCCCCTTTCTAGCAGGAGAGGACTTTGTAGGGTGCGCTCCACTCCCCTGTGTCTGATCTATAATGTCCACATCATGAAAGTCATAATTAGACATGTCCAAAAGATGCTCAATGGGTTATACAAGAGGACCCAAGTGCATTTGGTCGCACATGGAGCAAGTATGTGGAACAAAAATATGTGGAGTTGATTAAGATGACACAACAACACTCAAGACATCACCAAAATCACCAAAATGTGGTCGAGATACTATAGAAGCATGTGAAACCAAAATACCACTCAAAGAGTGAATAGCCTAGATAGTCTATGTGGTTGTATCTTGCATAATATCGAGATGATATACTAGATGTGGCAGAGGAAGGGGAGGAGGGGGAACATATGGAAATCTTGGTTTGGGAATTGCTTTGGAGGTGTGTACTAACACCCAAGCCACAAAAGTGTCAACATCGTATTTTCACATTTTTGGGTCAATGAAAACCATAATTTTTTTCCCATTGCCACTTTTTGGCTAATCATGATCTTGCACATACCCTAACTACTAATATGACCTTATCCAATTTTATGATATGTAAGAAAAAATATGATGAAAAAGTTATTGACTTCATTTCACACTACCAATCGCTTTATTCCCAAATGAATGTCAAGGTTCTCAATCCTCACCTTCAATGGATGTTCATTGAAAGATTACAAACTAAGATACAAGAGAAGGTTAATATGATGATATTTTCTTCTTTCAAACACTTTTGTACTACCCTCTATGATTATCAAAACTCATTTAGTAGTCGTGAAACAAAATCCACCTCTAGCCAACTTGAAAAGTTCAAATCCACAAACCAAAATAACTATCCACAATTTAGAAAATAGAATAAAGGCTTCCATCAACTAAATCCCCCTCAATAAACAACTCAACATGTCAATAACCAAGTGGCTACTATAAGGAAGATAACTCCTTTTCCATTTGTGGATCTAGCTAGACAATTCACTCCCTTACCCGATACCCTCCATAACATAATTTCACAACTTCTAGAATAGAAAATGATAACTTTTCCTCTCATTAAAACTATCAATTCTAATAAGCCTTTACCTCTAAACTTTAGATTGAATGCTTATTTCCATTATCACTGACAAAGCAAACATGATATGAAACATTGTAATTGTCTTAAAAATCTTGTGCAAGTCCTCATTGATTCCAGTTGACTCTCAATTGGAGGTCTTATTGATCAAGAAAATAAGTTTGTTGCCCCTCCTATACAAAACTTGCAAATATTTACAAACCTTGTTCATAATCATAATATTTCAATTTTCAAAGCTAGTGAAACTAAAAAAAATGATCTGATGAATGTTGATACTGATGATGACAACATGGATATTGATAAACAAGATCTTATAGATATATATGAACAAGATTTTATGGATGATATCGTTGGATTGGTCAAAATTATACCTCATAAGGGTTGAACTAAAAAGACTCTTGACATTGCTTTCTCATAGAAAGATATAATTAGAAATACACCTAATGGTCCTCTTTACATAGTTGGTTGAATCAATGAAAAGACCACTAATGGGATATTAATTGGCCTCGTTTGTGGAGAGAATTTGGTCACTAAGTAATTATTACTTGCACATGGAATCTATCAAGAAACATATGAAAAACCAAAATAATGGATAAAGATGCATAATGGTTTCACTTGCCCTATGATGGGATCAATCATCCTTCCTTTTAAAATATGATCAAAACAATTAGATGTCTCATTCTCCATCATCTTGACATCAGACCAATTCTATGTGAAGCTTTTTTATCCATGTCTATGCTCCATGGAAGTTGTCACATAGATTGTGCATAAATGTTTAAAGTCTCCCTTTGACAATGAAATCTTCATTGTGCACCATAGTGGCTTTAATCATTTTTATTCTCTTGGGAAATTTTTATTAGATTTATTTTGGCCTGAGCCTATGGAACCTATTAAACCTCGAGAAGAATTCTTTTTCAAATCCTATCAAAATTTTAAGGTAAAATGCTTAGAAAAGCTATCCATTACAAACATGCCTCAACATATGATTGAGCCTACCATCCTTGACAAAACCATGATTGAACCTAAAGACAATCCAAATAGCCAAGATCAACCTAAGATTGATCCTTCACCTATCTCCTATAAAAGACCAAGAGATAATGAAACAAATCCTATCACGCCTACAATAAAACAAGTTTATAGAGTTAAAGAGAAAGTGGTTGAACAACCTCTTTTGGTTCCTTCTATTCTTCCCCTTAGGGAAGAAAAGAAACTTATGGTTGATAAAACTGCTCCTACACAAACACAACTTGAAAATAATACTAAAAGAAACAAAAAAACTAGAGAGCATAGGTATAGATATCATGCTCTTGCTTGAAATTTAAATGAAGAAAATAACAAAGAAAATCAACAAGTGAAATCACAATACTATGTCTCATCTTTTTCCCATGATGGATATTTACATCAATACTTTTAATTGAATCTTCATCTTATGAGACCTATAGAAGATAAACCATTAAAATAATTTGAATATCATGTAAACTAGTGATTTGTGGAAATAAATGTGTAGATTCTAACTATTATTTTTCAAATTTTAAAAATAAATCATGAATCTTTCAACATTTACTTTAATAACTAGTTTTAAACAGAAAACAACATTTTTAGAAAGCAATGTTTGTGTTGTACAAATAACTATTTTCTATATAAGATTAAATTCTAATTTTTGAAATATAGATTCTCAACATAAATATTTGGGGAAAGGATATTTGTTCATAGTTTCTTGTTGCATGTTTTTTAAAAATTTAAATTTTGAAGTCACTGTAACTATAATTTGGACATACATGTGTGTCGTACAACCTAACTTGTTGTGTATATATAGAATTCTGTTGTTTAATTTTTGGGTGAAACAAGGACTACAATATCTAGGGAAAGGGTATTTTTTGAATTTCTTTTATAGGGTATGTGTAGGATCATGATGAGCCAAAAAGTGGCAATATGATGGGTATGTGGTTCACTACTATTTTTTACCCAAAATTGATGAAATGAAAAGGTTTTTAAAGGATATTTCCATCTTTCCACCTATATAAATTATGCCTTACTTTTAATTTAATAAGTAATTATTATTCATTTTCTATTTGAATGATGACTAATCCTATAGTATGTGAAGCATAGAATGTGATGCATGTTTCGGATTGAAAAAATGTGATACCGTTTGAAAGTCATAGATGTTTTTCAGTCAGCCTATTGATTAGGACTTTAGTAGTAATTCTAATAGAAAATGAATAATAATTATTTATTAAATTCAAATTAAAGCATAATTTATATTGGTGGAAATTTGAGAATCTCCTCTAAAACCCCTTTTCATTTCATCAATTTTGGGTAAAAAAAGGTCATCAGCCACATACCCTACAAATACCCATAATATTGCCACTTTTTGGCCCATCATGATCCTACACATACCATTATTCAATTTTTTACATCATGTTTCCTAACTCTGATTTTTTTGAATTTTTTGCCACTTAAGGGCCTGATTTTTCCATGATGATCCTGCACATACCCTACAATGGTTTACTATTTTTCCTCCTTTGCACAACAAAGATCTTGATGTTTGAAGAGAAAAAAATGTTTACTAAAAATTGAAAATTATATACATGATAAAATGAACATATATCAAAGCTATGCTTGTTGGAAAGCTCATTTCAAGGAATACAATATATAATTTTTAAATGACCTTATTTAATCCCTCAAAAGCTAAATAAAAAGTGGTTTCTTGTTAGCATTTTGATAGGTGTGAAGGAGACTCTATTGTGGGTATGATTTAATACTAGAGGGGTTCTATCCAAGGGGTTTGATCTAAGTGGGTCTTATCTATCCCTCTTCCATTAAGACCCTTTAGATGGAGCCTCTTAAGACTTAAATCATTAGTTTTTTAAAAAATAATGATTTTAGGAAAAACATCAACATGTCCCAAAAGTGGGACACACTATAGTGGCAAAACCCAAACATCCAAACCTAATTGAAGTAATACACAATGAGTCATCCTCTTTGTTACAAAAATAAGATCATATACCACAATTCCAATAGGATATGAATCCTACTTTAGACATTATCATTCAACCTCTAGTTTTGATTAACTTGGATGATGATGATGAGGTTGCTAAAATTGATGAAGAAATGAATAATGAATTGAATACATTATTTTCCTATTCTATGAGTTTAAATTAATATTCTCCTAAGAAGAGTGTTGAACTTGGTAACAACCCTAGTTTGGAACTTTCTATTGTCCCTTTAGCTAGTTGTCCAGCTTCTATATACGATGAACATGATTGGGATGTGGGTGACCTATTATAGGTTGAATCGCATATGCCTTACTAGTCTTTTGTATTATTTTTTTATTGCATTTTGTGTGTGATTGCATGTGCATAATGGAATCCCTCATATTTTTTTGTTTGATCTCTCTCTCTCTCTCTCTCTCTCTCTCTCTCTCTCTCTCTTTGTGGAATTCCTCTATCTGTATATGCATTCCTCTCTATGTCATAAATATTTTATCTTTTCATTTGTCTTGTGTTTTCCTTTTTTGGATGACACAAGGTGTCAAGACATTTAGGTCTCTTCCATGTTGACATGAAAGGTTTTTCTTTTCTTTTTTTCACTCTCCTTGTGTGATTCTTCATGTTCCATGAGTATTTTAGGGATGATGACAGTTTTGAGCTTTCTAAAAACATTGTAGGAAGAACATAGCGGCCCCAAATACATGGATCCCTCATGTGTTTGGAGTTTCATTTTGGGGGGAAACCCCTTGTCCTTTTTCATGACATAGATTTATTTGGAAACATATGACTTTGTGTAGGGCTTTCATAATAAGCTCTCATTTCCTCTTTGTTGTTAGCATTTATCATTTTCTACTTTAAAGTAATTTCTCACAACATGGTGTTTAACAATTTCTTCAAAGTGGGGGCATACATTCACATTATTTTTTTAATCTCTCATGTTTCATTGCACATGTAGTATTCTTACTACTAGCAATACATCTTTTGATTTGTTGTGACATTTGATGTGATTTCGTTCAAGGGTGTGATCTATCTTAGCATATTATATTCCTCTTAGTGGCTTGATGTGACACACTACATCCCCTAAGTTGAATAATCTCTTCTTTGATTGGTATTTTCTTGGAGACATTGGGCATGATGTTCCCTAAGTTAATACCTTATATGAACTAAGAAAAAATCCTTTGAATGTACCTTAGACTATTTTGCATTTATAATTTTGGTTATATTTCCACCTTGCATAACACACTTTGTTTGCCTATGTATCCATCTTGTTTGTTCATGAGTTTCAAGCATATGAACCTTTTCTTGCCTCATAAAGCTCAAAGTTCATTATTGTGTGGTGCCTGATCAAAGTTATCAAGAGGTATATATTTGGTATAGTTAGCGTATGGGAGCTGAACTTATGCATGAATTTTCCATAACCATTTGCTTGTCTATGTGATTGCATATCAACTGTGTACATATGTGTCTCATTGGGGGCTCACCTAGTGGATGGCTTGAGGTTCCCCTAGCCCTTGTGAGCATGTGTTTAGTTTGCATGTTACTAGTCTTTCCAAGCTTTAGCTTGGTGCTAAACCCCCTTTTAGTCATTTAGCATACCCTAGGATACCTTATTATGGATCCCTTTCCCTCTTTCTATACTTGCATTAAGATATCTAGGGTTTCCTTGAATGAGAAGTGTAGAAAACTTGTTTAATGTCCTAAACTATATAGCGAAAATTTTCAACCTTTCATGCTCTAAGAGGGATGACAAATTTTTGCAAGGTATTTTGAGGCATGGTATAGTAAATAGGTTATGTTTGAATAAAATCCTATAAGGATATCTTAGTAGGAGTGTTATGAAGTTCAACAAGATGAAATTATTTTCCAAGAGTAGTTTAGGAAAAAGTATCCCCTTTTCACACTTAATTTGGAATGAATAATTAATAAAAAAAGTGAGCTTAAAATGATGCTTTAATTTACTGTTGTAATATTTATTTTACATATTCACATTAAGTTTAGGTCCCTTTTAATTAAAATAGACTTAACTGTGCCTTATTTTTGGTGTTGTAAGGTGTACCTTTACACTTTCACACTAACCTAGGGCTTTATTAATTGAGGTTAATTTTCCTTAATTGGCCCCTTTAATTCAAAACCAACCCTAATTAATTGAAAATTTTGAGGGATAAAACTTTACATTCATAAATTCCTTAACATAAGGTTTAATATTGAGCATTGTGTGTCCTAGGTAAGTGGCCTAGGACCCATTCTCCATAGGGTGAATGTGTCATCATTTTCACCTAGGACCTAAATTTGAACTATGTTTTTAGTAGTTTTTAAATGATTTCAAATGTATAATTCAATGTTGTCTTGTGATATTTGGATTTTGGGAATTAATGTTAAGACATGTATAAATAAGAGGCTATTTCACTAAGTTAATCCCATATTTTCAAGTGTTCAAATCCTAATAGAAAGTCTATGAGATCAAGAGAATTCAAGAGAATTTTCAAGGCATTCAAAGGAAAATTTATTGAAGACTATTACAACAATCAAGAATCCATTATCATGTCAAATATTTCTTGTAGATCATGTATGTTGTTTGAGATAATATGGTTTTGTAGTGTTCAAGATCTATTCGAGTATTCAAAGGCATTGTTTAAAGACAGGTTTCACAATCAAGATCTACATCCATTGAAGCCTACTCATACTAGTTGCAAATTTGGAATCCATGGTTTAAATAAGGTTTGGTGAGTTGCTACATAGTGTTATACATTCATCATTCCTTCATGATTTTCTCTTTCATTTGAAGGTTTAATTACCAAAAAAAGGTTTGATCAAGGAAAATCCCCATTCATCTAATTAACAACATTTTTCCCTCTTTGATGTGTGATTGTAGATTTTAGGTTGAAGATAATTTGAAGAGTAAAATTGAAGAAAGTTACAAAGTTTCCAAATTTGCAATAAAAGTTATCATATTACTAGTAGGGGTTACTTTGAAAAATTTAAGATAGAACTTGGAATTTTAGAAGTTTATATAATGAGAGGTGACTTACATGGTGCAATAATTAGGGGAATTTTAGGAGGTGCAAAAGGAGTTTTAGGAGGTCCAATAATCAAGGGACATCTAATGGTCAATTTCACATTCATAATCTCAATGGATTTGAATTCTTGTTGATTTTCTTCTATCATGTGGGGTCTAATTTTACCTTAGCATCTTCATCTATTCAATCCATAAATATGTTAATGGTTTCATCCTCTTTTCCAACAATATTTTTCCAAGTGGGAGAAGCATTGGGAGATGGACAAACAAGATTCTCATGGCTGTTGGATCTTCTAACACCAAGGTACCTTCGTCACAAGTAGGATAGGTAGCAGGAGAAGGAAAATTATGATTGTCATGATTATTTATAATTGCATCCTCTTTTCTAAAAACATATTCCCAAGTAGGGGAGGTAGGGGAGAGAAACAAACACAATTTTCATGACACTCAATGATTGGATCCTCTAACACAACTTATATCTTCTTCACAAATAGGAGAGATATTGTGAGAAGAAAAAATATGATTTTTAATGGTTGTATTCTCTTTCACCTCACATATAGAAGATATAGTGTGAGAGAGATCTCTGAAAAATAACAAAAGAGGGGAAATGCATTCATTTTCATATGCTTATAACAAAAAGTTCCTTAAAATATTTAACAAGATTTGACAATAGAATATGAACTATGATAACACAAGATTTTTGCAATGAGAGTGTGAGTGCGGGATCATGGAGGTCAAAAAGGTGGCGATATGA
The DNA here is from genome assembly GCA_007258455.2 of Sequoia sempervirens. Classification (NCBI taxonomy): domain Eukaryota; kingdom Viridiplantae; phylum Streptophyta; class Pinopsida; order Cupressales; family Cupressaceae; genus Sequoia; species Sequoia sempervirens. Next base: position 726,642,743 of record VDFB02271358.1, on the reverse strand, counting down.
CCCAAAAGTGGTTGATGACATTTTTTATCCAAATTTGATTAAATGAAAATGGTTTATTGATAATTTTTTAGCTTTTCACCAATATAAGATATGACTTATTTGGAATTAAATAAGTAATTATTATTGATTTTCTACATGTGTTCTAACTAAATTCTTCATTGAAAGAAATCTATAATTTTTAAATGATTTCACATTTTTTGAATTCAAAAGATGTGGCACATTATATGCTTCTCATACTATAGGATAAAAAGGATATTTTGATTTTCATAAAATTTTGACCAAGTTATTGTGGTTAGACAAACAAGTTTTAATATTTTTAAAAATTTCTAATAAAGAATTCATAACTAATTATTTACTTGCAAAAAAAGAATTAAAAAAACATGGCATATCTAGGCATGTTTCCTCTACTTATATTGAAAGTTTCAAAAAATAATATTATTTTCTCTTGTACTTAGGTTGGTCAGATATAGACTATTTTTTTTTCTTGAAAATTTAGTACTACTATATTGAAATTTCGAATTTTCATCAAATAGTTTTACTTTTGTCCAAAAGTGGACTAGTATCCTAGAAACTAATTTCAATTTTCTACAAAAAAATTTCTTACATATTTTATAAATTATTTTAATAACCTATTCAATTTTTTTATGTCAAGTTGCCTAACTATATTTTTTTAAATTTTCATTGCCACTTAAGGGTCTAGTTTGGACCCCCATGATAATGCACTGACCTAAGAAATGTAAAAAAAATGACCTATATATTTGAAATGCAACAATTTTTTCCCAAATTTGAAACCTATCAAGAAAAATGACACCTTTCTTACACATGCATTAACACTATTTCAGTTCTCAAATTAGACATGTGCAAGCAGGAATAGATTAGTAATACAAAGACAAAAACACGTGCAAGATTTTTGTGACACCTTTAGCAGGAAAAGGACACCCAAGGGTATTTGAGTCCTTGTCAAGGATTCAAAAAACTATTTTTTTATATATTTTTTTTACTATTGCTATTTCTATTTGCAAACAAGTTTTCTAGTGACTTATTTTCTAGTTTTTGGTCAATTTAAAACAAAGTGATTCATATGTAAATGTGTAAAAATATAAGACAATGTTGAATGCAATTTCTAGTTCTTAATCATGCAACAATTCATTGAGTCTTGTTAGAATTCAACGTGCTTTGATATCATGTTGAAATGATGGATATTGAATCACCCAATGAAGCTATACACACTTCAAGGGATCTTGCCAAGAGAAATTACACCACACATAAAGTGTTGCAACTAGGGGTTGTAAAGAGAGATTACTATTGCTCTACAACATTAGATCTTAGATTGATATTTTATTGACATGATATGTTACAAATGAACAAAATGCTTGATTATATAGGAAAAAGAGAAAACCTAAGGTACATGAAATGTTGCCATTTGTCATGATCTAATAAAATGTGACATGTGAAATCTAACTAGGAAATTATTAATTGTTGAGATAAGTTCTAGAAGGACAACTCATCTTCTAGAAGGAAAATTATCCCTAAAAATAAGGAAGGGGACACTACTCTATCATTAAATTATTTATTAAAATGAAACCTAGGACTAAATGATGTATGAACTAAGTTAACTTATGCTAGTGTAATAAATAATTTTAATTACACTAATACCCCCCATAAGTTCAACTTAGGGAGGAAAATGCAATGATTATGTAGAGATGATGATAATGATGGGTCTCGACTATGAGGCCATGTTAGGTACCCATGTACATGAAGATGAAAAAAAAAGTCTCCCACAATCAGAGAAAAGGGGAAAACCCAATGGGAACAAAACCCCTCTCCGAAAAGGAGATGAAACTGAAAAAATGTGAGATAGGATGGGAAGGATGGAGGACTCCCAAATACCCCCAAGTACACCATCTGTCACATGGATACAATATATTAGCCCCCCCATAGGGAGGAAAGAGAGAGACAATATATACCCCCCATAAGATGTGATCACCTACAAAGATGGTAAATGTTTGAATATAGAATAGGTTCCAATGTCAACAAACAACTTGTCTCCCTTTTGGAAGAAATAAAACCAAATGCAAGTGCAGATATGCTTCCCATTCCAGATAGGAATTGAAGGAAGGAAGGATGAATGTGGATGTTGATGATGTCTTTTAACTCTACTCGTGTGTCTCCTTTTTTGATGATGAAGATTCCATAGTCCTAAATAATGAAGAGAGTGAAAAACTAGGATGATGCAGAAACTGATATTGAACAATATCCAAAGATAGTGCGATGGATATGATGAATGTGATGGAGACTTGAAAGCCCCCCTTGAATGAAGTTTCCTCACAACCACTAAAAGAAGTTTGAAGCAACAAATGTGTCCAAACCACAAGTCTCCTACTAGGAAGAAGAAAATCCAATGTAGACGCTAAAGAAACCTCAAATCCTAAACAAAATGATAGGGAAGAAATCTTAGATATGAAATCTCTAAAGAGAAGCCAAATTCCTCCAAGATAGTCTCTAGATTTCTAATCAAGTTTGAGATAAAAGGGATGAGGAGACTCAAGATAACTCTCCAAGGTGTGATTTGAATAGAAGAGTGATGTCACCTCAAGAATGTCCTCCAAACTTGTAGAAGTAGCCAAGTCAGTGATTCTTGAAACAAAACCATCATGTGATGTCAAGTTTGGAAAAATGAATGTGTCCTAATGAGTGATGATGATGGAAACCTCAATCAATGAATCTAGAAAAGGAATCACTAAATGTGAAGGGATACCAATAGTCTCTATGGGGAAGAAGCATCTAAAGGAACCTTGTCAACCTCTATAGAAGATTCAAGGAAATCAACTTCTTGCACAACAATATCATCATGGGGTACCTAATCTAAAGAATTACATTCTAAATCGTGACCATTGGGGAATGGTGGAGTATCGAAATCTCCATATATCTCCAAAATCTTAGCCCAGAGGACATGAGGACAATCACAATGATCAATAGAACTCAAAACATCACAATTAACTTGAATAGAAATGATCTCAAAGACAGCGAATCTACTACAACTCCAAGAAAATTCATGAATACCTTCACTTGGATGAGGAACTATACCATACAAATGAGGTAATAGATCAAGTGATTGGAGATGGTGTGCAATCCCATCCCACCATTACAAATAGTTTCCATTGTGCAACATAACCAAAGGAGTATATGCAAGCCCCATAATGAACTTTCTCCAAAAATACAAAGACAAATGACCAACAAAAAAAAAAGACTTCCAAAGATGATGTGCAACTGAAGTGATGTTACCCAAATCAAGAAATATTTTCCCAAGCTTTAGGATGTCCAAGTTATTGAAAAAATACACCAAATTGAAAAAATCAATGCAAGAGTATTTGGAGCTGAAACTGATCAAGGTGTTTGGACTGATGAAAAAATATCTAAAAATAATTCATGATGCCACTAGAATAACTGAAATCCAATGAATGGTTGTGAAGTTACAAGCCTTTGAGTCCAGATAAGGGTTTTGTCTCCAATTGGGTGTAGAATTTTTTGTGAGAAAAATTTCATAGAATTAATGTCACCACTAGAATGTTATCAGAAATCTTGTTTGCCAATTTTTGATACCCTAGTGAAAAGTTATGATAAAAAGAAAAAAGGCCTAGATTAGGCACTTTATGGCTATTTAGGAGAAAAAAATTAGCCCCCTTGAGCTAGCACCTGGTCGTTGATGTAACATGCATGGAATGCAAGGAAAAAAAAAGAAGAGGTGCCACTCCAAGTGGTGGCAAGGCAATAGACTCTTTAGGGAAGCAGATAGCTTGGGTAAAGCAACTAGGAAATGGTAGGTCCACTTCTTATAGTGGGTCCCTCAATTGTTGATAAAACCAAGGCCATGATTGGGCGTTGATATCTCCAGGAGTGTTGATGAAAAATTGAAATGCTAGAAATTGGTGAATGAAGTAGCTAGTGGTTGGAGTTGATGGGTTGGTAAGGGAGAACACCATTCATAGTGGATGACTAGTGATGAGCGGTTGGTGAATAGAGCACAATCCCTATGATGATGGGACAATGTATGGTGGTCAGTGGTCGGTGATGTCACTGAACTAGTGGTGGGATGGGACTACTATCACTGCAATAAATATAGACAATGTAGATTTTATATGTATACAGATTCATAAAAGTCAAATATTCTTTTTTTTGAATAATCCCTATGGGAAATTCAAAAAAAATTATTTAAATGCTGACATATTAAGGCCTAATGGAGATTTAAAAAATCAAATCTTAAATATTTTACAAAATTTCAATGCAGACTAGAGAATATAATGTAGGTCACTTTGATAATTTTTTCTTCAAACTATAGAAAAATTGCCAAAAATATTGAAATTTTTTGCCAAACAAATATGAAAATATGCTTGATTTTTTTTAAAAAAAAGAAAAGTGTCGATGACTTTTTTTTTTTGCCTCAATGGAAAACTTCCTAGGGTGATTTATTTTATTACAAATGTATGGATAGTACAGTTAATTTTTCAAACCAAAAATTATCTCTGATGGCTCTCGGGTTGATGAATCTAATTTTTATGATTGGACATATGATTCTAGGGTTTCAAGGCCTTTTGAAGACAAAGGCGAGCTCAAATCTAACTCTATCTGCTTCAAAAATTAGCTTGATCCCTGGGTGGAAATAAATAGCCTTCAATGGAAACCTTTAAGCCTATGATGAATCTCTCTAGCCCAAATTTCTTGATCCTATGATGAACTCTCAGGGTATGTGCAGGATCATCATGGTAAAAATAGGCCCTTAAGTGGCAAAAAATTCAAAAATATCAAAGTTAGGAAACTTGACATAAAAATTTGAATACATTATCTATATTATTTCAAAAATATGTAAGAATAGAATATGTAGCAAATTAAATTTAATTTCTAAACTACTACATTAATTTTTTTTTTTAAATCTAGTTGGTGAAATTTTGAAATTTCAATGCAGTAGTACTTAAATTTCAAGGAAAAAATAAGACGTAGGTGTTTGTCTAACCACTCTAACCATAATAAAATGATAAAAATAAATTATAATACTTTATATATAAGTAGAGGACTCATGTTTAGATGTGATGCATTATTTTTTGTAATTTTTTTCCAGGTAAATAATAATTATAATTTTTTTATTACAACTTTAAAAAAATATAAAAACTAGTATGTCTGGCCACCTTAAGTTGGTCAAAACTTCATGAAATTCAATATTTCTTTTTTTAATCCAATATTATGTGAACCATAGAATGTGACACATGCTTTGGATTCAAAAAATGTGATACTATTTGAAAGCTATAAAAAAAATTCAATCAACCTATCAATCAGGACTTTAGTTGTAATTCAAATAGAAAATGAATAATAATTATTTATTAAATTCAAATTAAAGCATAATTTATATTGGTGGAAATTTGAGAATATCTTTTAAAAACCCTTTTCGTTTCATCAATTTTGGGTAAAAAAAGGGGTCAACCACATACCCTACACATACCCATGATATTGCCACTTTTTGGCCCATCATGATCCTACACATACCCCTTAATGGAATGGCTCTGATACCATGTTAGAATTCAACATGCTCTAATATCATGTTGAAATGATGGATGTTAAATCATCCAATGAAGCTGTACGCACTTTAAAGGATTTTTCCAAGAGAAATTACACCACACAAAAAGTGTTGCAACTAAGGGCTGCAAAGAGAGATTACTATTGATCTACAAAATTAGATAATAGATTGATATTTGATTGATATGATATGTTACAAATGAAAAAAATTACTAATTATATAGGAAAAAGAAAAAACCTAAGATACATGATATTTTTCCATGTGTCATGATCTAATAACATGCAACAACATGTGAACCCTATCTAGGAAATTATTAAATGTTGAGATAAGTTCTAGAAGGACAACTCATCTTCTAGAAGGAATGTTATCCCTACAAACAAGGAAGGGGACTCTACCCCATTATTAAATGATTTATTAAAATAAAACCTAGAACTAAATGATGTATGAACTAAGTTAACTTGTGCTAGTGTAATAAATAATTTTAATTACACTAACAAGTCAAAGATGTAAAATTATAAAAATGATGATTTGATGCAAACTTGAAACAAAATAGTGCAATTTTTTTCACTTTGAAAGCTTAAATGAAAGATGTAATGCTATGAAAAATTTGAAACTTTAACCACATAATGAAAGTAAATAAGATCTAAATATGATTAAAACAAACCTTAATGCAACCTATGATTCGATATGTGATGTAAAACTTTTGTATTTTTAATGCTTTTATGATGCAAAAATGAAAAATTGAATGAGAAATGTAAATAATGCAATGCAAAACCTAGATCTAGGGTTTGAAAGACTTCCAATTTTAAAAAGTATTATGATGTAATACTTTAGGTTCACCAAAATGTAATATAGAAAAATGGATCCTAGGTCATAAATACAAATAACCTAGGATGCAAGGGTGGCATTTTTCCAAGTTACATTAAGATGTAGATCAACAAGCTGAATAGATTGATTACCAACCATGAAGGTGAGCCAATTATACTTGGATATAAATCTAATTGTGGATGTGAATGAATTGGAAATAATTTGGAATTATTAACCTAATGATCCCATATGCCATAATGGGTATGTTTAGGATCATGATGGGCCAAAAAGTGGCGATATGATGGGTACGTGGTTGACGATTTTTTTCTTACCCAAAATTGATGAAACAAAAAGGGTTTTTAAAAGAGATTCTTAGCTAAAGTCCACCAATATAAATTATGATTTAATTTGAATTTATTAAATGATTATTATTCATTTTCTATTTGAAATATGATAAAGTCCTGATTCGTAGGTTGATTGAAAGAACATCTATAGCTTTCAAATGGTATCACATTTTTTGAATCCAAAACATGCATCACATTCTATGCTTCACATACTATAAGATTAAAAAATAAAAAAAATTAATTTCATGAGTAAAAGACCAAGTTAAGGTGGCAAGACATACAAGTTTTTATATTTTTTAAAAGTTGTAAGAAAAAATTAATAATTAATTATTTACTTCAAAAAAATTACAAAATAATATGCATCACATTAGGACATGAGTCATCTACTTATATCTAAAATATTATAAAAAATATTATCATTTTATTTTGGTTAGGGTGGTTAGAAAGACACCTACTTATTTTTCCCCTGAAATTTAAGTACTACTAGATTGAAATTTTAAATTTTTACCAAATAGATATATTTTTTTCTTAAATAAACCTAGTAGTTTAGAAACTAAATTTAATTTACTAAGGATTCTATTGTTACATATTTTACAAATAATATAAATAATTTATTCAAATTTTAATGTCAAGTTTCCTAACTCTGATATTTCTAAATTTTTTTCCACTTAAGGGCCTTTTTCTTCCATGATGATCCTACACATACTGTAATATAAAAAATACAAGATCTCAACAACTGGAAAATTCAAATATTCAAGTTCTAATATATCTAGAAGGTGAATATGACTATGTATCTACAAAAAAAAATAGGTCTAGTTGTGTGTACAAGGACTAAGTCACCCATGGGTGAATGGGTCTTTGATAGGGTGTCCTAAAGTAATTTTTGGGTCCTCTGGTGCTAGATTTGAGCTTTTCTTTTCTGTCTCCAAAAGTATCAAAATATTCTTAGTAAAATTTATAGGTGATTTTATGTGGATTAACAAGATGTATTCCAAAAAATGAATCAATGGAGAATTTTTCTTCAATCCTTTCTAACATGACATTTTCACCTTCACAAAGTGAGGAAATGTTGGACCATTTTAGGGGCTTGCCTTAGGTAAACCTTGTGTAAGTGTTTTCACTTCCATAATGGTATTGTTGATGATAAATGGATAATTGAAAGGAAGAAATGATGAAACCAAAAAATCTGGCAACTTACCACCCTTCAATGGATTCCTTGAAGGGCTAAAGTCATACACATCACCTCAAGGATTTGGATCTTTCTTGATTGAATGCTTGAATGCTTTGGAGGTATACTTGGTTAGCCTTCACAAAATCATGATAACATGAACACATGAACTCACATAATTTTAAATAATGCTTGGATCTTGAATTACTACAATAAAACTCTGAAATGTTTCTCTTGAATTTATCTTGACAATAATTCTTGCTCCTAAAATATTATTATAATTTTCTTCTAATTTCAACTGGTGAAAAGAATAGGTATTTATGGGCATTTATTTAATTTTCCAAAACTTAGATTCCAAAATATGACACTTGCAATTTGAATTTTGGATATTAAAATGCCACCAACATGTCCCAAAATGGGTCCTAGCTAAGAAGGGGGACCCATGGGTGAATGGGTGTTGGCCCAAATTTCTAGGACATTGAATGTTGGAATAACACGAGTTAGATGCATTTATTCAATGCTTCTATTTTATTGAAAAATGGTACAAATGGGCTCCAAAATATATAATTTTATGACATTATGGGATCAATTAGGATCAATAATTTAGGGGGGAAGAACATGTGAAATTGTTAAGGGTGATAATTTTCTATACTACACTCCCAATGTGAGATGTTATAAAATAATTGTGGATCATTTTCAACATCTATTGTTGAGAATATACTATCACTAGATATACCATTTGGTGGGGGAGGTTGAATAGTTTTTATCCCCCTCTCAATTTTGGAATGGAGTGTTTCCTAACATGGATTTATTTCCTTCTCACTTTTTGGGGTTTTGTAAGATATAATTTTTTTTCCAATGGGGTTTTAAGACCTAGAGCAACAAGTTTTCTATGCTCTACATTCAAGGATACCTTATAGATCTCAATCCAATGATGATAATGGGAGAAATAGATCTACTAAGGGACTATCCTAGGGTATGATTAATGATTGAGGAGGGGTTTGACACCAAGATAGGGCTTTGAAAAGATAATGAAATGCAAGATCTAATTATTTAACTCAATGATGCATAAAATCTCACTAAATGAGCTATAAATGCAAATAGATTAGAACAACAAACTAGAAAAGTATAAAGGAGAACCTAGAAACTTGAGAAAGCTTGAATGGAGGTATGAAATGTTGAATAACCTAAAATTTAGACCTATTGGGACTCATTCATAAATATGGTAAAATTAGTCCTAGATTAGGGTTTCTACACAGGAATAGGTTTCTAGAAAATGGGTATCTGAATCTACAAAAATTTAAATTTTGACCTAAACTAGGACTCATTTTCCAAAAGTGGTGAATCCATCTAGTTAGGGTTTTCTAAAACTTCAATATTTGAATCTTCTCTTCTTAGTGTGTTCAATCTACTTATTTAGGTTATAGGATTTGAATCTATGTAAATCAATATATAGGTATTCTCCAATGTTCCCCAATGATTGATGACAATTTTGACAACTATAGGCACTTTGAAAACTTTCTCCAATCTTGATCTTCAGTGTGTCTTCAACCTAAACTTGCAAAACACACACACAAAAGAGAGGAAAAAATGTTGTTTTTTAGTGGATAAGGGTTTTCCTTGGTCAAACCCCATTTAGGTAATTAAACGAAATGATGAAATAATGAAAGATGAATATGAAACATGCAACATAGGACATCAAATATGAGAAATGATACCTTGAATGATGGCTTGTAATAAAAATAAACAATCTAGCTTGAAATGGCCATGAAAGATATATATCTAAATCTTGAGATAAGTTTAGAACAATGCTTGACCTTGGATCTTGAATACAACATCACAACACTAGCCTGATAATATGCTTGATGCTAGATAATATTGACATGGATCTTGAATTGCTACAAAAAATGATAGAGAATCTGCCCTTGAATAATCTTGAATGCTCTTGAATTCTCTCATAAACATTTGAATGCACTTGTGAACAAAAAATTTCTATAAGGATTCTCATTCCACTTGCTAGGTGTAAAATGAGTCAAAGAAACTTATATTTATACTTAATTATGCAATAATTCTTGAAATTACAACACTACAAGAAAACATCAAACCTAAGAGGATAAAATCCTATCAAAATTTTGAATTAATTTTGATTTTAGGCCACACTTGACTCTTTTTCCCAAGGTGGTGAATGAGTCCCATTTGGAATAATTTATGGAACCATTTTTTAAAATGCTTAGAAAGGTGTGAAACTAGGTCCAAGACCCAAAAACCTAGGTGGGATTCATTTTCCCAAGGTGGTGAATGAGTCACAAATCACTAAATCTAGGCCATAAAACCTGAAAACACCTTAATTATAATTAGATATTGATTTGTGTGAGGATTATTTTCAAACATATGAATTAAATAAGGTTTGTGGATAGAAAATAAGTCCAATTAAAGAATACATAATCCCAATTATTAAATAAAACCCTAGAAAAGTGTGAAAGTGTGTTACAACACTCCAAATAAGGCATCAATAAGCTAATTTAATTCACAAGGGCCCAAGACCTAATGTCAATATGTTAGAAATATTAAATTACTAAGTCAAGGCCATATTAGGGGGGACCTTTTCTTCTCATTACATCTATCCCCCACTTTAGTGAGAGAAGGAACTTCCTTCCAACTCACACTAAAGTAAACTTTCAGGAGGGGTCCTTGTGCATTGATACAGATGGTTTAGGATGACAAAGATTAGGGAAGCAATTAATTCCCTAGGATTTAAGATCCTATGTCAAACAAACATAAGCATGAAAGGAAATAGACAAGGTGTATGATATGCAACATCAATGTATGAAAACATGAAATTCCAATAACTAAAAGAAAGAAAGAGAAAAGGGTAAAAATAAAAATGAGGTGGATCAAGCTTCAATCATCTGTCCAACAAAATGTGGATAAGATCTAGGTTGTTTGTCAAAAAAATAATGCAGACTCACTCTAAGGCAATGGAACTTCAAGTTTTGGTTGGGTGAGTAATCTAAGAAGGTTAGACACATACGACTAATATGTGCTCACACACACACACAAGTGGATAAGGGAAAGTCATGCCTCAGATCTACTGCCCTTCCAACCATACCAAAGTTATACCTCCTAATAACTTTGATAAGGTGCCAAACAAAAGTGATCTTCAAGCTTCATGTGACAAGAAAAACTTCATATGCTTGGAGCTCATGAACAAACAATGGGCTGTTGGAAAGAAGTTGAGTCCACTTTTTGGCCAAAAAGTGGAAGTGTTTTCCCTAATTTTTAAAATTTGACACATTTAACCTTAAAATTTAAAGCACTTAGAGATGGAATCTTGAAAAAAATCATTGATCATAAAATGTAGTACACGAAGTCTAGTTTCCAAATATGTAGTTTATTTCAATCCCTGGATGTTACAAATTGATTTTCAATAGGTGAACATTTCAAAATACCATAGTTTAAAAGTCACTTTTTCTACCATACCATGCACATGGTACAAATAGCATAATTGGACCTAAACTAAACATTTTTTGAATCATTTTTTTGATTGTGTAGATAATTGTTTGAATATTGATGCCTTATAAATTTTTTTACAACAAACATGACCCAAAAAAGGTTATTAAAAAATTAAAAATCCTGATATTTTAAGTTTAAGGAACTGCGTGCTTAGAAATTAATTAAAAAATAACAAATATAATCCAATCTCAATAAAACTTATATATTTGGAAACTAGACATTGTGTTCTCTAATGGGTTTTAATTTTATAGATTGATTTAGAAAAAAAGTCCAACCATATTGCCAAAGTTGGACATTCTTTGTCAATATGCCTTAGTTTTTTAGTTGTAGGTCAAAGGCTAAGGGTTGGGTTGCCAAGCCTTTCCTGAGCCTTAAACCAAGGTAGCATGTGGTTTGGGAATTCAAAATTTTAAAAATTCATATGCATTACAAAACACATGCATTCTTTATTTTCTTGATTATTTAAAAAATTAAATACTTTTTAGAAACACGTACACATTTTGCATTACAAAATGCGTACAAGTTTCTAAAAGGTATTTAATTTTTTAAATAAATGTCTTGTACATGTTATAAAATGAATATTATTTGTATAACACACATTTTTTAGTGCCTTCAATTTTTTTTAGGCTCAGGTACTCGAGGCATAACACACACCTTTTTTTATAACATGTATGCATTTTCTGTGAGACTTTTTATTGTCTGAAACTTCCCCTCTTCATGGACCCAACTTCTTGATTTTACCCTACTATAAAATTTTGAAGAAGCAACACTAGAATTTGAAGTAGAAATAATAGTGAAATAAGGAAAATGTGGGATGGATGCTATCATATGGTTTTGGACATAGAGCACACCCACACTTTGAATTTCATTCAAGGGTAACCCTAAAAATCTTAATGCCAAGGAGAAAGAAATCTTATAATAGGTTTGTCCTAGGGGTTGAATATCATATAATGAGGGGTTCACCACCAAGTTTTAACTTGGAAAAGATAATGAAATACAAAATGAAATGCAAAATTGTAATTGGATGTCAACTAATGCTAAATGACCTAGAAAAGTGAATAAAACAACATAAAAAGCTAAAGAGCATAATTTGTGCATTTAGAAATTTGGAAAGTGGCTAGTGGAGGTTCAAAATAATAGAAATTCAAACTTTATTTCTAATTTAGATTCATTCACTGAGCTTAGTGAATCAATCCAATTTCTAGGAAACTGTGTAGGAACATAAATCTACCAAAAGGGTATCCAAACCTATCAAATCTTGAAAATTAACTAAAATTGGGACTCATTCCATGGAAGTGGATTCTTGTTGTAATTTTCTACAACTTCAAAGGCTGATCTTTCTCTTCTTTCTTTGCACTACCCTTCCTAATTTATTTTTGGATTTTAATCTCTAATTTGCAACTTGTAGGTATTCTCCAATGTTGTCCTAGGCTTGATGACAACTTTGAAAATTTTGAATTATTTTACAAATTTTCTCCAATCTTGCTCCTTAGGAAATTTATAACCTAGACCTACAAATCACACATAAAGGAGAGGGGAAAATTTTGGTGGGTTAGTGGATAGGAGTTTTCATTGGTCAAACCCCATTTTAGAAATCAATCCTTGAAATCAAATCAAATAGAAATGGAGAATGATGAATGAGTAAATGACAATGTTGCATCTTACCAAACCTAGCAATAAAGCATTGCAAATATGCTTGAGATGGTTGCAATGGATGTGGTTTTTAACTCTTGATTGAATGAAGTTGTCCTTGAATGAAAAAATTGCTTGAATCACAAACACTACACCACAATTATTAGCACAATAACAAACATGATGCATGAAATTGTCGAAATGATGATTTGTGCTTGAAGAATGCTCTAGAAGATAATATGCCCTTAAATTCTCTTGAATCCTATAGAAAACACTTGTGATCTCAAACTTGCTATGGGAATTAACACTAGAATGATTAGGGTTAAAATGAGAGAAAGAATCTTATATTTATACTTGATTATGTAAGAATTCCTCAAATTACAACATTACACGTTGACATCAGATCTAGTAGAGTAAAATCCCACTAGAAATTTGAATTAATTTTTATTTTGGGACACATGACTCATTTTCCCAAGGTAGCGAATGAGTCCCATAAAGCATAATGTATGGGAACAAAAATAAAAAGTTCTTAGAAATGTGTGAAATTTGGTTCACGACCAAAAGACCTAGGTGTGACCCATTCACCAAAGGTGGTGAATGAGTCCTAGATAACTACATTTGGGCCACACAAGCTAGAAACACCTAAATTATGATTGGATAATTCTCAATGTTAGTATTATCCTTGAAAAGATGCAAGAAATGAGGGTTATGGATGCAAAATAGGGCTAATTAAAGCATAATAAAGCTCAATTATTAATGAAAATCCTATAAAAGAGTGAAATTATGTTACAACACTTTACAACACTCCAAATAAGGTAAGATTAATGTTTATTTTGATTAAAAACTAGTTCATTATGTTTAGTTAATTAATAGAACCTTAGAGAGGAGTGAAACACTTCACAAGACTTTAGCCAGGTACTATTTAAATCCATTAGTTCACAAGGGCCCAAGACCTAATGTGAATATGTTAGGTATATTACAACACTAAATCAAGGCCAAGTGAAGGGGACCATTTTTCGTCATTATATCTAGCCCCCACTTTAGTGAGAGGGGAAACTTCCTTCCAACTCACAATAAAGTAGAAAAAATGCAACAATGGTCAAGGGGGGTTCAAATGAACCAATGTTCACAAGATAGGACAATAGTGACCAAGGGGGTTGCACAAGCTCCCAAGACCAAGGTTTTATGGAAGAGCAACATAAGCACAAAATAACACATATGAAAATGATAAAGAAAAACAAAAACGCACAAGCATGCACTATTAAATACATAAAGAAGATGAAAAAACAAGAAAAGGAAAAGGGGTGGATCAAGCTTTGACTGTTTTCCAATGCAATGTGGATTAGATCTAGATTGTTTGTCTGAACAATGAACTCACTCTGTGGTGAAGGAACTCCTAGTTTTCCACTAGGTGAGAAGTCCATAAAGGTGAGAAACATAAACTCATGGTTGGTATGCACTCTCACACACACACAAGTGGATATGGGGAAATTCATGCCTCTATCAAGCTTGCCAGTCAAACCATATCAAAGCTATAACTCTTGATAACTTTAATAAGGTGCCACATTAAATAATTTTTGAGCTTCATGAGACAAGAAAAAAATTGTATACTTAGAACCGTGACCAAACAAGATGGAGCTACAGGCATGAAAATTGTGTTATGCAAGGTGGCCGTATGAACAAAGGGTTCTTGCTTAGTTCATTCAAGGTCTTTAACTTAGGGAACATTGTGCCTAATGTCTCCTAGAGAGGACAAATAAAAGAATAGAAGAATCACAACTTAGAGGGTGAAGTGTGTCAAAAATAGAGCACCAAGAGGAATGTAATATGTTAAAAGATATCACAATCCTAAAGGAAATCACACCCAATGCCATCCATAAACCAATAAATGCATAATATTAAACTGTAGATTTTTGGAACCAATGTACTTCTTTAGCTCTTCTAGGGTTTTTCAACTAAAAGGAGAAAGGTAGGGACAAAAATGCTAAGGGGTTCATTCAAATTGTGCTATGTATGATTTTATATAAGCTAAATGAAGTGAACTAAATGCAAGTGATCTATATGAATTATTATGGATGTAAAACTAAGATCTAGGCCATGGTGGAAAACACACTATTATGTGCAAACAATGAACTAAAAGATAAATAAATGCAAAAACAAAAGAAAGAGAAAAGATGAATTAGAGTGAACCTAGGAAAGATTTGAGGAATCTAGAATGATCTGAATGCTATTTGAATTTACTAAAAATCAATAGTGGGACTCATTTGCCCAGGGTGGTGAATTAGTCTTGCTACTAGTGAAATCTATTCGAAACAAAGTTTTTGACTCTTAGGATCTAGAATCTGACATAACCTATATTTTTAGTCTTAAGGTGGGAATCATTCACCACTTGTGGTGAATTATTCCTCTCCCTATGAGAAATTAGGAGACAACTCTGCAACACTAGATTTGGAAATGTCTTCTTGTCAAGCTGCAAAAGTCAATTTTGTGGGAAACAGATAGAAAACCTTCTCCAAGCTTGAAATATGATTGATTTGACTTGAAGCACCTAGTTGAATTGTTGACCAATCTTCAAACCCTAAATTCTTCTTAAATCTACATACCTAGGTCTACAAACACACATGCAAGAGGGGCAAAATGGTTGAGGGTTAGCAAATAGGGATTTGCCTTGGTCAAACCCCACTTTGGTAATCAAACCCTTAATACAATAATGAAATACAAGATAATGATAAAAAAATAACATGCAAATGCTATCAACTTACAAAACCCTTATTGATGAAAATCTAAAGCTGTATCAATAGATGCTCTAGAATGCTTGAATAGTTCTTGATTTGATGTTGTAATATGCTTGAATGCTTGAGTGAAGATGAGAATGAGTGAACTTGATGAATGGGGGTTAGAATGGATGTAAAAACACTTATTTATACATTATTTTGCCTTTGTAAATAGTTAATACCTCATCACAAGCTAAGAATCAAGTGATTTTGAATAAAAACCCAAAAGGAACTTTGAAATATTTTGAATTTGGAGCCAAGTGGGCCTCAACTACCACCCATGGAAAATGGGTTCCACTTAGGACCTAAAAATGGATGTTGGGAATTAAGTCACATTTATTGTTGTTTCTTGGGTTTACATTCAAAAATTCACTTAATTAAAGTTTATAAGGTCATAAAATGGTCAAATAAAGCATAAGAAAGGTCTAAATAGTGAAGTTGTGCCTAGAAAAGCATGAAATATTGTTACAAGTCTTTACAACACTTCAAAATAGGACTTGATTAGTGATGAAAATGTTATTGTTTAGGTGAATTACAATGAATAGAGTCTAGAATACTGTAGAAATGTTTTACAACACTTAACAACACCTTCACAAGTCATCATTATTTGAATTTTAGTACATAAATATTTATGTTCAAGCCACATTACAATATAAAATCAAAACACAATAGACAAAACATCATGAATCAAGACTTAAAAGGCCATGAAAATTATAAGGGGTCATTTTTCTATGACGCATTTAGCCCCCACTTTAGTAAGAGGATGAACTTGCTTCAAACTCACACTAAACTAGCCATGAACATTGAGAAGAGGGTTCAAATGCACTTATGTTATAAAGATGGAATAACAATGTTCAAGAGGGATGATCAAGCCCTCAAGATGAGGATCCCATGGAAAGCTAAGCATAAGAAAAAAAGGAGCACACAAGTGTTAAGATGAGAGAATTGGATGAAGCTTCAATCATCTGTCTAACTAGTTGTGGATTAGATCTAGGGTAATTGAAAGTGTATACTCACTCCGGGGAAAAAAAACTCATGATGGTTCACCTAGTGAGAAGGACCAAGTATACTCACTTTGGAACCATATAAATTCAAGTTTTTCATGGGGTGAGAAAGCCCAAAAGAGGAAATACATACACTAGTTGGTATGCACTCACAAAAAAAAAGGTGGCAATGGGGAAAATTCATGCTACTAGATGGGCTTCCTGCTCAACCATATCAAATTTATACCTCTTGATAACTTTAACAAGGTTCCACAAAGGAAAAATGTTGGTTTGCACTTCATTAGAAAAGCAAAGCTCTGTATGCTTAGAACTCATGAACAAAAAGGAAGGTACCACAGTCATGCAAGTTGCATTATGCAAGGTGGAAAAATTGTAAAATATTTAAAGTTCAAAGGAGTCTTGTTAAGTTCATCCAAGGTTAGTCACTTAGGGAACATTGTGTCTAATGTCTCTAAGAGAGGACCAATCAAAGAATAGTATATTCACAGCTTAAGGGATGCACTATGTCACATAAAGCCACCAAGAGGAATGTAATATGCTAAGATAGATGACACTTATGAAGGACATCATAGCCAACGTCATCCACATAGTGACAAATGCATCATATAAGATAGTAAGGCTACATTAGGAACCAAGAATGCAAATGAATTAATGGTAATGTGGGTATGTGTAAGATCATGATGAGCCAAAAAGTGGCAATATGATGGGTATGTGGCTGACGACTCTTTTTTTAACCCAAAATTGATGAAACAAAAAGGGTTTTTAAAGGAGATTCTCAACTTTCCACCAATATATATTATGCTTTACTTTGAATTTAATAAGTAATTATTATTCATTTTCTATTCAAATTATGACTAAAGTCTTGATTGATAGGTTGATGGAAAAACATCTATAGCTTTCAAATGGTATCACATTTTTGGAATCCAAAACATGCATGAGATTCTATGCTTCATATACTATAGGATTAAAAAAGGGTATATGCAGGATCATCATGGAAAAAATAGGCCCTTAGTGTCAAAAAAAAAAAAAAATTAGTGTTAGACAACTTGACATAAAAATTTGAATAAGTTATCTATATTATTTCAAAAATATGTAAGAATATAATTTGTGAAAATTGAATTTAGTTTCTAAACTATAGGTTTATTTAAAAATAAAATAAAATCTATTTGGTGAAAATTTGAAATTTTAATGTAGTATGCTTAAATTTTAGGGAAAAATAACAAGTAGGTGTTTGTCTGACCACCCTAACCATAATAAAATGATAGTATTATTTTATAATATTTTATATATAAGTAGAAGACTCATGTCTACATGTGATGCATATTTTTTTGTAATTTTTTAAAAGTAAATAATTAATTATGAATTTTTTACTACAACTTTTAAAAAATATAAAAACTTGTATGTCTGACCACCTTAACTTCATCAAAACTTCATGATTTTTTTTTATTTTTTTAATCCCATACTATGTGAAGCATAAAATGCAACACATGTTTCAGATTCAAAAAACGTGATACCATTTGAAAGTTATAGATGTTTTTAAATCAGCCTATCGATCAAGACTTTAGTCGTAATTCTAATAGAAAATGAATAATAACTATTTATTCAATTAAAATTAAAGAATAATTTATATTGGAGGAAATCTGAGAATATCCTCTAAAAAACCTTTTCGTTTCATCAATTTTGTGTAAAGAAAAAGTCATCAACCACATACCCTAAAAATACCCATAATATTACCACTTTTTCATGCATCATGATCCTACACATACCCAAAAGGAAAAGTTGAATTTCATGAAGTTTTGACCAAGTTAAGGTGGACAAACATACAAGTTTTTATATTTTTTAGAGATTTGTAACAAAAAAATCATAATTAATTATTTTTACTTCAAAAAAAATTAAAAAAATATGCATCACATCAGGAAATGGATTCTCTACTTATATCTAAAATCTTATAAAAAAATATTATCATTTTATTGTGGTTAGGGTGGGCAGACAAACACCTACTTCTTATTTTATCCCTAAAATTTAAGTACCACTGCATTGAAATTTTAAATTTTCACCAAATAATTTTTTTTAAAAACAAACCTAGTAATTTAGAAACTACATTCAATTTGCTACATATTGTATTCTTACATATTTTTGAAATAATATAGATAACTTATTCAAATTTTATATCAAGTTGCCTAACTCTAATTTTTCTAAATTTTTTGCCACTTAAGGGCCTATTTTTTCCATGATGATCATGCACATACCCATGTGCCCCCACTTTAAAGGAATTGCTACACATAATCTTGTGAGAAATTGAAATTTTAAATTTTCACCAAATAATTTTTTTTAAAAACAAACCTAGTAATTTAGAAACTACATTCAATTTGCTACATATTGTATTCTTACATATTTTTGAAATAATATAGATAACTTATTCAAATTTTTACGTCAAGTTGGCTAACTCTAATTTTTTCTAAAGTTTTTGCCACTTAAGGACCTATTTTTTCCATGATGATCATGCACATACCCATGTATGCCCCCACTTTAAAGGAATTGCTACACATAATTTTGTGAGAAATTACTTTAAAGAAAAAAAGGAAATAAAAATGGAAAAGGAAAACAAGACATTAGAGCCAACTTGGAAAGCCCTATTGCAAGTCATATGTTTCAAAGTTAGCCTACATCATGTCAATGAAAATTAAAAAAAAGGGAAAGGGAGTTTCCACCTAGGGAAGAGCACACCAAACAAAGAAGGGATAAATGTTGTTGGGGTCAATATATTCATTGTTTCAATGTGTTTTTGAAAAATCTCAAAACTATCGTCATTCCCCAAAGCACGTAGAACTAGAAGAATGACACAAAGAGAGTGAAAAAAAGTGATTTTGAATAAAATACTAAAAATAATTTTGAAATATTTTGAATTTGGAGCCAATGGGGACTCATTCACCACCCATGGAAAATGGGTCCCACCTAATACCTGAAAATGGATGCGAAAAATTAAGTCAAATTTAATGTTGTTTCTTAGGTTTACCTTAAAAACTGAATTTATTAAAGCTTATAAGGGCATAAAAGGGTCAAATAAAGCATAAGAAAGGTGTAATAGTGAATTTTCACCTAGAAAAATGTGAAATATTGTTACAAGTCTTTACAACATTTCAAAATAGGATTTGATTAGTGATGAAAATGTGATTTTTAGGTGAATTGCAATGAATATATTATAGAAGAATGTAGAATTTTTTTACAACAATTCACAACACCTTCACAATAAGTCATTATTTGAATTTTGGTACATAAATATGCATGTTCAAAACACACTAAAATATAAAATAAAAGTTGAATAGACCAAACATCATGAAACAAGACCTAAAAGGCCATGAAAATGACAAGGGGCCAATTTCTTATGGCACATTTAGCCACCACTTTAGTAAGAATATGAACTTGTTAAAAAATCACACTAAATTCGCCATGAACATCGAGAAGAGGGTTCAAATGAACTTACATTATCAAGATGGAATAACAAAAATCAAGAGGGATGATCAAGCCCTTAGGATGGAGATCTCATGGAAAACTAGGCATAAGAACAAAGGAAAACACAAGTGTTGAGATGAGAGAATCAGATGAAGCTTTGATTGTCTATCCAACTAGTTATGGATTAGATATAGGCTGATTGAGAATGTATAATCACTCTAGGGTGACAAAACTCATGATGGTCCACCAGGTGAGAAGGCCCAAGTATATTCACTTTGGAGCAACAAAACTTCTAGTTGTCCATGGGGTGAAAAATCCCAATAGAGGAGATACATACACTAGTTGGTATGCACTCAAAGAAAAAGATGGATATGGAAAAAATTCATGCCACTAGATGGGCTTCCCACTCAACCATATCAAAGTTATAACTCTTGATAACTTTAATAAGGTGCCACAAAGGAAAAATGTTGGTTTGTGATTCATGAGACAAGCAAAGCCCTTTATGCTTAGAAATCATGAACAAAAAAGGAAGGTACCATACTCATGCAATTTGCATTATGCAAGGTGGAAATTTTGAAAAATGTAAAAGATGTAAAGTTCAGAGTCTTGTTATGTTCATGCAAGTTTAGTCACTTAGGGAACATTGTGTCTAATGTCTCCAAGAGAGGACCAATCAAATAATAGTATATTCACAACTTAGGGGATGCAGTGTGTTTCATTAGGTCACCAAGAGGAATTTAATATGCTAAGATAAATGACACTTATGAAGGAAATTACACCCAATGTCATCCACAAAATGAAAAAAACATTAGAGGAAAAAACAAGGCTACACTAGGAACCAAGAATGCAAAGGAATTAATGATAATGTATGACCCCCACTTTATAGGAATTTCTACAAATTTTTCTATGAGAAATCAATTTAAAGCAACGAAGGAAAGAAAAATGAAAAAGGAAAACAATACATGAGAGCCAACCTATAAATCCCTATGCCAAGTCATATGTTTCGAAGTTAGACTATGTCATGTTAACAAAAATGAAAAAAAAGGAAAGGAAGTTTCCCCCTAGAAAAGAGCACACAAAACACATAACGGATCTATGGTTTTGGAGTCAATATGTTCGTTGTTGCAATGCATTTGTGAAAGAGCTTAGAATTGTTGTCACTCCTGAAAGCACATAGAATTGGAAGAATGACACAAAGAGAATGAAAACAAAAAAGAAAAAAAAAGTCCTTTTTGGGTCAAAAAGGAAGATACATTTCAATCTCAATTCCTTGCATCATCCCCAAAAGGAAAACACAAGAGAAATGAAAATGAAAAGGCAATAGAAAATGAAAAAGGTTTTGGGTCAACATGAAGGAGAAATTTCAATCTCAATGCCTTGCGTCATCCATAAAATGAAAGCACAAGAAAAATACAGAAAGGAAAAGCGATCAATTGGGTCAACATGGAAGAGACATAGCATGTCTCAATGCTTTGCATCATCCCAAAAAGGAAAACAAAAAATGAAAGAGAAAATGACAAGGACCTTTTGGGTAAACATGGAAGAGACATTTCAGTCTCAATGCCTTGCATCATCCCAAAAAGGAAAACACAAGTGAAAAAAGAATGAAAAAGTGAAAGAAAAGGAAAGATATTTTGGGTCAACATGAATGAGACATTTCAATATCAATGCCATCCATCATCCCCAAAATGAAAACACAAGAAAAAGAAAAAAAAGGAAAAGGAAAAGGGACCAATTGGGTCAACATGGAAGAGACATAGGGCATCCCAACACTTTACATCATCTCCAAAAGGAAAACATAAAATGAAAGAAAAAATGACAAGGACCTTTTGGGTCGTGTGGAAAAGACATAGGGAATCTCTATGCTTTATGTCATCCCCAAAAGGAAAAACACAAAATCAAAAGAGAAAGAGAAGAGACATGACATATAGAATAAGAGAGATAAAAATAGAAGTGTACAATGAGAGAGAAAACATTAAACACATGATACAAGGGAACATGATACACACATGAAGGAAAAGGAAGCAATTACTGCAAATGGAAATCAACCATTAACTAAGTTATTGGTTTCTCAATCTTAAGCAACTAAGTGGAAAAGGAATAACATAGTTAAGAGACAAAAACAAATGCATTACAAGGAAAAGGCTAACAATTTCTTTCCCCTACAAATTGTAAAGGAAAGAATGAGCTGAGGTGAGTGATGGAAAAGGATCAGGCGATAGAATAAAGAATTCTACAACTATCGCATGATGATGTGATTTGGTTGCTTTAAGGAACAATGGGGAAACAATTATTATCACTAAAGTGATACTTATCTAGTATGTCCATCAATGTCTGGCATTCTTCTATTCAATCACCAAGAATGCAGTGATATTTACAAAATGGTATGTTAAAATCTTTAGGATGAATAACCAACCTATTAATAGGTGGTAAAAGTATAAGGCATTTATTTAAGAGCAATTGAAGTCTCCTTTCACATTCAACTAGAGGATGCATAGGAAACTTGAGTTTCTTTAATTTGTAAGGTTATTTTTTCTTTCTAGACTCTCCTTGTTCATGAATAGAAGGAGGAAGAGGACCCATGGGAATCCTAGCATCCTTGTCAATAGAAGGGGGTAATTGTGGTTGTTCACATGCAAGGAGAATGTTTAAGTCAGGAGGAAAATCCAAGATCACTATACCGACATCCTGATGTCTCTTAGGTTGAAAAGGAGGTTTATCAAGATGAGAAAGATCTTGATATCCTAATCCTATTATGTGTGCATCGGTCAACTATTGTTCAAGAAGTTGATGAATGTCTAGTTAATTTTTTGTGTACCAAACTTTTTTACTAAGGATACTTAATCCTTTGCCTTATGTTTCTTCAAGGTTTATGGAAGTGTTTGTTATTTTGTGATCATAAAATGGTTGTGAGTTTTCTTTAGAGGAACTAGGTCAACTTGAGTGAGGAACCTTAGGTCCTTCATTTATTTCAAGATGTAAGTATGCAAAGTGATCAAGAGGTACAACAGTAGGGAGATCTTGTGACTTCATGAATGGATAGAAGGCTACATTGGCTTCAAGGTTGTCAAGGAATTCATTTAATAACTTGTTCATGCTATCATCATATTCTTCAATGATGTCTACATCATGAGGAGGACAATCACGAGGAGTTGAAGGAGCATGAGGAAGCTCAAGGTCATTAGGATTGCAACCAAAGGCACAATTGGACATGCCTACCAAGGATTTTAATAAATTAAAAAAATTATTAAAAGAAAACACCATGATGCAAGAAGTGACTTTAAATAGAGAATCTAGAAAGCAAACTAGAAAGCAATTGTAGAAAACTGTAATGTAGGAAATACCTAGAAAATGTCTAAAAATGTCATGTTAAAAGTGCATAGGGTCTGATTTTCCTAGGGTAGTTAATGAGTCCCAGTATGATAATTTTCTGTGATTTTAGAAAAATTTAAAATGATTCTAATTATTTTTTAGAATGCAATTAAGGATGCAAAATGTAGTTTTTCAGTTTTTTCAATGATATGCAATGCAAAAATGAACACTAAACAAAGTTTTCACTAATGCAATGTGACTAGTCCTAGAATGGAAACGCAAAAAAAAATCCTCATTGAATGTTGATGCAAATGTAATCTAGGATGAAATAGGTGAATGAAATTAGAAATGCAAAGTGTTCAAAATGTAGGTTCACCAAAATGAACTATAGATTTTTGGCACCAATGCACTTCTCTAGCTCTTCTAGGGTTTTTAACCTAAAAGGAGAGAGGTAGGGCCAAAAATGCTAAGGGTTTCATTCAAATTATGTTATGTATGATGATATCTAATACAAATGAAGTGAAATAAATCCAAGTGATCTATATGAATGATTATGAATGTAAAACTAAGATCTGGGGTATGTTGCAAAAAACACTATGATATGCAAACAATGAACTAAAAGAAAAATAAATGCAAAACAAAAAGACAAATGTTTTTAGTCTTAGGGTGGGACTGATTTTCCACTAGTGGAAAATCAGTCCTCTCCCAAAATTCTAAGAAATCAAGAGACAACTTTGTAAGACTAGATCTAGAAATGTCTGCTTGTCGGGTTGTTGAAGTCAATTCTATGAGAAATGGACAAAAAACCTTCTCCAAGCTTGAAATATGATTGATTTGACTTGAAGCACCTAGTTGACTTGTTGACCAATCTTCAATCACCTAAATACTTGTTAAATTTTCATACCAAGGTCTAAAAAAACACATAGAAGAAGGGGGAAATGGTTGAGGGTTATCAAATAGGGGTTTACCTTGGTCAAACTCCACATTGTAAATCAAACCCTTAATAAAATAATGAAATAAAAGAGAATGATAATCAAATAACATGCAGATTTTATCAACTTACCAAACCCTTGTTGATGAAAATATAAAGTTGTATCAATGGATGCTCCACAATGCTTGAATTGTGCTTGATTTGATGTTGTAATATGCTTGAATGCTTAAGTGAATAGGTGAATGAGTGAACTTGATGAATGGGGGTTAGAATGGATGTTTAAAAACTTATTTATATAGTTTTCTGCCTTAGTAACCTATTAATACCACATCACAAGCCGACATCAAGTGATTTTGAATAAAAACCCAAAATGAATTTTGAAATAGTTTGAATTTGGAGCCAAGGGGGACTCATTTGCCACCCATGGCAAATGGCTCCTACCTAGGACTTGAAAATGGATGTCAAAAATTAAGTCACATTTAATGTTGTTGGACAGGTTTAAATTTAAAAACATACTTAATTAAAGCTTATAAGGGAATAAAAGGGTGAAATAAAGCATAAGAAAGGTGTAAATAGTGAAGTTGTTCCTAGAAAAGAATAAAATATTGTTAGAAGTCTTTACAAAACTTTAAAATAGGACTTGATTAGTGATGAAAAGGTGATTTTTAGGTGAATTGCAATGAATAGAGTCTAGAAGAGTGTAGAATTTTCTTACAACACTTCAAAACACCTTTACAAGACATCATTATTTGAATTTTAGTACATGAATATGCATGTTGAAGCCACATTACAATATAAAATAAAATAAAAATAAACCAAACATCATGATACAAGACCTAAAAGGCCATGAATATGAAAAGAAGCCATTTTTCTATGGTACATTTAGCCCCCACTTTAGTGAGAGAATGAACTTGCTTCAAACTCACACTAAAGTAGCCATGAAAATCGAGAAGAGGGTTCAAATGCACTTATGTTAGCAAGATGGAATAACAACAATCAAGAGGGATGACCAAGCCCCTAGGATGAATATCCCATGGAAAACTAAGCATAAGCACAAAGGAGCACACAAGTGTTGAGATGAGAGAATTGGATGAAGCTTTGATCATATTTCCAACTAGTTGTGGATTAGATCTAGGGTGATTGAGAATGTATACTCACTTTGGGGTGAGAGAAATCATGATGAATTGCTAGGTGAGAAGGCCCAAGTATACTCATGGAACATCAAATAGAACATTACAAGGGATCACATTATTCATGAACCAAATATTTTTTTGTGTGGGATTCTCTTACACTTCAAAGGTTTTGAACCTAAAAGGAGAGGCACCATAAATCTAAATGGATCACTCAAGAAAAAACCCTTGATATTCCAATGCAAACAAGATTGAAATATATCAAAAGGGATTGTCCTAAATATTGAAAAATGATAAAAGAGATCAACTACTAATGAACAAATTAGAAAATACATGATGTTTGAAAACACAATATGAAATGCAAAAAGACCTAGAAATGCAAGTAAACTATAACAAAATTATGAAATTAAAAGTGTGCATATGGAGACTGGAAAGAGATGGAAAGGAGCTATGGAATATTGAAGAATTTGATGTTGATTCCAACTAAGACTCATACACAAAGCTGGGTGACTTAGTACTACTTCAAGAAGACACTGCCAAAACAGGTTTCAAAGAACTATGTACTTAAATCTTCAAAATTCCTATTTAGGCCTAGATAGTGAGACTCATTAACCACTAATGGTGAACTATTCCACCTTAGGATTTTTGGAAATTCAAGAGTGGAATCTGTAACTTCCAGTTTGCACTTTTGTTCATAAGTCAAATTTGGATTTGAAATTGTAAAATTTGACCTCTAGGTGTTCCACAAGATTCTCTTAGAATTTTGACAACTTTGAATAGCTTTGAAAATTTGATGAAAACTTTTCCAATCTTTCTCTTTGAAAAATATGCAACTTAGACCTACAAACCACATGTAAAGAGAAGGAAACATTGTTGTAGGGTTCGTGAATAGGGGTTTGACTTGGTCAAACCCTAGGTTGGTAATTAAACCCTTGAAAATGAAATGAAATATGAAAAGGTACTAATGAATGGACAAAGAAAATGGATGCAGACTTGAAGATGCTTGAAATTCTTAGAATGCTTGAATGGTTGATGAAGTAATTGATTAAGTGATTGAGGTTGAAATGTGTGGAAAAACACTATATTTATACTTAACTATGTAATAATTCTCGA
Organism: Sequoia sempervirens; assembly: GCA_007258455.2. Classification (NCBI taxonomy): domain Eukaryota; kingdom Viridiplantae; phylum Streptophyta; class Pinopsida; order Cupressales; family Cupressaceae; genus Sequoia; species Sequoia sempervirens. Next base: position 726,615,993 of record VDFB02271358.1, on the reverse strand, counting down.
AAATACATCACATAACAACTTTAGATCTTAGAAAAGAAAAAATTACCATAAATTTGAAATAATTTTGAGTTTGTGCCAAAGGGAACTCATACACCCCTAATGGTGAATGGTTCCCACCTAAGGCATTTTAACTGGGTTTCAAATTTTAGATATTTGAAATGATGTCTATTAGGATTATTTTCAAAAATACACTTAAGTAAGGCTTGTAAGTGTAAAATGGGACCAATTAGACATTAAGAAAGGTCCAATTATTAATGACAAGCCTCAAAAAGTGTGAAATTTTGTTACAATAATTTGTAAAACTTTGAAATAAGGCTTGGTGAATGATAAAAAGAGGTTATTTAGGTAAAATATATTAATAAGATCTTAGAAAAGTGTGATGGTGTGTTACAACACTTCACAAAAGTTTTACAAGGAATCATAAAATTCTTATCAGTTCACATGGGCCCAAGACCTAATGTGAATGTGTTTACAACATTACAACACTATATCAAGGAAAAACTAATCCAACATCTATAACAAGGACCCAAACAAGTGTGAAAATGTCCAAAGATACATTTTCTATGATAAAAAACACATGCAATCACAGAAAATTAAATGAAAAATTTAAATAAATAAAGAAAAAGACTAGTAAGGAACATGTGATTCAACCTTAAGCAAGTCATCCACCTCCCAATCATGCTCATTGTATACCAAAGGTGGGAAACTAGCCAAAGGGATAAGAACAAGTGTTGAGCTAGTAGAGGTTCAACATTCTTTGGTGGATATTTTTTGTTTAAGCTCATGGAAGAGGAAAACAATGTGTTCAATTCATTATGGACATATTTGTCAATTCTAGCTACCTCGTCATCATCATCCAAGTTAATCACAATAGGAGTTTGAAGGATAATGTTCATGGAAGAGTTCAATCCTTGTTGTGGTTGTTGTATTGGATTGTTATGTTTTGAGGTAGGGGTAGAGTCATCATGATTTTCTTCAGTCAAGTTTGGATCTTGATTTTCTTTGTTTAATTCTTCATGTAACCTACAAGCAAGGGAACGACATCTACACCTACACTCTCTAACACCTTTATTTCTTTTCATTTTGTTTTCAAGTTGTCTTTGTGTAGGAGAAGTTTGATCAACCATAACCATAGGAGGTTGTACTACCACTTTCTCTTTGACTTTGTATACTTGTTTTATTCTAGGAGGTGTAACGAGGTTGTTTTAATTGTCTTTTAGTCATCTATAGGAGATAAGTGAAGCTTTTTTCTAAGGTTGCTCTTAGTTGTTTGTAATTTCTTTAGGCTTAATCATGGTTTTTTCTAGAATAGTAAGCTTGGTGGCATGTGGTGACACATTTAAAAGGATTAAAATGAAATAAATAACCTTATATTTATACTCAATTATGCAAGAATTTTCAAAATTGCAATATTACAAGCTAACGTTAGATCCAAGAGAATAAAATCCTACAAAAAATTGAATTTATTTTGATTTTGGGCCATATGGGACTCATTTTCCCAAAGTTGGTGAATGAGTCACATCAAACATAATGTATGGGACCAAAAGTTAAAAGTTCTTAGAAATGTGTGAAATCTGGTTCAAGACCAAAAGACCTAGGTGGGACCCATTTTCCCAAGCTGTTGAATGAGTCCCATATCACTAAATTTGGGCCACATAAGCTAGAAACACTTGGATTATGATTGGATAATGATTCGTGTCAAGATTATCCTAAAAAATATGTAATAAATGAGGCTTATGGATGCAAAATAGGGCCAATTAAAGCATAATATAGCCCAATTATTATTGAAAAGCCTAGAAAAGTGTGAAAGTGTTTGAAAAAACTTTACAACACTCCAAATAAGGTAAGATTAATTTCTATTTTTATTAGAAAGGGTTTCATTATGTTTAGTTAATTAATAAAACCTTAGAAATGTGCAAAACATTTCACAACACTTTAGCAAGGTACCATTTAAATCCATTAGTTTACAAGGGCCCAAGACCTAATGTGAATATGTTAGGCATATTACAACACTAAATCAAGGCCATGTTAAGGGACCCTTTTCCATCATACATCTATCCCACACTTTAGTGAGATGATGAAATTTCTTCCTACTCACATTAAAGTAGACCAAATGCAACAATGATCAAGAGGGGTTCAAATGCAACAATGTTTGCAAGATAGGATAGAAATGACCAAGGTGGTTGCACAAGCCCCAAAGACCAAGGTTTTATGGTAGAAAAACATAAGAACAAAAGAACACACATGAAAATGATAAAGAGAAGCAACACAAAACAAGCATGCACTATCAAAGACATAAGGGGGAAGAAATAACTAAACCATCAATTTTGAGGTTTTCTATGTGCTTCTCTTGCACTCATAGGGTTTTGCACCTGAAAGGAGAGATAGAACACTAAAATTGATGTGGTTCACTCAAAATAAGTTATCCAAGATGGAATTAATACTAAATACAGCTAAGTGGTGAAATTTATTGATTATCAATGAAAAACTAATGAAATGTGTGTAGGGTATGTGTAGGATCATCATGGAAAAATAAGGCCCTTAAGTGGCAAAAAATTCAAAAAAAATAGAGTTAGACAACTTCACGTAAAAAAATTGAATAAGTTATTTATATTATTACAAAAATATGTAAGAATAGAATCTATGGAAAATAAAATGTAGTTTCTAAACTACTAGGTTTGTTTAAGAAAAGAAAAAAATTATTTGGTAAAAATTTGAAATTTCAATGCAATGGTACTTCAATTTTAGGGGGAAAATAAGTAGGTGTCTATCTAACCACCCTAACCACAATAAAATGATAATATTTTTTAATAAAATTTTAGATATAAGTAGAGGACTCATACCCCAATGTGATGCATATTTTTTTGTAATTTTTTTCCAAGTAAAAAATTAATTATGAATTTTTTATTACAACTTTTTAAAAAATATAAAAACTCATATGTTTGACCACCTTAACTTGGTCAAAAATTCATGAAATTCAATTTTTATTTTTTTAATCCTATATTATGAAAATCATAGAATGTGATGCATGTTTTGGATTCAAAAAATATGATTTCATTTGAAAGCTATAGATGTTTTTCAATTAGCCTATCAATCAGGACTTTTATCATAATTTGAATAGAAAATGAATAATAATTACTTATTAAATCAAAAAATAAAGCATAATTTATATCGTTGGAAAGTTGAGAACCTCCTTTAAAAACCCTTTTCATTTCATCAATTTTGGGTAAACAAATAGTCATTAGCCACATACCCATCATATTGTCACTTTTTGGCACATCATGATCCTGCACATACCCTGTAGACACATAAATTATACTAATTGATCTCGCACACTTGATCTTGATTTACTAACACCATTTCTATCTATATCATCTATTTCCTAACCATTTAATAAAATAATCTTTATTTGATTAAATTCATCATAATTCCTCTATTAATTAGATAAATCCTTTTTATTTGATTAAATCGTTATCTTCTATTAATAAAATAAATTATTTTATTTGATTAATCCTAATGTTCCTATTTTGATTAAATAAATAACTATATTTGATTAAATCATATTTCATCTCCTTTAAATTAAATAAACCAACCTTTATTTGATTTAATTCTAACATCTCCCCTTTTAATTAAATAAACAAAACTTTATTTAATTAAGTCTAATATTCATTATTCTTCCCATTTGATTTAAATAAATCCAAAAATATAAGTCAAATGTCAAATCAAATGAACTTCCATCTAAGTTAATTAAATCCTAATTAACTATAACTCTAATCCATAAAATCCTCTAGATTTCACAACTTGCACAAGTAAATCAATTTAATTGATTTATAAATTCTTCTATTTTTATTCCAGAAGTTATCTCATTGGAATATTCTCTCCATTTGAAATCTCCCTCCTAAAAGGACTTTTCATCCAACATGGCATTTATAACTATTTCAAGTCCTTTTTTTTAAGCAAAGTGGCATTAACTCCTCTTCTACATCTTTCTCCACAAGTCATTTTTCAAATTTAATATTTCCACATAATTGCATGTGCTCTCCATTTCCTTCAATGGCATGTTGACAAGTGGTACTTTGCTATTGGTTCATATTTAGTCCCATATTCTACATATCTTTCATTAATCCATCCTTCTTTCCTATAAATGGAGAGCTTTTCTATTGATTTTGGATCCACAACTTTATGAAAAGTTATTATGTATAGGTTTTTGAGAAAATTCATCAACACTTCATCCATGTATTCATAGCTTTCATCCATCTTAGCTAGGTTATGGTAAAATTTCATCAAGGAGCATCAATCTTAGTGAAAGTCCATGAAATATTCAAAGGAATTTGGAAAGGGTTACTTTCCACATCAAAGTAGCATCAATTCCCCCATGGGATTGAGTGTTTGAAAGTCTTGAGCCAGATTTGGTAACTTTTATTTGATATTATTTGCTTTGTTTCTTGTTCTTAGTATTTGAATGAATTGCATGGAGAATGATTGTTTTACATGTGTTTCACAACTAACATTGCATTGTTTGTCTATATTTGAGTAGGTCTAGAGCTGCCATTCACATTTTGGTACTAGAAGGATGGCAAATATTGATAGATTGACAAATTTTCTTATCAAATTTTTTCTATTTTTTTCAAATTTTTAATGTTTACAGGAAATGACAATGTTACAAAAGTCAAACAATGATTCTATTAGTCCAACATTACCATTTATTGATGATGTATTGGATCTAAATCATGATTTTGATGTCATTCTCTTGAGGCCATATCAACCAAACTCCAAAGAGTGATGCTTGGTGAAACAACGACAGAATCATGGTCTTTGTTTCTCCATAGAGTGATGCTAATTTCACTAGAGCACCATTGGACTCCTCCAAATAGTGAAATCTTTGTGGATTGAAACACTAGGGTGGGGTAAAAGTCAACTTTTTATTTTTAATTCAACATGTGCTTTTTTAATTTTGATCATCTTTGACTGCTAACTTGTTTGTGGCTTTGTTTTTTGTATTTTGACCATTTTTTGTAGGTTGAAGTGATCAAGAGGGAAAGGAGGAAGAAAATGAAAGACTCCTATGGAATCATCACTTGATTATAACAAGTGTTTTTAAACACTTTGGGAATAAATATAATCCCATTTTAAGGGTTTTTTGTTCTCTTCAAGTTTTAGGGCTAAAAATAATTTTTGTTTTGGTTTTAAAAAGAATAATCAAAGTGTTAAAAAGAAATTTAGGAGCTTAATAGAGTTGGTTTTGGATCTAAAAATTGAACAAGAAAACTTCACATTTCATCTTAGTGCTATAAAAAATAATCCATTATTGCTTTTGAAGTTAAAATCAACTTGTGTTTTTTTGTTTTCCAATCTTTTTTACAAGTTAATACCATTCATAAGGTGTATGCAATTCTCTCACGATTCACAGTGATATTGAGAATCAAAAGTATTTTGGTGATATTAAGTTGTATAAAATATTTCCTCCACACTTCAATTTGGGTTCCTTAAAATTGAACAAAATCTTGCTACTATGAGTTAAGTATATTGTGTGTGTCCTCTCTTTGTTCACACAAAAAAAGATTGATCTAGCTATGGATGTGATTGTTTTATTTTATTTACCTTTAGGGGGGCCTACCTAAGACTAATTCAAAGGAAACTCCAATTCATTTTTCACTTAGGCCAGTATACAAATGGATAAAACTAAACTATCAACTTCTCATGGTATGTAGGCCTTAGTAGTACAGTGTCTTTCAAAATGGGGTACTACCTTAAAAAGTATAAGTTCCCCTAGTAGGATCAATTAAAGCCTTTAGTGGCTTGTTGGATGCTCATAAGGTTTTATGTACTTGATAAATCTACCTAAGAACCAATTTGTGTAGAAGCTAAAATTCCTTCTATTTGTTGGTGCAAGAGGTTAAACCTCTAAATATGCCCCACATTTTTGCAGTTCTTTGTAGAGATGAGAAGTTCGCCATGGGAGATTCATGAGAACTAAAGCTTGGTTGACCTAAGATGTGTGTGTTTTGGAGGGGAGCCAGTGTGGTCAAGCTTCTAGTCATCTACTCTAAATAAGCGCAACTAGATTTATCCAAGTGGAGATTCAACAAATATTGTCTCTTTCTATATAAGGTTTGTGCATCATTTTGGATTCAAAACACTTTTCTTGGATCTAAAACATTGGGAAACAAACATTCAACCATGATCATCAAATTTCAAACCCTTTACAGGAAGTAAATACCTTTGAAAAAACCCGAGTGCTATTGCTTTCCCTAGGGATTCCACCCTTAGAGGCTTCTAAGTATTTGGATTTATATCTCAATTTTCTCCCACTAAAGTGAACATTAGGGAACTATTTCCTTGATTTAATTGATTTCCGCATTATGGATTTAGAGAGAGATTGGTCTTTAACTTTTACAAATGTTCATCAAAGAACAATCCAAATTTGTATTCATTTTACTATTATTAAAATCCAAGACTTTTTCAAAGGTTTGAGTGTCTCACATAGGAAGTATGGGTATGTGTGGGATCATGATGGGCCAAAAAGTGGCAATATAATGGGTATTTGTACAGTATGTGGATGACACCTTTTTTTTACCCAAAATTGATTAAACAAAAAGGGTTTTTAGACGATATTCTCAACTTTCCACCAATATAAATTATACTTTAATTTGAATTTAATAAATAACTATTATTTATTTTCTTTTACAATTATGACTAAAGTCCTCATCGATAGGCTGATTGAAAAATATCTATAACTTTCAAATACTATCACATTTTTTGAATATGAAACATGTGTCACATTATATGCTTCACATAGTATAGGATTAAAAAAATAAAAAATAAATTTCATGAAGTTTTGACCAAGTTATGGTGGTCAGACATACAAGTTTTTATATTTTTAAAAGTTGTAATAAAAAATCATAATTAATTATTTACTTGGAAAAAAATTACAAAAAAATGCATCATATCCAAACATAAGTCCTCTACTTATATATAAAATATTATAAAAAAATATTATCATTTTATTATGGTTAGGGTGGTCAGACAAACACCTACTTATTTTTCCCTGAAATTTAAGTACTATTGCATTGAAATTTCAAATTTTCACCAAATAGATTTTATTTATTTTTAATAAACCTAGTAATTTAGAAACTACATTCAATTTTCTATAGATTTTATTCTAACATATTTTTGAAATAATATAGATAACTTATTCAAATTTTTACGTCAAGTTGCCTAACACTGATTTTTCTAAATTTTTTGCCACTTAAGGGCCTATTTTTTCCATGATAATCCTGCACATACCCATATAGCATGTACTTCAACATCTTGGTCTTGTAAACAAAAGTCTTTCTAGGTTCAATTTTGATCAAAATAAAACTCTCATCTATCCCTCAAACATCAAAATCAAAATTCATCTCACAAAAAACTCTTAGAAATCTTGGAAAAATCATTCATACTAGAATTTTTGGAAAATATTCTTGAATCAAATCAAAATCACCTTGTTTGACTAGGTGTGTGTAGATGAATCCTGCTTCATACACTTAGTTAGATTACCACCTTGTGGAAAAATTTATTCCAAGACAACATCTAACCTCTTGGAGTTTATGAGTTCATTATCAAAACCCAAAAATAAAAATCAAATCAAAGAAAATCAAAATCAAAATCCAAATTCAAATCCAATGTCAATCCAAAAATCCTATAGTCTAGCATTTCCTTCAAGGTCTCTTAAAGAGTAGAAAAATTCATAAATCGATCATCTTTCATTATCTCATCACCTCACTTTGATCCTTAATCTCTTAGACTTTCTTTTTGTAGCTAAATTTTAGATGAATCCAAGGAGTTAGAAGTTTTCCTCCCTCATTCTTGAAAATTTATCCCTATTTTATGGTCCAAACTAGATTTCAACACAAGAATAACATGGAAATGAACAAAGAAACATCTGCTTCAAGTGACTTGAGTCAAACTACTCTCGAAATCAATCCCATTGGATCTAGCAATCCCCAACCTAATCTTTCTCTAATACCACAAGATTCTCAGGAGGAAGCTCACCAAGTGGAGGACATCACCAACAATGTGTTAGGGATTACTCAAGGATAAATCATAGAAATGGTCCAAAATATTGAGACTCACAAAATTATCAATGCCAGGATGAAACTTAATCCCTCACAATACATGCTAGAATTGGATAAAGAAGGGGCTAAACTCCCTTCTAGTTTTGATGTAAGCACTATTGTGGAAAAACCTCTTATGATTATGCCATGAGTCTCATTCACACCTTCATTCCAAAGCATCATTAAACACATCCTACAAACCATGTCATCCATTACTCAAACTCACCAATTGTCAACAAGGGGAGCTCATTTCTTCATGCTCTTCAAACAAATCCCATTGTAAACAACCAAGACTTGGATGAAAACACCATCTTGGGTCAATTTGTTCCTCAAAATATGAAACACTGATAGATTTTTCTCATCTTCCATGACCCCAACAACCCATCCTCCTTTTAGGAAACACCTGTATACCCTCTTAACACATGTCTCTCTCCTTATTACTTCACAAGGAGAAGGAGGACTATTTGGACAAGGGGGAATCTTTGATCCCTCATCATCATAATTTTCTCAAGGGAATACACCACCCATCTTCCCACAATTTCAACCTCTATCACTAACATCCACACCAATCCTTGGTTTAGGGAAGTCCACTTTACCAAAACTTAATCAACAAAATTAAAACAATCTTCCAATCATAAATCAAACCATCATACCAAATCCTCTGATCATGCAATTGATATCACAACAATAGGTGGTGACAATCCAAACAACAAAATTAATCAACAAATCATCTACAATACCCCAAATACCTCAAAATCTGGTCTCCAAATGACCTATCTTATCAACTATACCATCCACTGCACAAATCAATCCAACAACACCTCTTATCAAAACATCTCACACAATTTTAAATCCTCCACCACCACCACTAAAACCAAAAATGGAAAGTCAATATAAAATAATTCTACAAGCTTCCCAACAAGCCTATCAAAAGGAACTTCAACAATTTCAAAATAAACAAGTTGTACAATAAGCTACATAATAATTTTCTCAACAAGAATAGGAACAACAAACAACACAATAGGCTACCCAAGCTCAAGCTTTATTGCAACAATAATAAGCTACCCAAGCTACCAAGGCTATGCAAGTAGCTCAAGCTACACAAGCCACACAAGTTACATATGTTGTGTAGGCTATACAAATTTCCCAACAAGATCAAGCTCTAGCACAAGCTCAATATCAAGCCCAACAAACTCAAACACAAGAACAATAGCAAGCAACTCAACATAAAGCATATCAACAAAACTTACAACAATACTAGTCGCGCCCACAAAAAGGATATGGAAATCATGGAAAATTGTAACCTAGGAATTAGACATTCCAGAAGATGACTAATACCTTTTCATTGTCATTCATTTACTCATCAAACCAGGGAATGTATACTTGAAATGGAGTAGCACTATATGTGCACTAAGAACCAGTTTTAGTCACAACTTATCAAAAAGAAATGCTTGAAAAAAGTTCTACCTATGCTATAGGAAGGTAATGTAAAGTTATCTTAACTCAACCATAATTTAACCCAAACATAAATATTAATAGTTACAACTGAGAAACAAACCATAAACTGGCCTTATGCTGCATGAACAAACATAGGGATGGATTCCCGATGCTGTAGGAATAGTATAAGACCGAGTTTGTACTAAAAAATTTCAAATTGAAATCTAACTTCTAATCAACAAAGGATAAACAACTACGCATCTGCAGATACTCACTAAGTGGGCCCCCTTATCAAGCATCAACTAAGTTACACAAAATATTATACTCAGAACTTCATCAACTTTTATTCATAATTGGAAATCATTTACAGTGATTGTTCTATTTTCAGAAAACTAACAAAAACTATGCTTCTTATTATGACTCTAATTCTTACATGATCTACTTTTTTTTTTAATCTATTCTTCCTATTTTTTTCACTTGCACAGGAGGAACACTTATTTAAAATAGGAAATCAACTAACTAAACGACCCTATCATAGAAAGATGTGGATGTCAATGAATCCAAGAACCAAGGAATAGACTAAATAAATGAATTTATCCACTCAACACGGTTCATATAGAATTCAGTAATCCACTCTTTTCAAATTAATTGACATTAAATTCCTTCCCAAGAATTTTGGTCAAAGAGTTTTTGCTAAAATAACTTCCTTGAAGTCGTGCAAGAAATGGACTTTACTGCAAGGCCAAGATCAGTTGCATTTGACCCATTCATGCTTTCTTCAACTTCCTGCAAAACACAAGGCAACATAAGTGAAAGGAAATATGCATGACAACTACACGATAGTCATTTATTAATCACATATTAGGTTTACTTCATTATTCAAAAACTATGTGTTATACTAGTCATTTGGGAAGTCAAACAGACCAATAAATATAGACATATCATCATGTTAAGTTGTAAGAATATTAGAGTGTGTTGCTACAAGATATCCGCCCAATAAAAGGTTTTTAAAAGAGTTAAACAACCATGAATGAGAAAAGCAAGGGTATTAATAGTACAAAATGATATTCAAATTATGAGCATATTTTGGGCTCATCATTTGGCCCCTACTTAACCTAATGCTGGTCCTCTAGTATTAAACTTTCTGGTGGTCTCTCTGAAATCAGTGGTTGTAGCATGGCTCTAAAATGAAGTTCTGAATTTGTAATAAAAACCTCTGAAACTCTACCACCTTTCATACCTACGAGCTTTTGTATCTTCATTAATATTTGTAGCTCTATAGGGATAAACAGGCGACATCAACATAGGAGGTCGGAATGTTATGGCAACCACAATTCAAACCTCTTTTGAAGACCCAACTGTATGTATCTATTTGATCTTCTGAAAGCTGCTATAAAAGTCAGGGGACTGTGAGGTTTAGAACTTCTCAACCCAACAATCAATCTCTCCCATCTCTTTTCAATCTTGGAGGATGACAACTTCCAAAACATATATGTCTATTCTTTAAACTCATCATACACTTGTTTTCTGAGATCAAATATTTTCATCCTGACTGTATCATTATTGATGCCATATGCCACAGTAAGCCATGTCTTCAACATTATATAGGGGTTTTAACTCTCAAGGGGCAATGGAATAGGCTCATCCCTTTCGGCTTCTTCATATTCTTCCAATTGCCTGCCATAATTGGCTTCATTTTCTGCACAAGACATAAGTGATCTTAAATGAATGTCACCTATATAGAGAAGTGGATTCCACTCTATTTTAGAGGGAATTAGAAAATAGTGCATATAGAATTCTCATAGAGAATTTTTTAGCCAGCTAGGGGCTACTTGGTATGCATCATAGAACTCTTTGGCATTATGAATAACAGGATCTAGATTCCTAGAAATTCTCATTAACTGGAACCACAAAAATTGCTCCTTGAGGCACAGAGCATAAAACCTGGGTGGTGCTCTACACTCTATGATCTAACCGGTTATTTTCATCATGTCATTCATTTTCTCTTCTAATTCCTGAATTTCTTGTTCCTGTTTTTCAACTTTTCTTTGCAATTGTTTCTTCTCCACTTCCTAGAGTCTTTGTTGCACTTCAGTTCTAGCTAAATGCTGGAAGCTCAGGGTCTAGAATGTGAATGGCTTCTATGTAACTCTAAAGATTTCAAGAATTTAATTAAAAATGTCTTTTTATAAACAACAATTTGTTGGCAGGTTATAGAGGGTAATGAGGCTTCATTAGATGCCTCAAATTGTTCAGAGTGTTCTTCCACTTCTTTCTACGGGGTGAATTCTTGTTGCTGTAGTGGAGAAGACTATGCTTCCTCTGAAATCTACATAGTCACAACAGCCAAGTCATCAAGACTTGGTATTCCCCTTTCATTATGCTCAGTTTCCATTGGCTCAATTTGTTCCTCCTTAGGAATAACAAAGGAACTTTGTGCAGTATTCTCGGATACATCCTGAGAGACATCATGTTCAGACTCTACAGACTCCTCTAAAATTATGATAACTTTAGGTTGAGGTGAAGCAAGGGAGACTTTACATTGTTTCCTTGGTGAAATTATTCTTGGAAATGTTGCAGCTATAGGAGGTGCTCTCCTAGCTTTCCTCTTTTTTTATTTCCTAGAGGGTTCTGCCTTATTAGAAGATGAGGGTGAACTTGTGGTGGCAATAGGTGTTGTTGTTGGAGAAATTGTTGTAGGAGAAATTGCTGTAGGGGAAGATGTTGCAGGAGTAGAGTGTTTCCTTTTTTCAGGACGAGGATCAGATTCTGGGGTTTGTTCTGCCCTAGATGACTCTCCTACCTTTGTTTTTCCTTTTTCTCTCCTACTGGAAGACCTAGTTTGTACTTGGGCAAAGGACTCTGGCGTGAAGGTTGTAGGACTAGGTGTTACAAGAGTAGATGACCCTTGCCCTGTTTCCCTACTGGTAGATGCTATTTTCTTTTTCTTTTTCTTAGGCCATGGAGCAAGTTCCCTAGGGGGTTTTAGAAGTTGTAGGCTCCTTTGGGCAACAATTTCTTGCTAGGAAAGAGGTGACACATCCCTAAGAGAGTGTTCAATCAATAATTTTATAAGGGCATGGTGGGCAATAGAGTTATTCTTCCCCCTCTAGGTTTCATAGGCACTTTGTTTTAGAAAATTTAACAAGAAGTTTGGAGCATTAACAACTAACCCATGCCTCATATGACTCAACAATTTAAAATGGTAAGAATTTAGGTAGGAAAAATGACCTTCACATGTTAAACACCTGATTATAAAGGCAACATATTCTAGATATGGGGGAGGCAATGAAACTCGCTTGCATCCTTGTTTAGAGACCTCGAAAGGTCCATCAGTTGGTACTGTAAATTCTACCCTAGCAAAAATAGCATCAGTAGAAAATTTTTCTCCAACGACTGGAAGCCCAGTTACCTCTACAATTTGTTCCTCTATGATAGCTATTGTTAAGCCCCATATTGTAGCTTCTCCTTCACAAAGGGTTCTTAAGAATTCACCTGCTTCTTCCTCATTGAAAGTATCTAGCCTCAAAAAGTAGTTCAACTAACCACAAAGGCTGAATGCTTGAACCGTTTGAGGATTTTGTGTCAATATCTCATGAGCTATAGGCTCATGACTTACTAGTTGACCACCCATTGTCTCAGCTGAATTTAAACTCTTTTCTAAAAATCCAAAGAAAACATTTCACTTTTCTACTCTGCTCTTTCTGTCTGCCATCACATTCTTCTCTTTTCCAAGAATGAACTCAAAAGATATAATGATTGTTATAACTACTTAAACAAGCAATTTTAATTGTGACTTAAGATGGAAACATGGAGTCACATTTGGAAAGTACGAGAAAATAATTAAAGAAAAATATCTAAACAGTTGTAACAGTGACATAAGTAAAAGTTTAAAATGGATTATCCTGCACCCTACTAAAAATATGACATGTGTCCACACATGTACAAAAGAATAGGCAGAGATCAGGCAATAATGACTAATATAGACATAATAGTGAATGAAAAAAAATGAAATAAATTGATGATGAGACAACAAAAGATATTGTGTACCTTTCAATAAATACTTGTACATGAGGAAAAAGATGACAGCTATAGCATGAGATGATAGTTGGGAATGAAATCATAATGACTAGTGGTGTAGATGAATGAGGTGGATAGGTGACATGGATGGATGAGATGAATGGATGGAATGGATAGATGGAATGGAAGTGAGAGATGGTGATGAGTGGAAATGAAGAAAAAGGGCTTCCTTAAAAAGGAAACCTTTATTATGAGCATGCATTGTAACATTATGGTGAAGCTATAGGAGAAAGGTCGGAGCCTTTTGTTGTAGGAAGATTAGTGGCAGGATCCTAAACAAATTGTTGCATAAATTCTTCTTTTGAGACTGGCTTATGATACAACCGAAGACGGTGTCCATTGACTAGTAGCTTGAATTGAACATGACCAATTGTAACTAGTTGAACTAAACCATTGTCAAATACATTCTCAATTTCATAAGGACCAAGTCAGCGGGTAGTGAGTTTACCTTGATTTTCTTTATACCTTGAGTCATAGAGCAATGCCCAATCACCAAAAGAGAAGTGCTTAGTTTTGATATGACGGTCATGCCATCGTTTCCTTTGCTACTGTATGATTTCAGTATGCTACAGGGCCGCTTTTCTAATTTCATCTAGTGCATTCAGCTGTAGGAGTCATTCCTTTTGGGATTCAGAAATGTCAATATTAAGCTCTAGAGCAGTCCTCAAGGTCTTATGTTTAAATTCTATTGGAAACATGGCAGTCCTTCCATAGAGTAATTCAAAAGGAGTAAACCCTGTAGTTGTCTTCCACGATGTCCTATAGGACTAGATGGCTTCAGGAAGTTGACTAGTCTAATCTTTCTTGTGTAGCTAGACTATCTTTGTAATTATTGCCTTAATTTCTTTGTTAGTAACTTCTGCCTGACCATTGGCTTGAGGGTGATATGGGCTAGACTTCCTATGTCAGATCTTGTAATCATTTATTAGTGCAGTGATTAAATTAGATGTAAATTGAGCTCTTTGATTTGTGACAAGTTCCCTTGGGACCCCAAACTAGGTAAAGATCTGCTCATATAGGAATTCAACAACTTTGTTGTCATGAGCATGAGTCATTGCTTTCACTTCCACCCATTTGGTTACATAATCAATACAAACTAAAATGTATGATTTCCCATTGGATGGAGGTTCAATAGGCCCAAGAAAATCCATGCCCCATTTATCAAAGGGACTGACTACCACTTGAGGATACAGGGGCATTTCATTAGACCTTGTTGGTCTTCCCATGTATTGACATTTGTCACATTTCCTGGTGTAGGCTACAACATCTTTATGTAGTGTAGGCCAATAGTATCCAGTAGCAAGCACCTTCATAGATGTCCTCTTGACTGCAAAGTGGCCACCACATGTTTCATCATGATAAGCATGCAGTATGTCATAGGTTTCATCTTCCCTAACATATCTTCTCATAACTTGCTCAGGTCCTGTGTAGAATAAACAATCTGCAATCCATGAAAAGTTAAAACTTTTCTCCACCAACAATTGTTTTTCCTTTGGGAAAAATGGGCTGGAATCTTGTTGGTCGCTAAGTAATTTGCAATATTTACATACCATGGTGTGTGAGCAGCAATGAAAAATAGATGTTCATCAGGAGATCTATCATCAGTTACCTCTAGTGTGCCAGGTGTAGTCATTTGGAGCCTTGACAAGAAATCAGCTACTACATTAGCCCTTCCTGGTTTATCAGTGACTGTTATATCAAATTCCTGCAACAATAGGAGCCATCTTACTAATCTACCAGATATGGCAAGCTTGTTCATGAGGTATCTTATTGTTGCATGATCTGTATGGAAAAATATCTGATAACCAGTGACATAGTGTTAGAACTTGTTTAAAGCATACACAACTACTAACAATTCCTTTTCTATGATAGTATAATTTTATTCAGGACCTTGCAA
>VDFB02271358.1:726488617-726600383 GCA_007258455.2 Sequoia sempervirens | reverse complement strand
TATGAATAACATGATCTAGATTCCTGGAAATTCTCATTAACTATAACCACAAAAATTGTTCCTTGAGGCACAGGGCATAAACCCTGGGTGGTGCTCTGTATTCCATGATCTGACCAATTATTTTCATCATGTCATTCATTTTCTCTTTTAATTCCTAAATTTCCTATTCCTGTTTTTCAATTTTCCTTTGCAATTGTTTCTTCTCCACTTCCCAAAGACTTTGCTACACTTTAGTTCTGGCTAAATGGCGGAAGCTCAGGGTTTGGAATGTGACCGGCTTCCATGTAACTGTAAAGTGTTCCAAAAATTTAATCAAAAATGTATTTTTATAAACAACAATTTCTTGGCAAGTTGTAGAGGGTAATGAGGCTTCATTAGATGCCTCGAATTGTTCAGAGTGTTCTTCCTCTTCTTGCTATAGGGTAAATTCCTATTGATGTAGTGGAGAAGACTGTGCTTCCTCCGAAATCTGCATAGCCGCAGCAGCCAAGTCATCAAGACTTGGTATTCCCCTTTCATTATGCTCAACTTCCATTGTCTCAATTTGTTCTTCCTCAGGAATAACAAAGAGACTCTGTGCAACATTCTCAGATACATCCTAAGAGACATTATGTTCAGACTCTATAGACTCCTCTTAAATTATGATAACTTCAGGTTGAAGTGAAGCAGGGGAGACTTTACATTGTTTCCTTGGTGAAACTCTTCTTGGCAATGTTGCAGCTGCTGAAGGTGCTCTCATAGCTTTCCTCCTTCTATATTTCCTAGAGGGTTCTACCTTATCAGAAGATGATGGTGAACTTGTGGTGGCAACATGCGTTGTTGTAGGAGAAATTGCTACAGGGGAAGATGCTGCAGGAGTAGAGCGTTGCCTTTTCTGAGGATGAGGGGGTCACCGGGTGTTTGTTCCACCCTGCATACCTCCCCATCGTAGACCTAGTTTGTACTTGGGCAAAGGACTCTGGCGTGAAGGTTGTAGGACTAGGTGTTACAAGAGTAGATGACCCTTGCCCTGTTTCCCTACTGGTAGATGCTATTTTCTTTTTCTTTTTCTTAGGCCATGGAGCAAGTTCCCTAGGGGGTTTTAGAAGTTGTAGGCTCCTTTGGGCAACAATTTCTTGCTAGGAAAGAGGTGACACATCCCTAAGAGAGTGTTCAATCAATAATTTTATAAGGGCATGGTGGGCAATAGAGTTATTCTTCCCCCTCTAGGTTTCATAGGCACTTTGTTTTAGAAAATTTAACAAGAAGTTTGGAGCATTAACAACTAACCCATGCCTCATATGACTCAACAATTTAAAATGGTAAGAATTTAGGTAGGAAAAATGACCTTCACATGTTAAACACCTGATTATAAAGGCAACATATTCTAGATATGGGGGAGGCAATGAAACTCGCTTGCATCCTTGTTTAGAGACCTCGAAAGGTCCATCAGTTGGTACTGTAAATTCTACCCTAGCAAAAATAGCATCAGTAGAAAATTTTTCTCCAACGACTGGAAGCCCAGTTACCTCTACAATTTGTTCCTCTATGATAGCTATTGTTAAGCCCCATATTGTAGCTTCTCCTTCACAAAGGGTTCTTAAGAATTCACCTGCTTCTTCCTCATTGAAAGTATCTAGCCTCAAAAAGTAGTTCAACTAACCACAAAGGCTGAATGCTTGAACCGTTTGAGGATTTTGTGTCAATATCTCATGAGCTATAGGCTCATGACTTACTAGTTGACCACCCATTGTCTCAGCTGAATTTAAACTCTTTTCTAAAAATCCAAAGAAAACATTTCACTTTTCTACTCTGCTCTTTCTGTCTGCCATCACATTCTTCTCTTTTCCAAGAATGAACTCAAAAGATATAATGATTGTTATAACTACTTAAACAAGCAATTTTAATTGTGACTTAAGATGGAAACATGGAGTCACATTTGGAAAGTACGAGAAAATAATTAAAGAAAAATATCTAAACAGTTGTAACAGTGACATAAGTAAAAGTTTAAAATGGATTATCCTGCACCCTACTAAAAATATGACATGTGTCCACACATGTACAAAAGAATAGGCAGAGATCAGGCAATAATGACTAATATAGACATAATAGTGAATGAAAAAAAATGAAATAAATTGATGATGAGACAACAAAAGATATTGTGTACCTTTCAATAAATACTTGTACATGAGGAAAAAGATGACAGCTATAGCATGAGATGATAGTTGGGAATGAAATCATAATGACTAGTGGTGTAGATGAATGAGGTGGATAGGTGACATGGATGGATGAGATGAATGGATGGAATGGATAGATGGAATGGAAGTGAGAGATGGTGATGAGTGGAAATGAAGAAAAAGGGCTTCCTTAAAAAGGAAACCTTTATTATGAGCATGCATTGTAACATTATGGTGAAGCTATAGGAGAAAGGTCGGAGCCTTTTGTTGTAGGAAGATTAGTGGCAGGATCCTAAACAAATTGTTGCATAAATTCTTCTTTTGAGACTGGCTTATGATACAACCGAAGACGGTGTCCATTGACTAGTAGCTTGAATTGAACATGACCAATTGTAACTAGTTGAACTAAACCATTGTCAAATACATTCTCAATTTCATAAGGACCAAGTCAGCGGGTAGTGAGTTTACCTTGATTTTCTTTATACCTTGAGTCATAGAGCAATGCCCAATCACCAAAAGAGAAGTGCTTAGTTTTGATATGACGGTCATGCCATCGTTTCCTTTGCTACTGTATGATTTCAGTATGCTACAGGGCCGCTTTTCTAATTTCATCTAGTGCATTCAGCTGTAGGAGTCATTCCTTTTGGGATTCAGAAATGTCAATATTAAGCTCTAGAGCAGTCCTCAAGGTCTTATGTTTAAATTCTATTGGAAACATGGCAGTCCTTCCATAGAGTAATTCAAAAGGAGTAAACCCTGTAGTTGTCTTCCACGATGTCCTATAGGACTAGATGGCTTCAGGAAGTTGACTAGTCTAATCTTTCTTGTGTAGCTAGACTATCTTTGTAATTATTGCCTTAATTTCTTTGTTAGTAACTTCTGCCTGACCATTGGCTTGAGGGTGATATGGGCTAGACTTCCTATGTCAGATCTTGTAATCATTTATTAGTGCAGTGATTAAATTAGATGTAAATTGAGCTCTTTGATTTGTGACAAGTTCCCTTGGGACCCCAAACTAGGTAAAGATCTGCTCATATAGGAATTCAACAACTTTGTTGTCATGAGCATGAGTCATTGCTTTCACTTCCACCCATTTGGTTACATAATCAATACAAACTAAAATGTATGATTTCCCATTGGATGGAGGTTCAATAGGCCCAAGAAAATCCATGCCCCATTTATCAAAGGGACTGACTACCACTTGAGGATACAGGGGCATTTCATTAGACCTTGTTGGTCTTCCCATGTATTGACATTTGTCACATTTCCTGGTGTAGGCTACAACATCTTTATGTAGTGTAGGCCAATAGTATCCAGTAGCAAGCACCTTCATAGATGTCCTCTTGACTGCAAAGTGGCCACCACATGTTTCATCATGATAAGCATGCAGTATGTCATAGGTTTCATCTTCCCTAACATATCTTCTCATAACTTGCTCAGGTCCTGTGTAGAATAAACAATCTGCAATCCATGAAAAGTTAAAACTTTTCTCCACCAACAATTGTTTTTCCTTTGGGAAAAATGGGCTGGAATCTTGTTGGTCGCTAAGTAATTTGCAATATTTACATACCATGGTGTGTGAGCAGCAATGAAAAATAGATGTTCATCAGGAGATCTATCATCAGTTACCTCTAGTGTGCCAGGTGTAGTCATTTGGAGCCTTGACAAGAAATCAGCTACTACATTAGCCCTTCCTGGTTTATCAGTGACTGTTATATCAAATTCCTGCAACAATAGGAGCCATCTTACTAATCTACCAGATATGGCAAGCTTGTTCATGAGGTATCTTATTGTTGCATGATCTGTATGGAAAAATATCTGATAACCAGTGACATAGTGTTAGAACTTGTTTAAAGCATACACAACTACTAACAATTCCTTTTCTATGATAGTATAATTTTATTCAGGACCTTGCAAGTTTTTGCTAATAAAATATATAGCATGCTCAATGGAATTCTCTTTCTAGCCTAGAACTTCCCCTATTGCATAATCAGAAGCATTTGTTTGTATATGGAAAGGAAAATTCCACTTCAGTCCTTGAAGAATAGGTGCCTGAGTAAGCAAGTTCTTAAGCTATAGGAAAGATTTGTCACAGGCCTCAGTCCAACTTAATTTAGAGTCCTTAGTCAACAAGGCATATAATGGGCTGGCTATTTTGCTAAAATCTTTGATAAATCTACTGTAATATCCAACATGGCCTAGAAAAATTCTAACATCCTTTTGCTTTGTAGGTGTTTGCAAATTTAGAATGACTTCTACTTTGGTAGGGTCTACCTAAATTTCATCCTGAGAAATATGATGGCCTAAAACAATTCCTTCTTGCATCATCATGAAACATTTCTCACTATTCAAAGACATTTTTTTCTCTTTACATCATTTCAACACTTTTTCCAGATTTTCTAATGCTTCTTCATAAATGACTCCATAGGTGGTGAAGTAATCCATGTAAATCTCCATACAATCATGGGATATATCAACAAAGATACTAATTACAACTCTTTGAAATGTGACAGATGCATTACATAAGCCAAAAGGTAAGATAGAATAAGCAGAAGTACCCCATGGACTAGTAAAACTTGTTTTGTCTTGATTCTCAGGGGCAATTCTTATTTGATTATACCCACTGTATCCATCCAAGAAGGAAAAATGCTTTTTATTAGACAATGTATCCAGCACTTGATCAACAAATGGTAATGGAAAATGATCCTTTTTAGTGGTTGTATTCAGCTCCCTGTAGTCTACACATACTCTCCATTTTCCTGCTTTTTTAGGGACAATAACCAATGGGGATACCCATTGACTGTCTGATATGGGGTAGATAAAACCAGCATCAAGCAATTTCGAGAGCTCAGTTTTAACTATTTCCCTCAGTGTTGGATTTATCCTTCTTTGAGGTTGCCTAATTGGTGACCAGTCTTCCTTGATGTAGATTATGTGAGTATAGAGTTGAGGATCGAGTCCTTTCATAACCCCATAATCCTATGCAAAAGATTTTTGTTGAGCTTGCAGCATTTTAACCAGGGTGATTTGTTGAGATGGAGACAACTGATTATTTATATTTAGGTAGTGGTTAGGAGACATTTCTATCTACTTAATAAGCTCATTCATAGAGGCTAGTGATACATGGGGTGTTTGTATATTATGTGGAAGTAGATTATGATAAGCTGTAGGGAGTTTACATGTCGAACCTTTAGGACTTAGTTGCTATAGGAAACATTGTTGAGGATCGCTATCTAAAACAGATGAACTATTCAAATCAGGATTGGACTACAAAAGTTGTAGAAGAAGGCCATCCTGACTCTGAAGCTGAGAGAATGGATCAGGTTGCATCATCATTAGCTGGGCCAAGGAATTAACCTCTTCTGGTTTTTCTCCCAAATTTGGCCAAATTGCTTAGGATAAGTCTAGTTGAGGCTGAGCAGGTGGATATAAAGCCAACTTCTTCCTCGACTGACCATTAGAGATTGTCATATCTCCCAAATGACATCCTATAAGGGCATCAACTGTAGCTAACCAGGGTCTACCTAGGATGACAGGATATCCTCCTAAGGTTGCTTTGGTTGATAATATGGTAAAGTCTGTTGGGTACTCCCAAGACTCTAGGATGACAATGACATCCTCTACCACCTCATCAGGTGTTACTGTAGAGCTATTAGCAAGTTGCAAGATGATGGGTGTGGACTGAATGGCTACGATATTCAAAGAGTCTATAGTATGTTTAGTCATTACATTGATAGCTACACCAAGGTCAATCAACACATTTTTCACTACCTGGCCATTAATAGTGATTTGGACAACGGGACTCCCAGGATGAGTATATTTTGGAACAACTAACTTTCCTAACATAATATCTACTAACTATCCTAAAACATGTATAGTTGGAGGATCCTTTTTCTTTTGTCCTTGCTTTTTCAAGTAGGCCTCCTTAATGGCTTTTCCATAAAGGGGAATATCTTTAATGGATTTTAAGAGAGGAATTTGAATATGCACATTTTTTAGCTAATCCAGAATATCAAAAATAGGTTCCTCCATAGGCTTGGATGTGGTGAGTTGCAACCTCTAAGGAAAAGGTGGTTTAGCTAGATGCTGCAGGACATGTTCCTTAGGAGCAATATCAGATACAGGTCTATTTGTTGTAGAATCAATAGGCGGTTCAGGGGCAGAGTCTAGAATCTCTATAATCACAGGTGGTTGTGGAGTGGGGAGAGTGGTTCAAGACCTAAGATGGATATCATGAATGTTTAGAGCATAAGCTTGGTATTGATTGGCTTTAGTACAATAGAGAGGTTGTTGTTGCTACTGATATTGCTGCTTATTAGTAGGATTTGGCAGTAGTTGAGTAGGCAGAAGGGTCTATTTTGGAGGCCCAGTATTTGCTGCAGGTGCTACAGGAGGTGGCATAAGAGCTAGAGGGTGTGACTGCAAAGGCTACAAGGCTCTAGAGGATTGGTTCTGCCATTGTTGAGGACTTATCCATTGAGGACTAGGCTACCAATTACCTTGAGGTGGAGTCCATTGTCCTTGTGGGGGCTGCCAACCTCCCTGAGGAAATTACCATTGGGGATTCTGATAATGAGGCGAGTATTGTTGAGGAGTGTTCCAAGGTGGTGATGGGCCATATGGATATTACCATTGGTTATTATAAGGACTACCAAAATTCAAAGGGTCTTGAGGCATACCTTGTCTTTGAGCCCATGGTCACCTTTGTACCACAAAGAATACTTGGTTGTCATCTCCTTCCATCATCTGAAAATCAGTAGGAAACTGCTTAGTCTCCAGGTTAGCCACCATCTTGCATATGTATTCATGCTTCTTTTGTCTACAATGAAGACAAAACTCAGCCAGGATTGCTTCACCTTCCTCATGTTTCTTGCGAGCTTGCATGGTATCCAACTGTGTTGCCATGTTATTTATGATATCTTGTTTGAAATTGGATAGCAAATTTGTGATCTCCATCCATGAAACTCCATTAGTGGAAGACCTTCCCACTATGGCTTGATGACCTCTATGCTTCTTAACATTTGCTCGAGAGTAGTTAAGACATATTTTCTTTATATCATCCCAAGACACTTGAGTTATATCACCTCCTTCCATCAGGTCCAGAGCATCTATGTAGGTATCATTGATTCCTCTTAGAAAGAGTAATTTTTGAGATTCTTCATTGAGACTATGGTCTGAATTCTTCTTCAATGAAAACAAGAACCTTGAAATATAGTCCTCCAGGCTTTCATCCTCTTTTTGTTGAATCCTAAATATATCATCACCCTTACTGCCACTCTTGCAATATTTCTTGTATTTTTAAAGAAATTTGGTTTGCATGGCTACCCAACTGTCAACAACACCTCTTCCCAGACTCATGAACCATCTAAGAGCTCCTTCTTTCAAGGTGGCAGGAAACATCCTTAGCCTATGAGCATATAACGTGTAATCATAGCTATGACAGAGGATGTCAAATTCAAACAAGAAGGTTTTTGAGTCCTCTGTGACTAGTCCATAGAACTTGGGAAGCAAAGAAGAAGGGATATTCTTAAGATTATCATTATCTTGCTAGCCAACAATAGGAAATTAAAAAGAAGAAGGTCTATTAGGTGGATTACATGCCATGGTTACTTGCTAGAGTATCAA
Source organism: Sequoia sempervirens (assembly GCA_007258455.2). NCBI lineage: Eukaryota > Viridiplantae > Streptophyta > Pinopsida > Cupressales > Cupressaceae > Sequoia > Sequoia sempervirens. The sequence goes on along the minus strand of VDFB02271358.1, from coordinate 726,592,602 downwards.
GGAAAATGGATTTTGTTCAGGTTCTTTGTTGGCTAGGTCAAATTGTAGTTCAACAAGCAGGTTTTCAGCAAATGGAATAATATTTTGATCTCCTCCTTCCTCAAATAAATTATAAGCTGGTTCAAGATTATTGTCAATGAATGGAAGGTTAGGGAGAAATCTTCCTAGAGCATCTCTTCTTCTATGCATGCAATAAAATGGATGCTATTTGGAAAGAATTTGAAAATACTTGAATAACTAGCTAAACTACTACTAATAATGACTACAACAGGTTCTTAGCTTGATACCATCCCTGGCAACAATGCCAAAAATGGTCACACCCACAAAAAGGATATGAAAATCATGGAAAATCCTAACCTAGGAATTGGACATTCTAGTAGGTGACTAATACCTTTTCATGGTCATTCATTTACTTGTCAAACTAGGGAACGTATACTTGAAATGGAGCAGCACTCTATGTGCACTAAGAACTAGTTTTAGTCACATCCTATCAAAAATAAATGCTTGAAAAGAGTTCTAGCTATGCTACAAGAAGGTAATGTAAAGTTCTCTTAACTCAACCATAATTTAACCCAAACAGAAATCTTAATAGTTACAATTGAGAAACAAACCATAAACTGGCCTTATGTTGTAGGAACAAACACAGGGATGGATTCTCGATGCTGTAGGAATAGTATAAGACTGAGTTTTTACTAAAAATTTTCAAATTGAAATCTAACTTCTAATCAATAAAGGATAAACAACTGTGCATCTGTAGATACTCACTAAGTGGCCCCCCTTAGCAAGCATCAACTAAATTACACAAAATATTATACTCTGAACTTCATCAACTTTTATTCATAACTAGAAATCATTTACAGTGACTATTCTATTTTCAAAAAACTAAAAAAATCTCTACTTATTATGACTCTAATTCTTACATGTTCTACTTTTTGTTTTTCCTCTATTCTTCCTATTTTTTTCACTCATGCAGGAGGAACACTTATTTAAATCAAGAAATCAACTAACTAACTAACCCTATTAGAGAAAGACATCGATGTCAATGAATCTAAGAACCGAGGAACATACTAAAAAAATGAATTTATCCACTCAACACGGTTCAGAGAGAGTTTAGTAATCCACTCTTTCCAAATTAATTGACACTAAATTCCTTCCCAACAATTTTGGTCAAAGATTTTTTGCCAAAATAACTTTATGAAAGTCATGCAGGAAATGGACTTTACTACAAGGCTGAGATCAGATCCATTTGACCTATTTGTGATTTTTTCAACTTCATGTGAAACACAAGGCAATAGAAGAAAAAGGAAATATGCATGGCAACTACACGATAGTTATTTATTAATCACATATTAGATTTACTTCATTATTCAAAAACTATATGTGTTATACCAGTCATTTGGGAAGTCAAACAGAGCAATAAATATAGACATATCATCATGTTAAGCTGCAAGAATAGTAGAGTGTATTGCTATAGGATATCCCCCCAATAAAAGGTTTTTAAAAGAGTTAAACAACCATGAATGACAAAAGCAAGGGTATTAACAGTACAAAATGATAGTTAAATTATGAGCATATTTTGGGCTCATCAAATACCAAGCACAAAAGGAAGCAACCCAACTATTAGCCCAATAACAAGCATTGTTGACACAAGAACAACAAGACCAACAACAAGCATTGTTGGAAAAATAGTAGCAAGACCAAAAAAAAGTGTTGTTGGAACAATAATTGCAGGCATATCAACAAGCATTGATTGTACAATAGAGCTTGCAAAAACCTCCCACAAACATACAAAACACCCCACCCATCACTCAAACATTTCAACAACCTCAAAACACTTTCACTCCACCTCCTGATCCATAAAATGGTGTAACAAAAAAAAGCAAGTTTCTCTCCCAATAGGTGTTGGAACTCCAATCTGGGAAAACAATGAAAACACCAAGAAATTTTTTCCCCTATCTGTTCGATAGGAGCCTTGTGATGGTACTATTAAAAAAATGGTTTGAAATCACTAGGTTTGACAAATATCATTGGACAAGAGACCTTGAATATCACATCGGGGAATTCTAGGTACATTGCATGCAAGTTTCATACAATGACACATATCTAATGCTACTATTTCCTTATAGTTTGCTTAGCCCACCATGGAATGTTTCTCTTTCCTTCCTCCTAGAATGAAGTTCCAAGAACAATGAAAAATCCTCGCATATGGGATAAAAACAAGAATGTCACCAATGATGGTGTGGTTGATGTCAAGGTGATAATCAATGCTCTAAAACAAAACACCCAATCATACCAATGACTGTAAGGAAACAATCAAAACAACACACAAGGCAATGCAGTATCACAACAACCACCCAACATTCAAGTCAACAATTTGAATAATCAAGGGGGGCCACCTTCATAGAACAAACAATATCCCCCCCCAAGCGAAAATACATAGACCTTGGGGAATCATTCAAATTTTTCATGAAGAAGTTGGTAAACGAGAATCTCATTAAAATACCCATCTATGAGAATTATCAATAGCCCTAAGTGAAACCACAATCGTATAATGAAAACCACCTTCCCAATTTTCATAAAATCAAATGGCACACAACGACCAATTGCATGAGGCTGAAAAATATGATCCAAGACCTTATCGATGATAAAATCATAAATGCTTAACAACCTACAAGGAATCAATCCCTTAAGATATACACAAATCTTATGTTGGATCATAACAAAGGGAATAACAATGGAAATACAAAGTATGGAAATGTAAACCATGTTTATGATCATGTTGTTGCACCCTAGATGAATGGGCCACTATTCTTAACATCAAGGGAGCCAAATCTGATTATGGAGTCACCACACATGGTGGAATGGTTACCATTGTTGGATCATCATAGCGACCTAGGGGATCCACTTCTAATCTAAAATCTATCCCCAATGGTTATAATGTCTTTGACCTACTCAAAAGAACCCCTGATCAGATCTCCATCATGGAGTTACTAAAGATCTCACTCACACATAGAAAAATCCTAGAGGAAGCATTGGCTTCATCCATTGTCTCCACGGATCTTGATGTTGACCAATTGCAAGCTATGGTTAGACACATCACCACCCCACATCTCCTAACATTTTTTGATAAGGACTTCCCCACCCAACCATCTCATAATTGTGTTCTCCATATTGAAGTCTTTGTCCACAAAAGAAAAGTCAAAAGGGTCTTAGTGGATGGAGGTGCAAGTCTAAATATATGATCATTCAAGTTAATAAAAAATTTGGGATTCTTTGAGGATTCCATTGAAAAAGGTAAAGGTATTACAATCAAAGCATATTATGATGAGGAAAGAGTGTCTCAAGGCACTATTCAACTTCTTATTTGAGTAGGGCTAGCCATCATGGAAACCACATGCCAGTTCCTTGACCTTGATTTACCTCATAATATTCTCTTGGGGCATCCATGAAACCATGGCATGCAAGCTGCCACATCCACCTTCCATCAATGCGTGAAGTTTCCCTATCAAAACCAAAAGGTCATAGTCCATGGTGAACTTGCACCCTTCTATTATTGCAAGAACTTGGAAGCCAAGTACTATAAAATTCCTCAAGTCCCAAAGAATGTTAAAGGCCCTACAACTCCATATATAGACCCAACTACTTTAGCCTTCACTTCTGAGAAAAATACACCCACCATTCTTGACATCTCTAAAATCAAATTTATTATCCAAGAAAATGGGTGTGGGTATTACAAAATGAAGAAAAGTGCTTTTGTAAGAGGAGAGTTACCGTAATCTCCTAGGTCTCACAAGAACCCCTAATCAATTGAAGCATCATCCCAAACCTTCAAAGAAAACTACTCTAGATTCAGGTGTTGGGGAGACCTAAGTTGAGAAGTGGTAGATGAAAAATAAATATCAAGCTTGTTGTACCAAGATGAAAGGCTCATGCTTGATCTTCCCATGGATGATAATAGCAAAGGATTACAAATGATGCTTAGTATGGGCTATAACAAAAATAAGAAACTTGGGAAAAATGATAGTGGGCTTATGGTACCTCTCATTCTTGAGAAGCATATGAGAAATCTTGATCTTGGATGTACCCCTTTGAAGGTAACCATACTTGGAAAAGGTGCCCCAATTAGAAAAGTCAAAGCTTCCCCTTAGTTGTTGGTGTCCACAAATCTACCTTTAGACAACTATACCTCTAACATAATTGATTTATGTGATGAGGACCCAATAACTAAATTACCCATGCTATTCAAGGATTCCTCCCTTCTCATGATTAGTACCTTATCTTTTGAGTCAAAGAATCAAACCCATGAGCTAAACATAGTTTATCCCCAACTCATCGATTACGACCAATAAGGACCACCAATTCTAGAAACATTAAAAAATGATGAAGCTCTCTCAGAAATCATGGGATTGGAGGATAATATACCATATGGAGATCAAAAAGCTAGGTTTGAAATTGTGCTAGACACACATGCCTACTATGGCAGAATGATTGAATCCTTTAGTCAAAAAAGTGGAAATTTGAGAATAATATCTACGTCTTTAAGTGAACAGAACACTATGGCACTCTCTAACCTAAAAAATAGTAAAAATAAAGGACACATCCAATGGTGAAACCTCTCCAAGGTGCTAGAGGATGAGGGATTCAATCTCCCTCTTAGTTCCATTCATCAGAAGAAGTCAGTAGTTTTGATAGAGAATTGCAATATGGTCAACTTGGGAATAGCAGAAATGCCACATATCACCTTCTATGTACAATCACTTTTGATAGAAGAGTAAGAACTCCTATCTACATTTTTAAGAGAAAGAAAGATAAAATTCACATGGACCTATGCTGACATTCCTGGTCTTGATGTAGAAGTTGTGGTTCATCACCTAGCTATATATCCTGAAGCAAAGCTAGTGAGGAAAAAGCTAAGGAAGATGCATCCCTAGATAGAATTTTGGGTGAAGATGGAATTAAAAAAGCTCCTAGATGTTGGGTTCATATGACCAACTGATTATCTAGAGTGGGCCTCAACTCTTGTACCTATTTCAAATCCCACTGTGGGTATCCATATCTATGTGGACTTCAAAGATTTGAAAAAATCATGTCCCGAGGATGATTTTCCTCTCCCAAACATTGACATGATTATGGTTATGACAACATGACATGAAATGCTATCACTAATGGATCGATTCTTAGGGTATAATTAGATCATGATAGAAAAGGATGACCAACACAAAAGAACTTTCACTTGTCCATGGGGGACATATTGTTTGAATATGATGCCATTCAGTTTAGAAAATAAATAGCTACCTATCAAAGGGCCATCACACTAATCTTTCATGATATCATTCAAAAAATTATGGAACATTATATGGATGACATATGGGAAAAGTCAAAGAAACATATCAAGATCACATAGCAGCATTGGGATCCATCTTTGATAGGCTAGAGGAATACAAAGTTAGATTGAATCCACAAAAGTGTCTTTTGAGTATAGTCAAGAAATATCATTGGGTACATTGTGTATATGAGAGAAATTAAGATATATCTTTCCAAGGTCAACACAATTCTCAAAATGGAGGCATCAAAAACATTGAAATAGCTAAGTGGCTTACAGGGAAGGCTCTAATGCATCTATCAATTCATAACATAACTATAAGATAAGGCTATCCCATATTCTCATCTAATGCACAAGGGGCTAGCATACAAATGGGATGAGAAATGTGATTATGAATTCAATAAAATCAAGGAGTATTTTCTCACACCACTAGTTCTCATGCCATCAATTCCAAGCAAGCCCTTGATCATGTATATATCAGCAAAAACAATGGCCCTTGGTACTCTCTTAGCACAACATGATGAAAATGGGAAAGAGGGAGATATTTGCTACAACAATAGGACCATGGTGGGACATGAGTTGAATTACATGTCCATTGAGAAGGCTTGCTTAGCAGTTGTGTTTTCTGCACAAAAATTAAGGAACTATATGTTAGTACATCAGATAAAGCTCATTGTAAAGATAGATCCTCTCAAGTACTCTCTTTCTAAAGGAACACTGACAAGGCTAATGGCTAAATGGGTTATGATACTGATAGAGCATGGAATTGAGTATGTAGAATGAAAGGCCATTAAAGGACAAGCAATTTTAGATCAGTTCAAAGAGGCATCAATATATTTAGAGAACCTAATTTCATTAGAGTTCCCTGATGATTCCATCTTTAACATAAGTATGGTAGATCACTAGAAAATGTAGTGTGATGGAACCTAAACACAACATGGGTCAGGAGCATGACTCTTCTTCATCACACCACAAGGGGACTACATACCTAAATCATATAAGCTATCATTTCCTTCCACAAATAAAATTTTAGAATATAAGGCTCTTGTCATAGGGGTAAGAAAAATAGTACAATGGTAGATCATGACACTCAAGGTCTATGGAGACTCACAGATTATCATCAACTAGGTAAATGCTGAAATCAAACAAAGGATGATAAGTTGAATCCATACAAGAAACTAGCGGAAAGCCTCAAATATTTCTTCATTGATATCATCTTTGAGAAGATACCTAGAGAAAATAACTTTGTGATGAATGTTATGGCAACAATCATATTGCTATTAGATGTCCCATGAAATGTCCTAAAGTAAGAATTCCTTGTAGAGAAACTTCTCATTCCAGCATTGAAGGCACCAAAGTTTGAATGTGTGTGAAATCTTTGGTCCCAATAATCCCTAGTATCATGATATATAGACCTACTTGAGAATAGGATTCCTCCTTGTTGATATAACCTCGAACCTTAAAAGAACATTTGTCAATAATTCATCCTATTTTTTCATCTTACGAGACACCCTATACTGTAGGAGCATTGAAGGAACCCTTTTACAATGGCTAAATGATGAGGAAGCTTTGAATAATTTAACTAAGCTACACAATAGCATTTTTGGGTCACATTTGAGTGGTATGACCTTGGCTAAGAAATTTCTAAGGACTTGGTATTATTGGCCTACAATGAAAAGGGAAGCTCATGACTATGTTTGAATGTATTTGTAGTGTCAATAGCATGGAGATCTCATCCATGCACCAACTTAGGAGCTCCACCCGGTCATTACACCTTGTCCCTTTTCACAATGGGGGCTCGATCTTATCAAAAAAATTACCGCCACCTCATCTAGTGGACATAAGTTCATCATCACCTCCACAAAGTAATTCACAAAGTGGGTGGAAGCCATCCCCATGACCTATATCATAGGAAAGAAGATTTCCAATTTCATCCTTAACTACTTAATTTGCCACTATGGTGTTCCTCAAGCAATTATCTTAAATAACACAACACCTTTCAAAAACTAGGATTTTTTAGACCTATTCCAAAAGTTCAATATCCAAAATCACTTTTCCACCAAATACTACCCCCAAGGTAATGGCCAAGCTGAAGCTACAAATAAAACCATCTTAAAAATCCTCAAGAAAATAGTCAACAATGTTGGTCATGATTGGAACTTGCAACTGAATCCTACCTTATGGGCCTATTGAACAAGTATCTACATTCCAACAAGTGCAACCCCTTTCTCCCTAGTCTATGATCAGAAGCCATTCTCCCTATTGAGATCAAGCTCCCATCTTTAACAATATCATTATAGAATCTCACTATAGATGAAGAATATTGGTTATCATGATTGAATGAGCTACAACTATTGCATAAGTGGTGTATGGAGGCCTTCAACCATTTATAAGTCTACCAAAATTGACTCAAGTGGAGCTACAACAAGAAGATCAGGAGTTTGACCTTTCAAGTTAGAGAGCTTGTATTGAAGGAGTATTAGAAAAATGTACCAAATCCAGATAGCAAGGGAAAGTTTGAACCCATTTGGTTGGGACCCTTCATCACACGATGAGCTACAAGTCAGGGGCACATTAGCTATCCATGACATAAGGGGAACCTCTATAGGAGCCTATGAATAGCTCCCATCTCAAAAAAAATTATTCCTAAAATTTTCAAGGTGTAAAACTAGAAAATTCAAAAAAATAAAAAAATAATAAAAATAAAATAAATCAAAAAGAGGCCTGAAAATAGTAAAGAGAAAAATCATCCTCTAGTGAAAATCACTTCAGTGGCACTTTGGGAAAGTACCTTGGTGAAATCCTGGAAAATAAGAACCTTATGTAAATAAACACTTTCCATCCACCATGATCTGTACAACTCATTATCCATCATCCATCCATCACACTTCCATCTCATCCTTCTATCACCCATTCATGTATGCATCATAGCTTGATCTTGTGTTTGTATCATAGGTTGATCATGTGTCTATCATATTGCATCACATTGGGGGCATGTTCTTATACCTACATTGGATTGGATTTGTGTATATTCCTAAAATCTTCCTTAAAAGTGGAAAATACAAAAGCATCAAAAACCAAAAAAGTCCAAAAATATTCATAAAATCATAAAACTCAAAAAACATTCAAAACATTCAAAATCTAAAAACAAGTTAAAAGGTTAGTCAAAAAGTCAAAAATAGGGTTGTCTTCTAGAACTATGGGTCTCTGAGATCTAAATGTAGGCAAGATTGATCTTTGATTATCCTCCAAGACAATTAGGTTAGACCTTTAGGAGTTTGTTATAATAAACTGGCAATCAATTTTTTCATTTCTCATCAATAAACAAGCTTTTGTCATTTGAACTATGTGGTCTCTATGTGTATAACATAGCCAAGGATAATCTTTGATCAACCCCCAAGGCCCCTAAGATAGGTATTTAGGTTAGTTTCTTGGTCAAAATCTTAGAAAATACAAAAAATATTAAAAAATTTAAAAATCAAAACATTTGCAAAACATCTTGAAAAGACCAAAAATAGATTGAAACATTTGAAAACACAAAAAATTAAAATATTTGAAAAAATCCATCTGTCCCATCTCACTTTCATTCATAATAAACTTTCTTTCATAAAAAATCATCATCATCCTCAACCTTTGGTGAAACAATTAGAAACAAGTAGATAGCAGATTAAAAGTGACAAGTCAACTAACAAGGTCTCAAGTCTATGTTAGTAGGTAAACAAGGGTATGTGCAGGATCATCATGGAAAAAATAGACCCTTAAGTGGCAAAAAATTTAGAAAAATTAGTGTTAGGCAACTTGATGTAAAAATTTGAATAAGTTATCTATATTATTTCAAAAATATGTAATAATAGAATTTGTAGAAAATTGAACGTAGTTTTTAAACTACTAGGTTTATTTAAAAATAAATAAAATCTATTTGGTGAAAATTTTAAATTTCAATGCAGTAGTACTTAAATTTCAGGGAAAAATAAGAAGTAGGTGTTTGTCTGACCACCTTAACCATAATAAAATGATAATATTTTTTATAAGATTTTATATATATAAGTAGAGGACTCATGTCCAAATGCGATATATATTTTTTTGTAATTTTTTTCAAAGTAAATAATTAATTCGGAATTCTTTATTACAACTTTTAAAAAATATAAAAAAATGTATGTCTGACCACCTTAACTTGGTCAAAACTTCATGAAATTTAATTTTTATTATTGTAATCCTATAGTATGTGAAGCATAGAATGTGACGCATGTTTCAGATTCAAAAAATGTGATACTGTTTGAAAGTTATAGATGTTTTTCAATTAGCCTATCGATCAGGACTTCAGTCATAATTCTAATAGAAAATGAATAATAATTATTTATTAAATTCAAATTAAAGAATAATTTATATTGGTGGAAAGCTGAGAATATCCTCTAAAAACCCTTTTCGTTTCATCAATTTTGGGTAAAAAAAAGTCGTTAGCCACATGCCCTACAAATACCCATAATATTGCCACTTTTTGGCCCATCATGATCCTGCACATACCCACAAGTTGGTCACACTCTTGGTATTAATATCCCATCATATAGTCAATCCCAAATCATTTGATAACATCTTTTCCTAGGATTAATCCTTCCTAGAATGGACATCAACATCAGACATCACTATAGTTTAGTCTTGGCTAGTAGTATGAAGAACATTAGCTTATTTTCTTACTTGATCTTTTTCTCTTAACTTATCTTATTGTGCTCAATCCAATGACCTCTTGATGATATCTAAAGAAATGGATTTAGAGAGAAAGGAATGGGGCAACGATCATTATCTTTTTGTCTATTGTGCTTGTTGGATATTCTTGTAATATAACCTTGGTGATGCCTACTTTTGTTGGTCTATAGAGAGGGTATTTTAGGTATATTATTGACCACATAGGAAGGCTTTCCTTCCTATGTTTTGGTCTAAGATGTTTTGAGTATCTGAACTACACTTTAAATAAGGTTTTGTATGTTAGGTGTGAACAAGAGTACTCCTTTTTATTGTCAAATCAAAGTCCATCACACTAGGTGCAATGCCATCTTGGTTCTTTATGCCTTGATGCATTGCATCTATTTGTGTTATCAAACATAAGGTAAGTAAGTCCAAGTTTTAAAATCCCAATTCCTGATAAGCATCATCATCATCATCATCATCATCATCATAATTTCTAATAAAATGTCATAGATCATGGACTTGTTGGATCCTCTTGTCTTCATCTAATTTCTTCTTTCTTCTCTCAGCACTACCATGGTACCATGATAGTTAATAAAAAATTAACCAATGCATCCATCTTGCATCCACAAATTGTTAGCATGTTGCATATAATCCATATCATATCATGAAGGAAACACTAATCATCTCACATGCATTGGATTTCACCATTGCATAAAATAGATTGGTTATTCTAAGCATCTCATAAATCATACATTTGCATCCATTGCATAATCATAAAACCATCATCATTTCATCCATATAAACATCATCATATCATCCATATAAGAATCATTATATCATCCATACATGCATTATCATACATAAAAGGATACTAAAAAAAGAAAAGAGCATGTCATAGCATGTCATAATATCCCATACATCTCATGATCATAACATATAACATTATCCATTAGGGGAATAATATAGATCTATTAGTCTAATCATATTAAAATCATTTGCATATATATATCCATATTAGATCATCATTATCATAAAACTACATAAAAAAGATACTGAAAAAGAAATGTTTCCATGAAATCCATAAACATCTACAAAATCATACATTATATCACATAATATAGAGTCGCATCGCATATACATCCATCCATAAAGGATAAATAAAATAGGACACATCACATAATAAATCATATCATATCATACATCAAAAAAGTGTAACTATCATGGTGCAAAATAAGGATCAAATGTGTATGTGTATCAATAAAAGTACAAATTCCCATAGGGCTATAAAAAATAGAGCTTTTGGATCTCAAAAATAATCAAGTGTCACCTATCAAAACTATGTGAGATAGCCCTGGTGGTTACTCCCCTCACTCGCTTTCCTCTCTAGTCAGTTCTATCTATACCTCGTTTGCTGAGAAAACTCCAACACCTAAGCCACTAGAGGAACTACCTATCGATAATACAACCTATAATACTCAACCTCCCACATTTCCTCATGGTACATCTACATAGGAAATATCCTTCCCTATGATGCAATAGTTGTGCCCTCTAGTTGTTGTCACCTACCAACCTCCTAGGCCAACTACAACTCTATCATTTGTCACTACTATCTCTCATGATCTCACTCAGTGGTGAGGGCCTAGACTTGCTATCTAGCTTGGTCCCTCTCAGCTATAAGTGTCTATAGTTGAGCCTAGAGCCCTTATATCTACCCTTGTAGCTGATATATTAGGGCATCTCTTTGATCAGGCTAAGATCATAGAGGTGGTGGTTGTGGCAACTAATCCCTTAAGGAGTGGCTACTGGTCCCTTTGTGGTGGATGCTAGTCCCTAGGTTGATCCCTTTGTTGGTGCCCATTTCCTTGACCCCTCTAGTTTAGATATTATAGAGGTGGTCCTCCTCTTCCTCCTATAGGAACATGTTCCCTCTTGGTTGTCCTAGCGTGGGGTCTCTGCCATAGAAGTACCACCTCTAGAACTCACAATCAGATTGGAGGCCTAAACGAATCGTCATAGGCACATTTGGTGCCTAGATCTACTCATCCCTAATTGTAGGCTCATGGAATAGCCACCAGCTATTTGAAGGACTTGATTACATCTGATGTTGGGATTGTCTTACCCCATGTGCTCTCTCTAGTGGACCGAGAAAGGATGGCCATGTACTAATCATTTGGCCTACCTAGACATCCCCAAACTATCTCGCTACACTATTAGGTAAGTTGCATTCATTCATGGTGTGCTCACACCCGTACATAAGTCTATATTGGTGGGCACAGAAGAGCTACTACATGTTATCATACCAAGCTAACATCTATGTCCAAGGTCTCTAATTGAACACTATCATCTCATCCAAAACCCTCTACCAATGAGGTAGGCTAGTTTGTCATGTATGGGTAAATGTGAGGCCACCCCTGTACCTCCAAAAATTTGGGTTGTTAGGCTTGACATCAACCACTGGAACCCTTGGACAAAGTGAAAAAATGTGCTCCTAGGTCCAGATGTGCAATAATGTGACCCCAACACCAATTTCTTTGTTGTCACAATAGGAAAAATCACACAAATCATGATATAATGAGGCTAGGATCACTAGTCCCCAAGCAAGCAGGCACCTCCTAAAGAATATTTATTCCCAAGCTAGACCCCATCTTGAATTGAAATATCAACCTTTTTTATTTGGAGCTGCTAGTCCATATATAATCACAACCAAAATCAATAAAAAACTTGATACTTCATATCTATAATACTCAAGATAAATTTGTTCCACTATAAATATGGTCTCATTTTTTCCCATGATATAGTAGCATACGTGAGTGCAAATATCCATGTCATATATAACTCTCTTTCTATGTATGGGAAATCACAAAATACACCAAATTTCCTCCAATGTGAAAGTCACCTCACCAGTGGGAAGATGAAAGGATGATGTCTTGTTTTGCCATCGCTTAGCTAACATGGCCATCATCGCCAAATAGGTCCTAATAATAGGCACATAAGCAACGTATCAGAAGCCAGTCATGCCAAGGTGCTCTTGTAGTAACTTGTGCAATCTGTTGAATCTACTAAGCACTGAGGATCGGTGCTCTTTTGAATGCATAGGCTCTCTATCCTCCTACACTCATGAAGCCACAACATGAAGTTTCATAAAAAGACTGGACCCCATTTGAAGTTTTTGACACTAAAACAACAAATGTGTCACTATTCACAAAGGTGTCACTCTTTGAAAAATCCAAATCACAATGTTGGAGCCCCCGGAAGTGCAAACCAAGCCACAACATCCTTGTTTGATCTGCAACCCTGTTTGAATGAAAACCCTAAAGACCAAACAAAAGCATAACATTGTCATTTACAATGGCATCACCCTTTCAAGTTTGTAACCTAAAATCTAAACTATGATGTGAGATCACAAGTCATAGTAGTAGTGTGATTTGAAGCTTAGCATTGTCGATTATACACTTTTAATGTTTCTATATAGCAACCTTGGACAATTTGGCCCTTCAAAACATAATAAATGCACACAAAAATTTAAATTAAAGGTTAGGTTAGGATAACATAGTGGTGGCCTTGCACCTAGAAGTCTCTGGTGGACTCAAACTCCCTCATAAATGTGTTGAGGAAGCACTCTTTGTGCAATTTTTCATGAGGGTTGGAGCTCAAAATGAAGGAAATTTCAACATATGAATGTGAAAATGAATTGAAAGTCACCCCTTGGAGGCTATTTAAGTATGAAATTTAGGGTTTTTTGCCCTATTTTAGCCATCAAACTAGGGTTTTGTGCCCCAACCCCATTTTTAACCAACCAAAGCTTGTTTCAATTTTTTTCTCATGTTTTTGCATATTTTAAGCATCTTGTAACATTTATAGACCCATTAGGTAGCTTGTCCTCTTTTCTTGAGAAATCACGCAAAATTCCAAATTTTTGTCTCATCTCTCAAGGTTGCAATATACTAGTGTAATTCTTCCACTAGGGCTACAATGGGGCATCCAAAACAATCATAAATTTTTTGAATTTTGATCTCTGAAAGGTTATTCTTTGACGCAACATAGTAGGTACATTTCTTCAAAGAGGAGAAAAATGTAGACACATAAATTATATTGATAGATCTTGCACACTTGACTTCGATTTAATAACACCAATTCTTCCTAAATCATCTCTCTACTAACCATTTATTAAATAATCTTTATTTGATTAAATTCATCATAATTCCTCTATTAATTAGATAAATTCTTTTTATTTGATTAAATCATTATCTTCTATTAATTAAATAGATCATTTTATTTGATTAATCCTAATGTTCCTCTTTTGATTAAATAAATCACTTTATTTGATTAAATAATATTTCACCTCCTTTAAATTAAATCAACTAACCTTTGTTTTATTTAAGTATAACATCCCCCCTTTTAATTAAATAAATCAAATTTTATTTAATTAAGTCTAATATTCATTATTCTTCCCATTTGATTCAAATAAATCTAAAAATATAAGTCAAATGTCAAATCAAACTAACCTCCATCTAAGTTAATTAAATACTAATTAACTCTAACTTTAATCTATCAAATCCTCTATATTTTGCAACTTGCACAAGTAAATCAATTCAATTGATTTATAAATTCTTCTATTTTCATTCAAAAAGGTATGTCGTTGGAATATTCTCTTCATTTGAAATCTCCCTTCTAAAAGTACTTTTCCTCCAACATGGTATTGATAACTCTCACAAGTCCTTTTCTTAAGCTAAATGGCATTAACTCATCTTCCACGTCTTCCTTGACAAGTCATCTTTCAAATTTCAAATTTCCACCTAATTGCATGTGCTCCACCTCTCTTCAATAGCATGTTGACAAGAGGAATTTTGTTATTGGTTCATCTTTAGTCCCACATTCTTCATATCTTTCATTCCTCCCTCCTTCTTTCCTATAAATAGATAACTTGTTTATTTATTTTCAATCCACAACTTTATTCAAAGTTATTATCTACATGATTTTGAGAAAATTCATTAAAACTTCATCCAAGTCTTCATAGCTTCCATCCATCTTAGCTAGATTATGGTAAAATTTCATCAAGGGGAATCAATCTATATCAAATTTCATCAAAGATTACAAGGAATTGGGAAAGGGCTACTTTCCACATCAAAGTAACACCAATTCCCCAATGGGATTGAGGGTTTGAATGTGTTGAGAAAGATTTAGTAAGTTTTATAATTTTATTTGATACTATTTTCTTTATTTCTTGTTCTTTGCATTTGAATGAATTGCATTGGGAATCATTGTTTTAAGTGTATTTAATGACTATCACAGTGTTTTTTTTCTATGTTTGAGCATGTCTAAAGCTACCATTCACAATATGCAATATTTTAAAGCATAATGTGATCGATACAAAATGAACTACAGACATAAACTAATGTAAACAAAATTCAATAAAGTTTTAAAAGAATGCACCTAGAAGTTGAATGTTGATCCTAGAATGTTTGAGAAACTGGAAAAAAATATTGTTTATCACTAGTGGGACTCATTTTCCATGAATGGTGAATCAATCCTCCTATTCGTAAAAAGACATTAAACTACTTTTTGAATATCGAGAATAAGATTCTAAAAAAATCAACTTTTCCATCCTATAGGAGGGACTCATTTTCCACTAATGGTGAATCAATCCTCCTCCAAAAATCTACAAATTCAAGAGTTGATGTTGTAGGTCCATATCTGCACTTGTCTTCTCGTCGAGTTGATGGAGTCAAATCTATAGAAAATAGACTATAGAATGTCTCTAAGCTTGAATAAGGGTTTGGTTGACTTGAAACACTTTTATGACTTGTAAACCACTTTTCAACACCTATTTCCTTGACAAATCTTCCTATAAGACTTGCAAACACACATGCCAGGAGGGGGAAAATGGTTAAGGGTTAACATATAGGGATTTTCCTTGGTCAAATCCCACTTTGGTAATCAAACCCTTGATAAATAAATTAAATGGAATGAAGAAGGAAATGATGAATAAACAACATGCAAGTGTCCTAAACTCACCAAAACCATGTTCAGGAAGTCTAAAGATATGTCAATGGCTGCTACAAGATACTTGATAATTTCTTGATTGAATGATGCTTTGATGAATTGAATCCAAGAATGCTAGTTGATGTTGAATGAGTGAATGAGATGAATGCTTCAATGAATGGGTGAATGGGTGTAAAAAAACTTATTTATACACACTTATGCCCTAATTTCCCAATAATACATTATCACAGGCTAACATAAGGTTGTTTTGAATAAAAACCCAAAAGAAAATTTGAATTATTTTGAATTTGAAGTCAAGAGGGACTCATTCACCACCCATGGTGAAGGGGTCCCAATCTAGACTTGTAAGAGGGTGTCGAGAATTAATTTTCATTTAATGTTTTTTGTCTATTTTACATTCAAAATAATACTTAATTAAGAAATATGAGTGTATAAAGGGGCCAAATAAAGCATAAGGAAGGTGTAAATAGAGATAACAAGCCTAGAAAAGTTTGAAAGCTTGTTACAAGACTTTACAAAACTTTAGAATAGAACTTGATAAGTGATAAAAAGATGATTTCTAGGTGAATTTTAAACAGAAGATTCTAGAAAAGTGTAGAAATGTGTTACAACACTTTAGAACATCTTCACAAGACATCATAATTTGAATATTCAGGACCTAATGTGAATGTATAAGTTACATTGAAACATTAAATCAAAGAAAAATAGGTCAACAATCATAAGAGAAAGACCTAAAAGACCATGAAAATGTCCAAGATCCTCTTTTCTATGGTAACAAAAACATGAAAAGGAAAAGGGGCGGTGGATGAACCTTCAAATATTTTTCCAACACGATGTGGATTAGATCTAGCTTGTTTTTCTACAAAATGCATATTGAATTTGTGGCAACGAAACTCTTGGCTATCTATTGGGTGAGAAGTATAAAAAGGTGATAAAAATACACTCATGGATGGTATGCACTCACACACACATGTGAGTGGCTATGGGGAAATTCATGCCTTGGTTAGGGTTCTCACTTAGAAAATACCAAAGTCGTACCTCTTGATAACATTAATAAGGTGTCACACAAAAATGGTTTTTGAGCTTCATGAGACAATTAAAAATTCATATGCTTAGAACTCACGAACAAACAAGATAACCCTAAAATTATGCAAGTTGTGTTATGAAAGGTGGTCATATAACTACAAGATGTTATCTACAAAGTGCAAAAATTGTTCAAAGGATTTTTTCTTAGTTTATATGAGGTCTTTAACTTAGGGGACATTTGTGCGTAATTTCTCCAAGAGGGGACAAATCAAAGAATAAAATATTCACAACTTAGGGGATGCACTGTGTCACATCAAGCCACAAAGAAGAATGCAATATGCTAAGAGAGATCATGATTTTGAAGGAAATCACATGCAATGTCATCCAAAAAGTGAAACACATCCTATGAAGTAAGAAGACTACACCATGAACAATGAAAAATAAAAATACAAAAGAATAATGCCAAGGTATGCCCCCACTTTAAAGGAATTGCTAAATTCCATGTTGTGAGAAATTAATTTAAAGTAGAAAATGATAAAATAAAAAAGAAAAGTAAAAATTAGAGCCAACTTGGAAATCCCTATGCCAAGTTATATGTTTCCAAGTGAAGAAACATCATGTAAGGGAAAAGGAAAAGAGAGGGGTTGCCTCGAAAGTGAAAAATTCTAGACACATAATGTATCTATGGATTTTGGGTTTGTATGTTCTTGCTACAATGTTTTTAGAGAGCTCAAAATTGTCATCATCCCCCAAATACACATATAATTAGAAGAATGACACAAAGAGAGTGAAAAAAAAGAAAAATATTTTTGGTTGACATGTGAACTTAAAGTAGGTAATTTTCCTCCTAGTCATGTTCGTTGTATACCAAAGGTGGGAAACTAGCCAAAGGGATAAGAGCTATGGCCAAACTAGTCCAGAGGCACCAAGTTCAACACTCTTTGTAGGATATTTTTTGTTTAAGCTAATGGAAGAGGAAAATAATGTGTTCAATTCATTATGCAAATGTTTTTCAATTCTAGCAACCTCATCATCATCATCCGAGTTAATCACAAAATGAGGTTGAAGGATAACGTCCATGGAAGAGTTCAACCCTTATATTGGTTGTTGTATTGAAATTTTTTATTTTAGGGTAGGGGTAGTGTCATTATGGTTTGCTTCAATTAGGTTTGGATCTTTATGTTCTTTGTTTAATTCTTCATGTAAACTAAAAGTAAGGGCACAACATGTATGACTACACCCTATAGCACCTCTATTTCTTTTCGTTTTGTTTAGAAGTTTTGTTTTTGTAGTAGTAGGTTAACCAACCATAGGTTTCTTTTCTTACATTAGGGGAGGAATGAAAGAAACCACAAGAGGTTGTTCAACCACTTTCTCTTTAACTTTGTATACATTTTTTTATTCTACAAGGTGTGATAGGGTTGTTTTCACTGTCTTTTGGTCATTTGTAGGAGATATGTGAATTTTTTGTCTTATATTTCTCTTTGTTGTTTGGAATTTCTTTAAGCTCAATCATGGTATCATCTAGGATAGTAGGCTCTGTGCCAGGTGGTGAAATATTTTGGGGGATTAAAATGAGAGAAAGAATCTTGTGTTTATACTCAATTATGCAGGAATTCACAAAATTAAAACATTACAAGCCAACATCAAATCTAGGAGACTAAAATACCAGGGTATGTGTAGGATCATCATGGAAAAAATAGGCCCTTAAGTGGCAAAAAATTCAAAAAAATCAAAGTTAGGCAACTTGGAGTAAAAATTTGAATAGTATATCTATATTATTTTAAAAATATGTAACAATATAATCTATAGAAAATTTAATGTTGTTTCTAAACTACTAGGTTTGTTTAAAACAAAAAAAATCTATTTGGTGAAAATTTAAATTTCAATGGAGTGGTACTTAAATTTCAAGGAAAAAATAAGTAGGTGTTTGTTTGACCACCCTAACCACAATAAAATGATAACATCTTTTTATAATATTTTATATATAAGTAGAGTACTTCATGCCCCAATGTGATGCATATTTTTTTGTAATTTTTTTTCTAAGTAAATAATTAATTATGAATTTTTTATTACAAATTTTTAAAAAATATAAAAACTTGTATGTCTAACCACCTTAACTTGGTCAAAACTTCATGAAATTCAATTTTTATTTTTTTAATCCTATAGTATGTGAATCATAGAATGTGATGCATGTTTTGGATTCAACAAGTGTGATACCATTTTAAAGCTATAAATTTTTTTCAATCAGCCTATCAAACATGACTTTAGTCATAATTTGAATAGAAAAGGAATAATAATTAATTATTAAATTCAAATTAAATCATAATTTATATCATTGGAAATTTGAGAATCTCCATTAAAAACCCTTTTCATTTCATCAATTTTGGGTAAAAAAATAGTCGTTAGCCACATACCCATCATGTTGCCACTTTTTGGCCCATCATGATCCTACACATACCCACCACCAAAAATTTAAATTAATTTTTATTTGGGCTACACGAGGCTCATTCACCTAAGGTGGCAAATGAGTCCCATCAAGCATAATGTATGAGACCAAAAATCAAAAGTTAGAAATGTGTGAAATTAGGCTTGAGACCAAAAGAACTAGGTGGAACCCATTCTCCCAAGGTGGAAAATGAGTCTCAAATCACTTAATCTAGACCGCACAAGCTAGAAACACTAGAATTAGTATTTTCTAATGATTGGTGTCACGATTATGCTCAAAAAGATGCAATAAATGAGGCTTGTGGACACAAAATAGGGCCAATTAAAGTATAATAAAGCCCAATTATTAATGAAAAGCCTTAAAAAGTGTGAAATTGTGTTACAACACTTTAAAACACTCCAAATAGGGTAAGTAATTTTTATTTTGATTAAAAATGGGTTCATTATGTTTAGTTAATTATCATAACCTTAGAAAAGTGTGAAACACTTGGTGCAGAGGCACCAATCACTTTTCATTTGCATTTATTTGAGTTTGATTGAAGATAGGTTGATCTAGGATTTTTAGGTCATGAAGTTTTTCAATAAGGTCTAGTATACCATTAGAATTTATTTAAAGGTCATTTTTGTAGAGCAATGATGAAATGTTGTCAATAATGTTCAAAAGAATGCAAAATATGTAAATATGGGTTTTGAATGGTTTTAGGGTGTCAACCTTTAGTATTTTATAAATAAAGTCTTTGTGGACTATTTGAATATGGTTGGAGTCATATTAGGGGTCTTTAGTAGGTTTGGGAAAATTGTCAAAGTTGTAAAATTAAAAAAAATTAAAAATTCAGGGAACTCAATGGTCAAGTGGAATTTGTAAGTTTGTTGGATAGCTTGTAGGGAAGTTGTTGTGAGGAAAATGTATAAATACATGTAATCCATCGATGTTAAAGGTTGTTGAACATTTGTGAAGAAGATTAAATACAAAATACCCCTAGTTTTGGTGATTTTTGGTATTTTGCTTTCAAAACTAAATTTGCAAGCCACAGTATGTGAATCTATGATAGAATCCTATTCAATAAAGTGTGGGAAAAATTGAATATTTTTCTTAGCTTTGTATTGAATCCATTTTGAATGAGTTTAATTGTATTTGAGTTGGTATTTTGTGAATTTCTTGTTAGGAGGCCTCTAGGTGTAGTTTAAGGTTTTGAGGTCTCTTTAATTACTTTAAAGCCCATTCCAACTTTTGTGACTCTTGTTGATAAGTGTAATAGGATCTTAATATTTTTTTAGGATGGTAGGATAGTTGATTTAGGTTGTATGAAGGATTTTGTGGGGTTTTTTTACTATCCCAAGGAAAAACAAGTGATTAAGGGTGTAAAATTGATGGTTTAATGAGTGAATTAGAAGAAATGATGTGAGAGAAGGCTAAGTAAGGGTATTATGAGTTTTGGAAGACATAACACAAAGTGTTGGATTCAATTTTTGGATTTTGGGAGGTTGGAAACTATTAGTTTCAATAAACCCAACCCTTTGATGGTGGAAATTAAGGGTTTTCTAGATCAGTGAATAATTGAGATTTTGGAGTCCTAAAACTTGTTAAATTTGGCTTTTTGATGCTTGTATAATATTTCTAAGAGGTTATTCTAGGTTTTTGGTGAGATTCAAGGGCACTTCCTTTGGAAAAGTAACCTATTTGGTCAACTATGTTAGCATAATCACAAGGATTTGAGTGAGTTGTTCAAAGAACTATATGTTGATTTTGGGGTATGTTATGGTTGGCCTTGATAGGTGTCAAAAAACTGTAAGGGTTTGAGTGTGGGAAGATTCATTTAGGATAATAGTTGTCCACAAACTAGGTCTACAGACCTAATTGGAAAAGGCTGATTCATATTGAGAAAGGTATACTATAAGGGTTTGAGAATCAATTTGTTGATTAATCTAACTTGATTTATATTGTTGCAGTTTAAAGCCACCTATCCCTTCATCAAAAATTCACAAAATTTTAGAAAGGTACAATTTAAATCTATTAGTTCACAAGGACCCAAGACCTAATGTGGATATGTTAGGCATATTACAACACAAAATCAAGTCCAAGTTAAGGGGACCTTTTTCCATCATTACATCTAGCCCCCACTTCAGTGAGAGGAGGAACTTTTTTCCAACTCACACTAAATTAGACCAAATACGACCATAATCAAGGGGGTTCAAATGCACCAATGTTTTCAAGATAGGACAACAATGATCAATGGGGTTGTGCAAGCCCCTAAGACCAAGGTCCTATGACAAACCAAATAAGCACAAAAGAACACACATGAAACTGATAAAGAGGAGGAAAAAAGAGAAAGCTTGCATTGTCAAATAAATAAACAACATGGAACAACATGAAAAGGAAAAGTTTTGGATGAAGCTTCAACTATTTTTCCAAAGTAATTTGGATAATATCTATGATGTTTTTCCAAAAAATTCATACTCACTCTATGGAAAAAGAACTCCTGGTTGTCTATTGAGCGAGAAGTCAAAAAAGGTGAGAAAACTACACTCATTTGTAGTATTCACTCACACTCACATGAAAGTCATACCTCAATCAAGCTTCCCACTCAAACCATACCAAAGTTATAACTCTCAATAACTTTAATAAGGCATCACACAAAAATGGTTTTCAAGCTTCATGAGACAAGCAAAAATTCAAATGCTTAGAACTGATGAACAAACTAGATAACCATAAAGGTATGCAAGTTGGTTTATGGAAGGTGGCCATATAACTACAAGATGAAAAATGAAAAGTGTAAAGAGTGTTAAAAGGAGTCTTGCTTATTTCATGTGATGTATTTAACTTAGGGAACATTGTGCGTAATTTATCCAAGAGATAGCCAATCAAAGAATGGAAGATTTACAACATAGGGGATGTAGTGTCTCACATCTAGTCACCAAGAGGAATGCAATATGCTAAGAGATATCACACTCCTAAGGGACATCAGACCAATATCATCCACAAAGTTAGAAACACGCCATATGGAGTAAGAAGACTGCAACATGAACCATGTAAAAGAAAAACACCAAGGATGCCCGCACTTTAAAGGAATTGGTAAATGCCATATTGTGAGCAATTACTTTAAAGTACAAAATGATTAATTTAAATATAAAAGGAAGAAATGAGAGACAACTTGGAAATCCCTATGCCAAGTCATATGTTTCTGAGTGAAGCTACATCATGCAAGGAATAAAGAAAAGAGAGGGGTTTCCCCCAAAATGAAAAACACCAAAAACATAAGGGATCTATGGATTTGGGGTATGTTCTTGCTATAATATTTTTAGAGAGCTCAAAAGTGTCATCATCCCCCAAATACACATAGAGCTAGAATAATGGAACAAAGAGAGAGAAAAAAATAATAAACTTTTGGGTCAACATGGACAAGACATGAATGTCTTGATTCCTTGTGTCATCTCCAAAAGGAAAAGAAAAATGAAAAGATAAAGAAAAATAAAATCTTTTGGGTCAACATGGAAGAGACATGAATTTCTTGATGGCTTGCATCATCCTAAAAAGGAAAAAACAATACAAATGAAAAGATAAAGATAAAGAGAAAGAAAATATTTTGGGTCAACATGGAAGAGACATGAATGTCTCAATTCCTTGCATCATACCCAAAAGGAAAACACAAGAAAAATGAAACATTATTACAACATAAAGAATAATGAAGGTGCATATAGAAGAATGAACAAACGAGAGAGGAATATCAAACAAAATGTCATAGTGGATCACATTACAGACATGCAATCACATAAAGTAAAGAGAAAAATCAAAGGACTAGTAAGGAATAAGTGAGTCAACCTAAAGAAGGTCATCCTCCTCACAATCTTAGTTGGTATAAATGGAAGGTGGGAAACTAGCCAAAGGGACAAGATAAAGTGTTCAACTAGGGAACATACCAAGTTCAACACTCTTTTTAGGATATTTTTCATTTAAGCTCTAGGAAGAAGAAAATAAGGTATTCAACTCATCATGCACTTATTCATCAATATTTACAATTCCAATCTAATCATATAAGGTAATCATAATAGGATGCAAAATAAAAATGTTCATACAATGTTCTTGTTTATATTGTTTCAAGGGTTGAGAGTCATCATGTATTGCTTTGGGTAGCTTTTGAATTTTATTTTCTATGTTATTTTTTTTCTTGAGTTTGCAACTTACGAACAATAGGACAATGTGTACATCTATGCTATTTCTCATAAGTTTCAAACTCAAGAAAACAACAATAACATAGAAAATCAAAATCCAAGCCTACCCAAAGCAATGCATGATGACTCTCAACCCTCACCATAGCATAAACAAGAACAATGTATAGAAATTGTTATTCAACCTCCTGATGTGACTAACATAGATGATGATATTGACATTGCAAAAAATTGATGAACAAGTGCATGATGAGTTGAATGCATTGTTTTCTTCTTCCATTAGCTTAAATGAAAAATGTCCTAAAAGTAGTGTTGAACTTTGGATGTGTCCTAGTTCAACACTTGCTCTTGTCCCTTTGGCTAGTTGTCTGCCTTCCATTAATACTGACTGAGATTGTGGGGAGGATGAGTTGCTTTAGGTTAACTCATATGTGCCTTACTAGTCCTTTAATTTTTCACTTTTATTTATTTGATTACATGTGCATAATGTGACCCCCCATGATATTTCATTTGATGTTCCTTTATATGTACCTTTATTCTTCTCTCTATTGTAATCATTTTTCATTTATCTTTCATTTTCCTTTTGGGGATGATGCAAGGCATCAAGACATTTATGTCTCTTCCATGTTGACCCAAAATATTTTTCTTTTTCTTTTTCCTTTTCATTTGTCTTGTGCTTTCCTTTTAGGGATGATGCAAGGTGTTGAGACATTCATGTTTCTTCCATCCTAACCTGAAAGGTTTTTCTTTCTCTTTGTGTCATTCTTCTAGTTTTATGATTATTTGAGGAATGATGGTAGTTCCATGCTCTATGAAAACATTGTACCAAAGATATACTAACCCCAAATCCATAGATCCCTAATGTATTTGTAGGGGAAACCCTTGTTTCCTATTTCATGATGCAACTTGCTTCAGAAACGTATGAATTGGCATAGGGTTTTACAAGGAAAGCTCTCATGTCTTAGGACAAAAATCATTGGCTACTTTCAAGTAATCTATCATAGTAATTGTGTAGCAACAACTTTAAAGTGGGGGCATACATCGATGAGATATTTTGGAAAAATTTCATAGCATGATTTCTCCTTTTTCTTGTGATGTGTCCTCTTCTTGGTGGTTTCATTAGGTTTGATGTCATCCAAGAGTGTGTGATTTATTTCCATTCCATGATGCAAATGAGGCATCCCATGGGTGATGATCTAACACTTTTGACCTTTTTGAGTCCCTTGGAGACATTAGGCACAATGCTCCCTAAGAGGAAGACTATTACATGAACAAAGGAAAATCCCCATTAAGAAAAATTGTTACATGACAAAAGAATTTTCATTGTGGTACCTTATCTAAGTTTTCAGGAGAATAACTTTAGTATGGTATGAGATGTTAATATGATTCTTTCATTTTCCACCTTATTGGGACAACACACCTAATGGATAGACTGATATTCTACTACCCTAGAGTAAGCATATTTTGGACAACTCACCTAGTCAACAAACTAAGGTTCCACTACCCTAGAGTGAGCAGACAAATATTTTTGTACAACTCACCTAGTGGAAAGACTAAGGTTCCACTACCCTAGAGTGAGAAATGCATGTTATGGAAAAACATCCACCACCTCACATCATGTTGAATCAACTGTGTTTGATCCTTTGTTTTCATTTATTTTTCTTGGCCTTTGATAGGGTATGATAATTTAAATCTGTAATTGATACATACTTAAGTGTCTTGGATGTCTACTTTACTGTGAGTTTGGCATGGTGTCATCCTCTCACTAAAGTGGGGGAAAAATGTAGTGATGGAAAAAGTAATCCCTTTCCTTGCTTGGGTTGATAATTAGCATTAGATTTGAACTAATGATGTCTAAGAGTAGTTTTACAGTGTGTTATACACATTCATAGTGTTCTAGGACCTTTATTTAACTTAAACATGCCTTAATTGATCCTTTTCAAATGTTTTGTAAATTTTTGTAACACACTCACTTTTCTAGGATGTATTTTCTTAATTAAGCCTTATGGGCCTTTTTCAATTAAAATGTACACAATTTGTACCTTTTTTAAGTGGTGTAAAGTGTTTTAAAGAATTTTTACACTTATCTAGGTGGTGTTAATTAATATGGTTAATTGGAGTTATTAACCCTCTTTTGATTCAAATTTAGGTCTTAATTTTGACACCTCTAAAAGATCTATCCAGATAATCATAATTTAAATAAAAAATTATTTCAGTGGGAAAAATTTGGTCCTGGTAAGTTGAGCTAGGATCCATTCACCTTTGATGGAGAATGGGTCCTCCCTTAATAGGACCCCCATTTCTCAATTGATCTAGAATGGGTTTTGGCCTTCTTTTATTCCCTTGAAGCTTGGTCCTGGAAACTTAGCCAAGACCCATTCACCCAAGGTGGTGAATGAATCCTCCCTTAATGAGACCCCCCTATTTTGAATTTGATTATGATGGGATTTTAATTATCTTTCTTTCTAGATTTGGTGTCATTGTTAATTCTTTGAATTTTGGGATTAATCTCTTAATTTAGTATAAACAAGGGGTTAATTCACCTAGTTTCATCCTAGACTTTAAGGAATTCAAGAATTTAAGTGATCAAGAATTATAGAGAATTTCAAGGTAGATTTCAAGTTTTTATTGCAACAAGTCAAGATCATTTCATCATGTTAGGGGTTTTATGCATTCATGTTGTTGAGCTAATTTTGTGAATATAGCATTGAAGATCTACTTGCAACTATTGTTCACATCATATTCAAGGATTCTAGATCTACATTATTCATAGCCACTACATGTTAGTATGTATAATTTTTCCATACAGCATAATACAAGGTGATATCATTTACATTATTTCATGTCAAGCTTCATTTAATCATTTGGTTTAATTACCTACAAGGGTTTTGACTGAGGAAAAATTCCATTCATCAACAAATAACAAGTTTTTCTACCCTTGAGTGTGTTATTGAAGATTTACTAGTTGAAGATCAAGTTGAGCAAGATTTGGAGAAAGATTGTCAATTTTACAAAGTTGTAAAAGTTGTCATTCAGAGTACAAGATCATGGAAAGAGCTCTACAAAATTACATACATACTTCTAGAAATTGATCACAAGGATTTCAAGAGTGCAAGAATCAAGGAACAAGATCCTAAAATAAATTTTCTAAAACCCTAAAAGGTCTTATTCATCACTGAAGGTGAATGAGTCCTACATAACTCAAAAACATCAACTTTCTAGCTAGGTAAACTTTTTATGATCTAAAAATATCCCCCATAGTTGCTATAATAGTTAGGTTGCATTTTTGGTTGTTATTAGCATCTTATTTTACATAAGTTTAGGTGATAAAGGTCTTAGAAAAATAAGTGGTTCATCACTTTTTTGATTCATTGGGTGGACCCTATTTTCACCTCTTATCAATATTTACACACACACACATTTTCAGCATGATGTTCTAATAGAGTAATAAGTAAGGATTAACCTATACTATCCATTGTATCCATTGATGGTTCTAGTGTTATTTCATACTTAAACAATGTTAGCCAAGTCATCAAATGAATCACTAATATAGCATAATTAAACTTATCAAGGATCCACAATAGTTGTAGATGGGGTTGAGCCTCACCACTAATTTATCATATATATACTTTGATATGACAATATATGTCAATGTCCCTTTTTGAGAGTGAGAAAATCGAGGTGGGGTTGGGTGATTCTTCTCCCAATTCTGCAAATGTGGCTATTGGTAAAGTTGTTGCTAGTGGTGGTATGGAGGTTTGGACATAGGGTAATGTTGAGGGTTTGATCGATAAACTCAGGAGGCTATCAAAGAGAATTGTAAATTTAAAGAACAAGGCCTCTAAGGTCCCTCTCAAGGACCCTAGCATGACTAGTGAGGAAAAGGATGCCAATGAAAAGATGATGGCCATTGAGGATTCTTCCATGCAGGGCCTACCCAAGGAGGAACATGAAGAGGAAATTAGGGGTCTAGATGAGGAGAATATGGTGAAGGGAAAAGCCAAATAGAATCCCTTGAAGGTAAATCCTCTTTCTGAGGACTTTTCTTACCTTGATGATGATGCTACTTCCATGTTTGATTTACTTGATATGGATAAGGCTAGGCCATTGGTACCATTAACTTGGCTAAGTGGACTCTTCAGGAGTTCAATAAAATCAATATTAAAATTAGAGGCTTAAGAGAGAATATGAAGAATGGTCTAAAAGGTTTTGTGCCAGACATTCTTATATATAGAATGGTGAACCTTGAGGGTTCTTATCATGATTTTAAGGCTCTATGTGAGGATAGACTGCCAGTTGTGGAATACAAGGTTTTAGGAATAAATACAAACATCAAGAAGTTATTGGAGGTGTGCCATATCTTGGTCAAGAACAATGTAGACTCCCTAGAAGTGCTATTCAAGAAAATTAGTGAGCTTATGGAAGATCAAGTTTACTTCTTTGAGCTTATAAAGAAGGAGCATGCAACCAAGGGAAAGGGAAAAAAGTGGCTAAGGATGATGACAAGGGTCCTATCGGTAGAGGGTTGGCTAATTAGAAGAAAAAATTTGATGTCAAGAAGAAAGAGCTATTGGATATGGCCAAGAGGCACAATAACTAGTACATTGAGGTCACCAACACTCTAGGTGGCTTGAATTAGTGTGAGGTTTTTTATTTCTTTCTTTTTGTTTCCTATTGGGGGTTAGTTTATTTTAGGTTAGTTTTTTGTTGTGTTGTTGTTGGGTTCTAATCACGGTCTTTTGTCTTACTTTTAGTTAAGCACCTGTCCATTTGTGATTTTTGGCTATTGGGTTGCTACTAGTGGTCATTTGAATTTTTTTTTGGTAGAATTTTGTATCCTTAGTTGTAAAGGGTTTCAAGTCCCTTCGAAATTTTTTTTCCCTTTAATTAAAACTATAAAACTTATAAAATATATATTATAAATTTTATAAAGTCATAAAACTAATCTATGTAGATCAATACAAATATAAATTGATTATGATAAATATGATTTAATTTATAATTAATGAAAATAAATTAAATATGTCAAAATGAATTGGTATATAAATTAAATATAAACTAATTTATTTCAATTATCTTAATATAACTTGATTTTAAATTATAGTAGTTGATATGTGAAATTTACATCAATTTTTAAAGGCATCAAATTTGTTTCATGATTCTTCATTTTTTCTATAGCATATATTCTTCTTGATAACCATTCATAATCACTAAAGTCAATGGTATTAACATTTTTGTTCACTACTGAGCCACAAGGTAGGAAATGGAGCAAACCGAGCATAATGATCTAGATGGGAATGCTAGTTCAAAATATTTTGGTGGCATTGAAGCTAATGGAAATGAATATGATGAAGATGATGATGATTCAAAAGTGATTAGTGACTTTCAAGGCTGGTGTGAGGGGATTATTGATGGGTTTTCCTATTTGGATGGGTTTTTCGTATGTGTTGATGGTGCTAGAAATTTTTACATGTTGGGCCTCTTTTGTTATTTCTTTCTCCTTTGTGTTGCTAGTGTTGATATCTTTGTCTGGTATTATTGGTCCTTTCTCCATGTTGCAGTTTGTTGGTCTTTCCAATTCTACTATTGGTGGAGCCATTTCCCCTATGGGTTTTCTCTTTGGTGGGTTCAGTGTTAGTCTTGCCTATGGTTTCCCCTGTTGTTCTTCTTTGTTGGGTAGTGACTGCTCTCTACAGTGTGACCCTTTATGTCTTAGTGTGTGGTGCTAGTGGTTGTTCCTAGAGTCCTTGTTGATAGTTTTATTGAGAAGTTTGGTGGATTTATCTCATACCCTAATTGGAATTCTAAGTTGGAAGTGGTTTTTCATTTTTGTGCCTTCTATCCTCTTTCATTATTTGTAGGTTTTCCTAGCTAACCCTAGGCTCTTGGAGGCTTTTGTAATTTTGTGTGGGTTTTTTCATTTTGTGAAGTTGACATGTTTGGGTTGCCTCTGGTGTATTTTCTTATTGAAAATTCTTGGCATATTTTGGACCCTAAACAACATCTAGGTGTAAACAATGATTTTGGTTTGCCCCTCACAATGCTTTGCTCCTCCTAGGGTTTTTCACCTAAAAGGAGAAAGGGGATTGGATGGGGGAACAAAAGGAAAGGGTTTACACTCACAAATAATCTTAATGAGATTTATTATTCCTAATTAAGATATCCTAATTTTCTAATCTAAAAATGAAATGATTCAATGATGCATAAACTATGAAAATGTGAAGCTCTAGAAAACACAATGTGATATGCAAAAATGCCTAAGAATGTAACTAAATACTAAAATGACAAAAAAATGAAAGAGATGAAGATGGAATCAAAATTTTGATGTTGGAATATTCTAGAACCCAAAGAAATTTGACTAGACTGTTGACTAGGATACTTACGCCATTCTAGGTGACTTAGTCCCAGTTTTGAGAAACTTTGTTGGAATAGGAATCTATCAAATGGGTATCTAAAAATGTGAAAATAATTTTTCACGCCTAGAAGAATGAATTATTCACCCTTGGTGGTGACTTTTTCCTCCTACATATTTTGGGAAATTTAAGACAAAATCTCGTAGTCTTAGGTCCACATTTCCTTTTTTGACAAGCATCTATACTTAATTCTGCAGGAAATGAGGAAAAAAGTCTCTCCAAGATTGAAATAAGGTGATGTTGACTTGATTGAATTTGTGCACTTTTTTATCACTTTTCAACACCTATTGCTTGACAAATCTGCATGCCAACTTCACATGCAAATGGGGAAAATGGTTAAGGGTTAGAGAATAGGGGTTTTCCTTCATCAAACCCCACTTTGGTAATCAAACCCTAAACAATGAAATGAGATGAAAAGATAATGATAAATAGATAAAATGTAAATGTCATAAATTTACCACACCATTGATTCTAAAATCTAAATATGTACAATGAATAACTCCACTAGCTAGATTTGCATGAATGCTTAACGAGTGCAAGAGATTGTAAGTGATTTGGAGATATTTGATTGTAGGAGATAGGAGATGTAAAATGAGGTGTAAAATCCTTATGTATACTTTATTTTACTAAAATTTCCTAAAAGTAACACATCATAGGTTGACCTCAAGGGTTACAGGACAAAATACCACTAGAAATTTGGCATTATTTTGAGTTTTATGCCAAATAGGAATAAGTCACCCCTATGGGAGACCTAGTCCCACTTAAGCAATTTAAGTGGGTGTGAGAAATTTCAGAACGTTAAAAAATGTCCAATGGGAATATCCTTAATAACACACTTGAAAATTACTTGAAAGTGTATTAAGGGGTTATTTAGAAATGAGAAAGGGGTCAATTAGTGAAATTAAGCCTAGAAATGCATGGAGACTTTACAAAACTTCAAAATAGGAATTAATCAGTGATAAAAAAGGTGATTTTTAGGTGAATTGTAGTGAATAGAGTCTAGAAAAGTGTAGAAATGTTTTACAAAACTTCACAAGTGAGCATAAAAATGTCAACTATACTTTTTTTGGTGACACATTAAGCTCCCACTTTAGAAAGAGGGTGAACTTTCTCCAAAGTATCACTAAAGTATCCCAACATGCACATCAAGAGGGATCATAATGTACTTATGTTGGTAAGATTAAACAACAATAATCAAGAGGGATGATCAAGCCCCAAGGATCAAGAGCTCAAGGAAAAACAAAAATAAGAACAAAAGGAACACACATGATGAAGAAAAGGAATGAACACTTTGATTGTCTATCCATCTCATTGTGGATTAGATCTAAGCTAGTTGTTTAAAATAATAAATGTGAACTCATCTGGGGAGCCAAAAATTATGACTGTCCATTGGGTGAGAAGTCCCAAGTATACTCACTCTAGGGCCATGTAACTTATGGTTTTCCATGGGGTGAGAAAGCCCAAAAGGGGGGATAACTATTTGGTATGCACTCACAAACATGAAGATGGATATGGGGAAATTCATGCCTCATAATGGGCTTCCCACTCAACCATATCAAAGTTATACCTCCTGATAACTTTAACAAGGCACCACAAAGAAAATTTTTGGTTCATCCTTCATGAGACAGGCAAAGCTTCATGTGGTTAGAACTCATGAAAAAATGAAAAGGTACCATAGGAATGCAAGCTGCATTATACAAGGTGAAAAAAATGTAAAAAAGTAACATGCAAAAATGTAAAATGTAAAAGATGTTAAAAAGAGTCTTGTTAAGTTCATGTAAGGTCTAATACTTAGGGAACATTACATCTAATGTCTCCAAGAGAGGAACAATCAAAGAATATAGTATTTACAACTTAGGGGATGTAGTGGGTTGCATCATGCCACCAAGAGGAATGTAATATGCTAAGATAAATCACACTCATGAAAGACATCAGACCCAATGTCATCCACAAAGTGACAAACACATCGTATAAAGTAACAAGGATACACTTAGAATGAAAGAACGCAAATGAAATGATGACAATGTATTCCCCCGACTTTAAAAAAATTGTTATGCATAGGTCTAAGAGTAATTACTTTAAAGTAGTAAAGGAAAAATACAAAAATAAAACAAGACACGAGAGCCAACTTGGAAAGCCCCTATGCCAAGTCATATGTTTCTAGGTTTGGCTGGTTCATGTAAATGAAAAAGAAAATAAAAGAAAAGAAAAGGATGGTTACCCCCCATAAAGGAATACACCAAACACATAACAGATCTTTGGATTTTAGGTTAGTATGTTCATTGCTACAAAGTTTTGTTAAGAAATAGCTTAGAACTATCATCATTCCCTAAAGCACATAGAACTGCAAGAATGACACAAAACGAGTGAAAACAAAAGGAAACAGAAAGTCCATTTTGGGTCAACATGGAAGATACACTGTAGTCTCAATGATTTGCATTGTCTTGAAATGGAAAAAAAAAGCGAAAAGGAAATGGAAAGGAAAAGGAAAATATTTTGGGTCAACATGAAGGATACATTTCGGTATCAATTCCTTGCATCATCCCCAAAAGGAAAACACAAAAAAATAGGCTACAAGGAAAGGTATCTTTTGGGTCAACATGGAAGAGACATTGGGAATCTCTACACTTTGTGTCATCCTCAAAAGGAAAGAACAAAACAAAAAGGAAAAAGATAATGGACAACAAATAGAAGAATAGAGGTACAAATAAAGGAAGTGTACAAAGAGAGAGAACATCAAACACACGATATGTACATAGAAGAAAAACAAATATAAAATGCTAGTAAGGCAAATGCAAGTCAATTTTCTAACAAGTCATCCACCTCCCAATCATGTTCAGTGTATTGTGATGGAGGTTGACTATCCAAAGGAAGAATTCAAGTGTCGAACTAGGATATGTACCAGGTTTTTCACTTGGTAGATAATATTTTTCATTTAAGCTCATGGTAGATGAAAATAAAGAATTTAGATCATTATGCACTTCATCTATTTTTGCAATATCTTGGTCATCAGCATCATCAAGATTCATTATGAGAAGAGGAAAAAGGGTTATTTCTAAGGAAGGATGTATCAAAAGTTGAAGCTATTGGATTTGTTCATGTTGTTGTGAGGGTTGAACTATATTATCTTGTGGTAGATCAAGAGGAAGAGAGTGATCATCTATTGCTTCTATCCAAAGTGGAGGTTGATTTTCTTTGTTGTTTTTTTTTTCCTTTAATGAGTAGGGAGATGATGATGATTCCTACACTCTCAAGCATTGCAATTTCATTTAATTTTGTTTTGAAGTTGTTGAGGTGTAAGAGTGGTTTAATCCATCATAGGTTCCTTGTCATTTTGAGGGGGAAGAACAGGAGGAGCCAAAGAATATGAGTCAATCACTTTCTCTTTAACTTTATAAACTTGTTTAATGTCGAGAGGTATGACAGGGTTTGGTTCATTTTCTCTTGGACATTTAAATGATCGAGGTGAAGTGTCTATGATTTGGTGCTCATGAGGGTGTATGGTTCATTTAATGTTGGAATCAAGTTGAAGCATAGTTTCATCTAGGATAGGAGTGACAATAGATGGAGATATGCTATGAAGAGACAACTTGATTATTCATTTGGCTATGAATTTTTGGTAGTCTATGAAAGGGTATGTGTAGGATTATTATGGAAAAAAT
Organism: Sequoia sempervirens; assembly: GCA_007258455.2. Lineage (NCBI taxonomy): Eukaryota > Viridiplantae > Streptophyta > Pinopsida > Cupressales > Cupressaceae > Sequoia > Sequoia sempervirens. The sequence continues at coordinate 726,558,874 of VDFB02271358.1, read as the reverse complement.
AGGCCCTTAAGTGGCAAAAAATTTAGAAAAATCAGAGTTAGGAAACATGACGTAAAAAATTGAATAAGTTATCTATATTATTTAAAAAATATCTAAGAATAGAATCTCTTGAAAATTGAATGTAGTTTCTAGACAACTAGGTTTGTTTAAAAAAAATAAAAATCTATTTGGTGAAAATTTGAAATTTTGATGCAGTAGTACTTAAATTTCAGGGAAAAAATAAGGAGGTGTTTGTCTAACCACCCTAACCATAATAAAATAATAATATTTTTTTATAAGATTTTAGATATAAGTAGAGGACTCATGTCCCAATGTGATGCATATTTTTTTGTAATTTTTTTCCAAGTAAATAATTAATTATGAATTTTTTATTACAACTTTAAAAAAATATTAAAAACTTGTATGTCTAACCACCTTAACTTGGTCAAAACTTCATGAAATTCAAATTTTATTTTCTTAATCCTATAGTATGTGAAACATAGAATGTGACGCATGTTTTGGATTCAAAAAATGTTATACCATTTGAAAGCTATAGATGTTTTTCAATCAACCTATCAATCAAGACTTTAGTTGATATTCAAATAGAAAATGAATAATAATTACTTATTAAATTCAAAGTAAAGCATAACTTATATTGGTGAAAAGCTAAGAATATCCTTTAAAAACCTTTTTCATGTCATCAATATTGGATAAAAAAAAGGTCACTAGCCACATACCCATCATATTGCCACTTTTTGGCCCATCATGATCCTACAAATACACGAAAAAGAAATCTTTTCAAGGGGTGATGGGTTCCTTAGGTTCAAGAAAAAAGGATTCTAAGGAAAAATTACCTTTAAAGGACAATGGATTATAGCCACTATGGTGTACGGTAAATATTTCATTTCCATGTGGAAACTTCAAATAGTTGCGAACAACTAAGGGGATTACGTTCATCGAGTAGAGCCAAGGATTACCCAATCATAGAGGAAATTGGTATGATTGTGGAATAATATAAAATGTTACATCCAAAGTCTTTGGTCCTATTCGTAATGGGAGTATGATCGATCTGATCATAGGGAACATATTTGAAACTAGTTTTTTTTAATCCATGCAACTGGTTTGTTATAATTATCTTTATATAACTCATGTAATACTAAAAAAATTTATATGATCACATTCTCACCATAGGTGGGATCTATTAATATCCCATTGGTGGGTTTATCATAGATGCAACCAGCTATTAAAATGAGACCATCAAGAAACATTTTAAGTATATCTTTGGAAGAAAAAGTGATATCAATATTTTTGTTGGTTGAGCCCTTACAAGGGATAACGTCTATCACACCCACAATTTCATCTATAGGAGTAACTCGGGTAACATTTGGAGGTATATCATATTGTTCATTATTTGTATCAATTTTCATGACTTGAGGTTGAAGGTTCACTAGCCTTGACAAAGGATATATTGTGATTAGGAATGGATTTGGTAAGGATTTGTAAATTCTATTTATGGGGTGCAACAGTCTTAATTCCTTGATAAGTAACACTTGGAATGGAAAAATGGTCCAAATCAATGAGGTCTTGAACTAAATATTTGAGACACTTACATTATTCAGTGTCATGGACATTTTAGAAATGAAAATGGTAATAAGCATTTTGTTTGAAGGTAGGTGGTAATAGCTTGGTAGTATCAAGTGGTTTAATGGTAGACAAAGTAATCATTTTTTGTTGGAGTAATTCATTCATTGTATTATGAAGGGTATCAGGTAAGGGAGTAAATTGTCTCTTTGGATCCCCATATGTATAAGGCACCACTGCTTTAACAACTACCACTTGATTTTGAACAGGTTGGGTTTGTGGTTGAGGAGGTGGATTGAACTATAAAAATCCTCTATTTGGTTTTCTAAAGTTTTTCACATTGTTTTGATTGTTTTGCTTAGATTTCTTAGCATAGTTAGAAGTGGATTTTGAATCATGACTTGAAACTGAGTTATGATAGTCACATAGGGTTATGCATAAGTGCATGAACGAAGGAAATTTCATTATTGTTAACTTGTCCTAAAGGTTTCTGTGCTATTTTTAAATAAAAAATCTTCTGCAAATGTGAATCATGAATTTTGACAATTACTTGAGCATACAATGAATGATAACATGAAATGAAGTTAGTTACTTTTTCATCAGCATTTTTTCTACAACAAATTAGATCAATAATTTTCTTTTTAGGAGTCACATGGACTTGGAAATGAATTACAAAGGCATCCAAAAGTTCATTAAATGATTAGATTGAATGATTAGGTAAGTTAGAAAACCACTTCAATGAAATGTCCATTAAGGTCTGAGGAAAAAGTTTAGCTTCTAATTTTTCATCGAGAAAAAAATCACTGCATAAAGTTGCATAAGCATTGACATGGTTAATAGGTTCTCTTTTTCCTCTGTATTCCTCAAACCTAGGCATTTCAATTCCTTATGGCATTTGATTGCATAAGATTTGAAGGGATAATAGACTACTACAGACATGATATGTAGGTGAAGAATTTTTACTTTGGCTAATGGTGGAAATTTGTTTTTGTATGGATGAAATGGTATTAAAGAGTTGTGTAATGATGGGATCACTATAAGTGGTATGAAGTGGAAAGGAAAATGCTGAAGGGAAGTATGTAATGATAGGGGAAGTAAAAGGGATACTAAGAGGGTGAAAGTGGAAGAAGGAATATTCGATGCCACAAAAGAACTAGCAATTCTAGTTGTAATTTCAAAAGAAGGATCCACATGACTAATCTATTACATAGTTTTTGTAACCTAATGAGTGGTAGAAGTTGGTATGGATGTAATAGTTGAAGGAAGAGGAATGTGAGAACACTCTTGACTTATAACAATGTTTTATAGTTGGGTTGTGGATGGAATATATTTGTTGTATATCTCAACAATTCTCTTCATAACTTGTAAGCCACCTTTGCTTTGAATCAATTGATGAAGGTTTTCTATGGCTAGTATGGCAGTAGTAGAAATGTTTTCAAGAGACAAGTCTTGTTGTAAGTGTGCAAAATTCTCATGAATACTAATGACTTTGTCTTGCAGTATGGAATTATTTTGTGTGTCAACATTCATTGGATGAAAGGTGAAGGAATAGAAGTGGTATTTTACATGCCTAATGCACCATTTTCTATACTAGGAGTAGTATCTCTTAAGATCCCTAGGTCTACTACAAAAGTGTTATTACGAGAAGCCATGGAACTTCGTCTCACCAAAGTATTATCAATGGGGCACCAAACACTCATACAAGTACCACAAGAGATAGGATGGATGGAAATGTAATGAAATATAGAGAAAATAAAATGTTAAAATCAATAATTTTGTAAACTAAAATAGATATGTAGTACTAGAAAACATAAGTACATAAAATACTAAGAAATTACTAGAAAATGCAGTGTAAAGTATGCAAAAGGACTAAGTCACCTAGGGTGATGCTTTAGTCCCATTGATTTTTTTTTGTGTTTTTTCAAAAAAAAAAAATGAGATTGTATGTATTTCAGATGAAAAAATGCAACTATAGGATGTAAATGCAGATTTTTTTGTTTTTTTAAATGCAAAAAAAATGATGCAAGAGTGCAAGCTAATATGAACTTTTTCACTAATGCAATTGAAAACTCTAGGATGCACTTTAACCAATACAAGATGTAATGCAAGTGAATCCAAGTATTCACTTGAAAATCAGAAAGGAATAATGTTCAAAGAAGGTAGGCTCACCAAAATGTAAACAATGATTTTAGTTTGCCCCTCACAATGCTTTTCTCCTCCTAGGGTTTTTCACCTAAAAGGAGGAAGGGGAATAGATGGGGGACTAGAAAGCAAGGGTTTTCACTCAATACTAATTTTAATGAGATTTATTATTCCTAATTAAGATGTCCTAATGATCCGATCTAAAAAAAAGATGATCTAATGATGCAAAACTATGAAAATGCGAAGTGCTGGAAAACACAATGTGATATGCATAAATTCCTAAGAATGTAACTAAATACTAAAATGAAAAAAAAATGAAAGAGATGCACCTAGAATCATAATTTGGATGTTGGAAGATTCTAGAATCCTAAGAAATTTGATTGGAATGGTGATCGGGACACTTAGGCCATTCTAGGCAACTTAGTCGTAGTTTCGAGAAACTTTGTCAAAATAGGAATCTATCAAATGGGTATCCAAAAATGTCAAAATCAGTTTTCAGATCTAGAACTACTAATTTTCCCCTAGCGGTGACTTATTCCTCCTATAGATTTTTGGAAATTTGAGACAAAATCTTGTAGTCTCAGGTTTGCACTTCCTTTCTTGACAAGTTTTCATACTTAATGTTGTAGGAAATGGGGTAGAAAGTCTCTCCAAGATTGAAATAAGGTGATGTTGACTTGATTGACTTTATGAACTTTTGATTACTTTTGAACACCTATTGCTTGAAAAATCTATATAAAAAAGTTACATACAAATGGGGAAAAAAGGTTGAGGGTTAAAGAATAGGGGTTTGCCTTAGTCAAACCCCACTTTCGTAATCAAATTCTAAACAATGAAATGAGATGAAAAGAGAGTGATAAATAGATAAAATGAAAATGTCATAAATTTACCACACCATTGATGCTCAAATCTAAAGATGTGTAATGAATAAATCCAATAGCTTGACTTGATAATGATTGATTTTCTTGAATGCTTAATAAGTGCAAGAGATTTTAAGTGATTTGGAGATAGATGGTTGTTGGAGATAGGGGACGTAAAATGAGGTGTAAAATCCTTATTTATACTTGATTTTACTACAATGTCTTGAAAGTAAAACATCATAGGTTGACCTCAAGGGTTAGAGAACAAAATCCCACTAGAAATTTAAAATTAATTTGAGATTTGTGCTAAAAAGGACTAAGTCAACCCTATGAGTGACTTGGTCCCACTTAAGCAATTTAAGTGGTTGTCAAAAATTTTAGAACATTAAAAAATTTTCCAATGGGAATATCCTTAACGACACACTTGAAAATGGTTGGAAAGTGTATTAAGGGGTCATTTAGACATGAGAAAGGGGTGAATTAGTGAAATGAATCCTAGAAAATTCTAAAGACTTTACAACACTTCAAAATAGGACTTAATAAGTGATAAAAAGGTTAATTTTAGGTGAATTGTAATGAATAAAGTCTAGAAAAGTGTAGAAATTATTTACAACACTTCACAAAACCTTCACACGAGACCATAGTTTTAATGTTTAAGCCTTAATTTGAATGTTTTGACCACATTACAACATTATACCTAAGAAAAATAAAGCCAAATCCATTAGAAAAACTCAAGTGAGCATAAAAATGTCAACTATACATTTTTTGGTGACACAATAGGGTTGGTGGTTTTTCCTCAATGTCTTGTTGGTCATTTTCACTCTCTTCTTAGAGGTTTTCCTTGCCTTGGCTTCCTTCTTTTGAGTCCCTCTATTTATTTTCTGGTGTTGGTGTTGGGTGTGGTGCTTGGTGTCTTTGCTATGGGGCTGACTAACAAGTTTGTTGGCCTTATCTTAGACCTTAACTAGCATGTTGGGTTATATGTGGTGCTTTCTTGTTTTTCCTTCTCTCCTCTCTCCCTATTAGTTACTTTTTTGGGCTATCTTTGGCTCTTTTGGGGCTTTGTTTCCTCTATGCAGGTGCATCTGATGTTTGGGGTTTTGGTGGTTCATCTACCTCTAGTGGATTTTGGTGTGGAGTGTTTTTGGCATGTTTTAGGAATTGAATGGAAAGTAGGATTAGAGGTTGGTTTTCAATGTCTTGTTGACTATCTTCTCCCTCTGTTTGGTGGCTTTCCTCATTGTACCCTTCTTTTTTGGCCTTTTGTCTCTTTGTTAGATTTGGTTGTTTTTTTGGGTATTGAGTTTGTTGTTCCTTGGCTCCTTCTTCATTGTAGTGTTTGATTTCTTTCTTCTCTTAATGGGGAGTGTTGCTTTTGGTGTATGGTTTTTCATTTCTAGCTCTCTTCAAATGGATTTTGTTAAGCTCTTTGTTCTCCTAGTATTGGTTCTTAAATTTCAACTTCAAGATTGGGGGTGTGCTACTAGCTGAGGATTGCTTAAATTCTTCCTCTTTGCTCCATTTTACTTATTTTCCAAAGGATATTTTTGTGGTCATTACTTTGGGTGTAGCTACTTCTCTTCATTCTTCATAGCTATGGTCTTCTTTGGAGGTAGATCCCTCTTTTATTGGGGTGGAAAGGTGGGTTGTGGTTCATGTGGGAAGTCCTAGTCTCTTTGGTTTTGGGCCTCATTTCATTCTCTCCTATAGAGGGGAGCATATTCCTATTGAGGTGGAGGTTAGGTTGGAATTGTAGGTGGAATAGTGTTGTGTTCTTGTTATGAATCTTCATGGTTTCTCTTTGATTCCCAACTCTCCTATAGAAGTGGGGATTTTAGTTTCAATGGATGGTGTTGACAAGTTTTGCGCTACTGTCTAGCTAGTTCAAGCTAGTTATTTGGTTGTTTCTACTATCTAGATGGTTCTAGTTCATGTTTACCTAAACATTTTTGGTAATTTGTTGTTGTTTAGTGTTGGTAAGTGGTGTGTTGTAGCTTGGATAATTCAGGCTAATGGTAGCCTAACTGTCTCAAGTTGTTCTTGGACTTAAGCTCTGATGTAATTCCTATTTTATTTGGGTTTAAGGTGGCTGCTAAAACCTTTTTTTTAGTAGATCTAGGGAGTCTTGTTTCTATTTTTATCTATTGTTGGTTCTATGTTGGTTTTCTATGTTGATTCTTTGAGTATCTTGTTCTTCTTTGTGTGTGTTTCAAGTCCTTATTAAAACCTTCCTATAAATTTTTTTGGGTCCATTCAAAAAATTTGGTTTCGAGTCCATTGAAAACTTGTTTTTCCCCTTAATCAAAACATATATAAATTAAAGTTAAAATTTTAGTGAAAGATAATAAACTATGTGAACATTACTAATATTTTAAATTATATTATTCATATATTATTTATTCTTCAATCTCTTATCAAAATAGTATGTCTATGGGTGATCCCACAATACTAGTTTACAATTTTTGGGAGATCCTATTTTTTGTTGAAATCACATATTTTTAGAAAATATAATGATTTAAGTCATGAAAAGTTCCATTTAAATAATTTCAACAAAATAGGGTTTAATCAAACCACCTTAGATCAAACCCCCTTGGATAGAACCCTGCTAGTTTTAAACCATACTTATAATGGAGTCTCCTTTATACCTATCAAAATGTTGATAAAAAATCACTTTTGATTTACCTTTTGGGGGATCAAATGAATTGATTTAAAATTTAGTTTTTGTAAGTATGTATTCCTTATTATAAGCTTCCCAATATTATAATTTTAAATAGATTTATTTTACTATTATATTTATTTTTTACTTCTTCTAAATGCAGGTTTTTCACTGAAAATCAAGCTCTCAGTTCTACACGTGTAAAAGCAGAAATTATCAAATTTTTTTTTAAAATATCAATGCACTCGATATTCAACTCCCTTATCCAACAAAAAAAGAATCAATATATACAAAAAAAATTATGTTGTTTACAATCCACCTATGTTTGAATTGTACTTGGTTTTACTTCAAAACTTGATTAAGGAAAAAATATTCAATAAAACACTATGAAACCAACTGAAATTGCTAGATATTGTAGTTACAAATCCAAATTTCAAAAAAAAAGAGTTTTATCCTTCATGGAAAAAAGCATATGTTGTATACAATGAGCATCACTCCTTAAAAATGGTGTTTACTAAAAACAAATGTTTTCAAACGAGATGGAAAAGGAAGTGCAATATGATTCCAATTTTTTTGAAAAAGAAATATTTATTATCTACAAACAAAATGTCACAATTCACTAGTTTTCATATCTTCAAATTCCTTGCAGTTTAGCCCCTATAGGTGCTCTAAAGTGAAGATTTAGTTAGAAAAAATCAGTTCAGTGTCAAGTTTGGCCAAAAATTTTAAACCAATATTGTGGGATCACCCCTATGTACAATAAAAATAAACTATCTCATAAAAAGAAATTTAAGAATGTAAAATAAATCCTTCAATTTTTTTTTTAAATAATAAACAAGTACATTTTATTTGGATTTGGTGTTGTATACCATTGCATAAAATTGTTAATTATAATTATTGTAATTAAATAATTATTTAGTTGTGGTACATCTAGGAGATGTGGTTAGTCATGCTAGTTTATTATTTGGGGCCACTCGTAAAGTTTTATTGTAATATTAGGCTTATTATTTTATGTTTGTGAGAAATAGGATCATTATTAAATATTTCGGGAAAGGTATTTAATAATATGGAAAATTAGTACCAAATATTAAATGAGGAGTTAATAGTTTTATGGTCTCATAGTTTTGAGGAACATGATTTTAGCTTACCACTTGGTTATATTTATGTGAGAAATTATGCCTATAAAATAAAACACATGTACAAAGAGGAGGGAGGTAGAGAGGTGATATAGAGAGGAAGCGTAGAAGGTAGAGAGAGGATGAAGGTAGGAGAGGGTAGGAGGTATAGAGGGAAGGGAGATAGAGAGGGTAAGAGGTAGATAGAGACAAAAGAGGAGATGGAGAGGGTAGGAGGTAGAGAAAGAAAGGAAGGGTATGAGAGGTAGTGAGGGGAGAGAGAAACATATGTGAGAGACAAGAAGATAGGGAGAGAAAGAGGTGAGATAGAGAGAAATAGAAAGTAAAAAATAGAGGGAGAGTTAGAGACATATCTAGAGAGAAATGGATATCTAAATAAGGAAAAAGGGAAAATTTGAGGAAGAGGTATAAATATAATTCTAAAGCTTAGGGGAGGGATCCAAAGAGTAAAGGAGGGAGAGGGTATAGATTGGAAAATAGAGAGATAAATAAGATCACCTAGAGATATTTGTTCCTTCAAAATAATGTGAGTGCATTATAATGTGCTTGTGTTATGGAAACATAGGAAAAAGACTAATACAAGTGTGTTATAACATGAGAAAATTATAGAAATCTTGTGTTATTATTTACCTTGGGAATTTCCAACCCTTAGGGCTAGATTTTCCTTGAGCTTTCGACACAAATCCTTGGACTAAAATTTTAACTTCCAAAGATGTGTTTTCACAAATTGTGAAAATTTTGAAACAATCTTGAGCAGGTTTCAACATATAAAACTCATAGTATATATTATTCAGGGTGTTATCTATCTATTTGTTTATTAAAAAAAATTATCCTCTACAATATTTAAGATTTTTTTGTTCTTCATGACTAATTAGTTGCATATTTAAACAAATACTCTTGTACATACAACTAAATGGCTATAATGTAGAACCTTCAATCCAATAGTATATTTATAAAATTTGTAATACTACTTTTACGTATCTTGAATTATTGAAAATATTACCTTTAATAATATTTTTTTTCAATACTCATGGCTATCATAATTTATTATAATATTAGTGAACTTATAATTTTATTGATTGGATTTGTATAGATAATTATAATTTTTTTGTGAATTATTAAGATAAATAATTATAACAAATATATGTATAAAATGGACACGTATAAATTGAGGTCAAATCTATTTTTTTCCATACAAGAACACTTATTTTAAAACTAAATTAAGTTTGAAATAGAAAATATTGAAATAACCACTACATGGTACCTATAAAAACTAGGTTGCCTAAACATTCGTTATTAACTCAATATAAAGGATTGGTAATTTCTATGTCATTTTCCTCATAAATATGTTATTTGGCACAATTTATTTCATATCCCACTATGTAACATATCCATCACAAATCTACTCATATTGTAGAAAATTTATATATCTCAATTAAAGATATTACCAAAAACATATTTTCTATAATGATGAATGAATTGATTTCAACTATTAGTCATTATTTTATGGAATCTCATAATACAAAAATGCTCTAAAATGATATGGGTATGAAGAATAAATACATGAAAAAATCATATGATATGAAAATTATATTTAAATATATTTAACATACTTTTTGTGCATATGAATAAATATATAAACATATATGTCAAAATTTTAACTTAATTAAATGATTTTTTATTATAGAAAAATAGGTTTTCAAGAGACCTATAACTCTTTACAAGAGAACGACTACTATAAAGATAAAGAAAGACAAAAAGGTAGCCCAAAAAATAAATTAGTTGCTATTAGGATAAAGTGAGACAAAGTAAGAAACTAACTGTTAGCAAGCCAACAAAACATTTGAACAAGAAAAAACAACACCAAAAAACACTAGGAAACTATTGTAAGTTCTTTAAGATCTTGGTTTCTTCCAAATAACTTAACTCAATTGTTAATTAATATGAGTGAACTCACCTTTTCATTCCCAAAAGAACCATTTGTTACAAATCATACCACTCTTTTCTTTGTGACTACTACAATGATTACTACACCATTTCATAATTTAAGAGATACTATATGGAATTCAATTAAATTTTGTCTTTGTAAAGGACATATTTCACACAAGCACATCCTCTATCACACTCTCCTTTGTTATGTTCACTTTAAAATTCATAAAAAAAATAATAGTATTATGTTTGACACATTGATTTCACTATCCACTTATATTTGTTGACTTGAATTTTCTTATGCAAAGTACACTCAACAATCAAATTTATTAGAATTAACACTATAATTCTGAAAATTAGCACCACTAGAAGATGAAATATGTAATGTTCTAAATAATTTATTTTATCTATTATAAATCTTCATAAACTTTACCAAAAAGAGAATACACCAACAAAAGAAATGATTCCTTGACTCATGGAATTGTTTATCATACCATTATGCACCTTGATAGTGTTGGATATGTCAATACATAATGTTATTGTAAATAAAGTCTTTATATGTCTAGTTAGGAATTTTTTCTTTCTAGGATTATCCTATTCATACTTAGAGTAAGTTTTCTTAAGTATTTTTATGATTTTCTCCCACATCATGTGGTTCAAACATGTTTTTACATCATTTGAGATACCTATTTCATTCAAATCTTACACATGCTTACACACTTCTTACACACTTTTCATATGGGTATGTACACGTGTTGCACCTTTGAAGGGGTAGTGAGAATTCCACTCATACTTTCTAAAATCCTCATCTTTGCCAATATATGCAATATTTTCATTATATTTTTACACACTTTTAATGAATATTTTCTAGAGAACTTCTCATATAATTTTTTCATCTTGACATTTGCATATCTTTTGGAATCACTAATTTCTTTTTGTTTTCCATTTACAACTTTTGTAGTTGATAATCTCTCTTAAAAATATTGGCTTACACATATTGTTTCTCAAATTTATAACATGGTAAATTAAAGAATACATTTTAAGATTTTTAAGTTCTTAGATTCCTGATTAAGAGAACATAGTTTTCTAATGATCTTGAAAATTTAAATATACTCTTCTCTATTTTTTTGAATGATCTGCAGAATTAGAAGGGACATATGAAGATATAATAACCACTTTTTGCATGTGTGTATTTTATAAGACTTTGGTGATTCCAATATTTTTAGTTATACTAGCATCATTCATTTTTTTTCCAACATGTCCAAGAGGCTTCAAAAAGTCACTATTGGCTTTCATTTTATACAATTTGGTCATTTTATGACATGAGTAAACGAGGGTATGAAAATTTGGTGAGAAACTTTCAAAAAAAGATTTTTAAGCCAAAATGTCCCTAGCATTGAGTTCAAAGGGTCAAAAAAATGAATTTTGAAATAAAATTTACCTAATTTTGATGTTGAGGCTATCTTAAGAAAATAAAAATAAGTTGGGAGGTTATTTCATTCCCTTGCATGTAGATTGAGGTAATTTCTTAAAACATAAAATTAAACACCTAAGTATTGGGCATAATGCTTAACACAAAGTGTTACACTTAAAGTCCTAATACTATTTGTAAGGGATTAAATATCTATGCTTAACAATTAAGGGCTTCAACCCCTCCAAGTAACCACCTGCAAGGCTATTGCTTGCCAACGATCTTGTAAGCTGCTAGCAGCTACTTTGCAAACCATGATGGGTTCAACTTTGAGACCCGCTCTACCAGCTAAACTATGGACCTATAACCACCAAACTCTACTCAACAGTCACCTAATTTCTACCCAAGTGGCTATCATAGCTAGCAATGCTACCAAAAAGCTATAGATGGCAACCAAGACCCTCTCATAGGCCTAAAATAGGTATTTTTTTCATTTTGGCCTAAATTTTTCCTTAGGTATCAAAATTTTACAAACAAATAGTCAATAAAAAGCTTATTTTTTCATTGACACATTCTCTCCTAAAATTTAGAAAATTTTAAGCCTTTGAAGCTAAATTTTATAAGAAAATTTTTATAGGGAATATATTTTACCTCATTTACCAAAATTTTACACATATTTTTTTGAAAAATATCTAAATTTTGTAAGGGATTCAAATTTTCATGTCATTTTAAGTTTTGGATAGTCAAATTTTTTAAAAATGTTGTGCATTATGAACATTTGATTCTAGCATACAATCTTCACAACATTGTAATTTATCTTGCACATCAATTTTAGGAGGCCTAAAATTAATAATAATAACATCAAGAAGTGTCCTGAATTCTTCCTTTCAGAACTTCCATGATTCATGCCTTGAGCATTTCTACATTTCCCTTAGGATTTTTTTTTCTTTCAATTTTTCTAGTTGTAATGATGTCTCCAAATCTATTGGAAATGAAATGTGATTATTGCAGGAAGAAAGGTATGCAATAGATTTAAATGCATGTTGAGAAAAATTGATGACTTGAAACATCCCTTTGGACTTGATCAATTAAAATAGCCTTGCATTATAGATGGTATGAACTTGCTAGATTCTATTAATCTAAGACTTCTAGAAACATTTACTCTCACTTAAGCATCTCGTGAGACACCCTTATTTGGAAATGGACAATCTATTTATATGACTTAAATTTCAATATCATCTCCAACATCATTTTCATGATATATTCAAGTTTAGACATGAGAAATTTGAGAGATTCCTTGTACTAGGTTATTTATGTTATCTTTCAAAATTTTCCACATTGGATAGATTTCTACTATACATATCATCTTTTTTTGTAAGGACCCACATTAGTAATTTGGAAGATAGCATTACAACCACATGTCCTCTCTTTGACAATAGATATTATACTATTGCAAAGTATAAAGAGGCTTCATTGAGAACTTCTAGAGATTATTTTGATCAAGAATTCACATGAGATGTGGATTATAGCCACATGGTATGTATTGGTATTTAACACATTTTTCTTTTGGATCATGTGTAAAGTTCAAAGTCATTCATATTACTTCTTAAATATTTCTATATGAAATAAGAAGTCATATTGCACACATTTATGGTGTTGTTTCTTCCCAATGATACACATTTTGTTCAACAATTGTGGATCATATTCAGCATCTAATTTTTAGAATCTACTAGCACTACAAACATCATTTGGTGGGGAGGTTTTATGGTTCTTATCATCTCAGTTTTGGGATGGAGTATTCCCTCACATGGAGTTCTTTCCTTCTCACATATTTCGGGTTTCACAGAGACCTTCTCTCTTTTCTCTCCTGTGGGGGTATAACATGTATTGTACTTATGTGATATAATCAGTCCTTGCAAGATCATTATGAGTCCTCCTTCTAACTCCTATCTTCTTCAACTATATATTATTATCATTTCTCTTTTTGAGAGGAGTTTCATTTTTTGTTGTGTTTTAGACTCCTTCACTTCAATTATGATGAATTTATTCATGGGTACCTAACATGGCTATTAGCTCAGAAAAACTATAATATTTTTATAAATTACACCCTAATTTGCACTTAAGGGGGTGTTAATGCAAATAGTGTTGTTACATATATTGTTAGGTTATTACCTCTCTAGGGTTGACTATTCACACTTAGCTTAAGTTTACATAGGATTTTTTATGTTTTTATCTCACCTCATGTGGTTTAGACATGTGTCCTCATAATTTGAGACACCTATTGCATGAAAACCTTACATGTACTCACACACTTGTCAAATGAGCATACAATTGTTACACCTTTGGAGGTGTAGTTATAGTTTCACTCTTACCTTCTCACCTCCTCATCCCTGACAATATATGTAAGAACGTAAACATATATTTACACACTTTGTTTGTAACATTTTGAGATTTCCCTATCTCTTGGAATTTTTGGTTTTTTTTTTTTTTTAAAAAATTTATGTACAACTTTCATAGAGTGGAATCTATCTTAAAAATTTCCTAGTTATACATTCTCTTTTCATATTTCTAACACAGATGACTATGAAATTCGGTCATAAACTCACTATAATTAAACTGAAATTTAATGAGGACAACTTTCTAATACATTTTTATCATTTTGAGATTTATATATCTATTAGAATTGTTTTTTTTCTATTATTTTCCATTTACAACTTTTGTAGATTAGAATATCTCTTAAAAATTTCCTAGTTATACATCCACTTTTCATATTTCTAACACACAAGACTATAAAATTTGATCATAAAATCACTATAAATAAAGTGAGATTCAATGAGGACAATTTTGTTGGATTAATTCTTGACTTAGATCTATATGTCTCATATATATAACTTTGGTAGAAGCAACTTATGTTGAACCATAAGTATCTTCAAATTTCTAAAAGTTTATTCAAATCAGGCCATAGTTTGTACTTATATTTTGAATACAATCCACATTGAATTTTTCTTAACTTTCTTTTTTTCAAATGATAATAAATACACAAGTTAACTTTTATGTGTAATGACTTGACTATTTTTGGCTTTTAGTGTTTAATTACTTATTTGCATGTTTAAGTATGAGGATTAGATTGAACATGATTCCAAAAGGAAATTACATTTGTTTTATTTATCTACACAAAAGATGTTCTTGACTTATCAAATAGTCTTTGGATTTTTTATTTTTTTAAATTATTGTTTTTTTTTTTTAAAACTCACTTTTACATGTTTCTATGATATTTTGGATTAGGTAAATTAGTATTATACTAACCTATGATTTGTATATATTCCCTCTTATTTGAGATAATATGGGAACAACAAATCTAATGTAAAATTTAAATGACTCTTCACATCATATTAAACTCTATATTTTCAAGCAACATTATACTTATTTACCAAGTATCTTTCAATACTTTCATCAATTTTCTTCCACTTTCCTATGTATCATTGATTTAGTTTCTTAATATTGCACATGTCTTATAATTTTTTAGACCTACTAATGTGGTGAATGCCCCACATAGGTGCTTATTTGGACTTTTTCTTTAAATTGTAACAAAGTCCACATGTAAATTTTTAATCATTATTCCTACACAGTCACATTTTTAGTTATTCTTAGCAACCCCTAATAATTCTAGAATAAAGTTCATGTTTTTCCATATAAATTACTTTACAAATAATTATAGTTTTCTAATAATTGATTTAATTTTGGTTAATTAACACTAATGTTATTTTATAATGTGATTTTATTGTGTATTCTATGGTTATACCTAAAAAAAAATCCTTTTAATAATATCATCAACATCCATATATCCTTAACATTTTCTATTTTATGAAGTCAAATTTTATTAGGATTAGATATAATTTTTCTTTAATATCATGTTAGATTTCAATTTTTTCATCAATTTATTCTTGAACATCTTCTACTTTTGTGTCAATTTATTAAATCCTAACTTATTCTTTAGCAAGTGCTTATTGAACTTCAATTTCTTGAACCTCAATTTTTTCTTCACTAACTTCTTATTTATGTAGTGTAGTAAAATGTATCACTTTACATTTTCACACTTTTTTGGGACCTCCCTACTAAAATTGGGCTTCTTTATGCCTTAATTGGCCCTATTTTGCATCCAAACGCCTTATTTAATGCATTTTTCTAAGGATAATCTTGACACTTAACTAATGACCAATAATATTTCATTATTTTGGGTTTTTTGTTCTATATTTAGTGATTTGGGACTCATACACCACCTTGGATGTATGGGTCCCACCTAAGTCTTAGGGCTTGATCCTGAATATGGCATAGAACTTAACATTCCTTGATATTTGTGTCCTAAGCTTATGCTACTAGGACTCATATGCACCAACTGGTGTATGAGTCCCACTTTAGCTTGGACCTATTATGAATTCAATTCTTGGAAATATTTTATTCTCCTAGATCTGATGTTGGCTTGTAGTGTTGTAATTTTGTGAAATTTGGCATAAACAAGTATAAATACAAGGTTATTTCACATATTTTCTCCTAAAAAGCTAAGAAATTTTCATGAGAAAGTATCCTGGCAATTTTATTAGATCAAGAGCATTCAAGAGTGGATTATCAAGCATTTGGGAGATATATTCAAGATTCAAGCATCATTTCAAAGTCGTCATTCCTCATGTGTGTTCTTTGAGCTAACATTTGTGATGTAGGTTTTTTATGATTCAAGCAACCATTCAAGTCAAGATCCATAGCATTCAATCAAGAGTTAAGATCTACATTCATGTTGTTGGTGTGTTAAGTTTTTTACTTAGGGTAGATTACTCTGATTAGTTTCTCCTAGGTGGTCTTTTCCCATTTGGGTAGTTTTCCCACCTATCACCTTTTTGATGGCTTTAAAAGCCTATACAGTATGTAAATTAATCATCTCACCTTTTACACTCCTCTAGTGAAATAGCCTATGTGCTTCTCTCACACATTCATGAAGGTTTATTTATAGATGATTTTCTTGGGTTATTTTCTCTAAGCTAGCCATTTCACATAAGATTTTCACCTTCATATCAAGGGTTTGGTGAGTTGCAACATTCCATATTATTCATTCATCATTCCTTCATTCTATTTCATTTCATTTCAAGGTTTGATTACCAATATCAAGTTTGGCCAAGGAAAACCCTATCCACTAACAAATCAACATTTTTCTCCCTCTACATGTGTGATTTAAAATCTAGGTTCTTTGAGCTTGAAGATCCTTTGAAGATAAAGTTGCAAGATTGGTGAAAGTTGTAAAAGTTGTTAAGAAGTTGTTATCTTCATGGAAAGTCACCTCCAGGGAATAATTCAATCTTTTAGACTTAGACATTGAATGTGAGAGAAGCTACAAAAGATCACTAGAGGATACCAGAGTTTCAAAAAAACCTAATACTACGACTAAATCACGACCTTGGGCATATGAGTCCTAATATACAACTTTTCAATTATTTTCTATATATCATGATTTAGTAGTTGTAGATTCCAAATTTAGCTTAAAACCCTAAATTGGGACTAAACCACCTAGTCTAGCATGTGAATCCCAATTCACATCAATAGAAGAAAATTTTAGTGTTTTCAAGCCTTGCTAGTCATCTTTGATTCTTTAGGTACCTTTATGTATCTTACTATTTTTATTTCAGATTTCATATTCTAAGTTTCTAGGGTTTAGTTTATTCATGTTTGCATTTGTTTCTTTCTAAGCCTTTGCTTACTGGTGAACCCCATTTTTAATCACACCAAAGGAAACCTTATAGTAATCTCTTACATCATTAGGTTGAGATATAAAGGGTTTCCTTTAAAGAGCTAAGAGAAAAATAGGCCCCCCTTGTGTTCCATGTCCTAAAAGGTGGAGCACCCTATTTCCTATGTTTCAATTTAACTTGAATTTCTTGAACTTAAACTTCTTTTTACCAACTTCTTGTTTAGTTTCAATTTCCTAAACCTCAAATTATTTTTTATTTTTAGTTTAAATTTCATGAACTTTAAAAAAGTTAAGAATTATTTTTCCAATTTCAAGCTCTAAATAGCAAAAAATAATACCTAAATATTATTTTTCATTTTTTGGGGGGTCCATTTTGATGGAATACCTTATGGCAATTACATTTTAAAAAGTGACATGCACTTTTTGTAGGTTTCTAATGGCTCAGTTTGTATCTATTCATATTTATTCCCACTTAGACTTATTCTTCCCCAATCACTATTCTCCCTTTATTTGTTACATCCCATTAAATGCATTTCCTTACAATTTTTTGTTGTTGTTGTGTGTGTGTGTCAAAATTATTACTTATTTATATAAATTCATTTTCATTTATCTTAAG
Organism: Sequoia sempervirens; assembly: GCA_007258455.2. Taxonomy (NCBI): domain Eukaryota; kingdom Viridiplantae; phylum Streptophyta; class Pinopsida; order Cupressales; family Cupressaceae; genus Sequoia; species Sequoia sempervirens. The sequence goes on along the minus strand of VDFB02271358.1, from coordinate 726,540,827 downwards.
ACCAATCCTATAACATATGGGATTGAAATTAGAATTGAAATCTTCAAATTCAAATTCTGAAGTCTTCTTCCTTGTTTTACTAGTTGGGTATGTGTAGGATCATCATGGAAAAAACAGGCCCTTAAGTGGCAAAAATTCAGAAAAATCAAAGTTAGGAAACTTGACGTTAAAATTTGAATAAGTTATCTATATTATTTCAAAAATATCTAAAAATAGAATTTGTAGAAAATTTAATGTAGTTTCTAAAGTACTAGGTTTGTTTAAAAAAAAAATCTATTCGGTAAAAATTTGAAATTTCAATGTAGTGGTACTTAAATTTTAGGGAAAAAATAAGAAGTAGGTGTTTGCCTTATCACTCTAACCACAATAAAATGATAATATTTTTTTATAAGATTTTAAATATAAGTAGAGGACTCATGCCCCGATGTGATGCATATTTTTTTGCAATTTCTTTCCATGTAAATAATTATTTATGAATTTATTATTATAATTTTTTTAAAAATATAAAAACTTGTATTTCTAACCACCTCAACTTCGTCAAAAATTCATGAATTTTTTTTTTTCTTTTTTAAATCCTATAGTATGTGAAGCATAAAATGTGACGCATGTTTTGGATTCAAAAAATGTGATACCATTTGAAAGCTATAGATGTTTTTCAAGTAGCCTATCAATCAAGACTTTAGTCATAATTTGAATAGAAAATGAATAATAATCACTTATTAAATTAAAAGTAAATCATAATTTATATCAAAGGAAAGTTGAAAATTTCGTTTAAAAACCCTTTTTCGTTTCATCAATTTTAGGTAAAAAAATAGTCATTAGCCACATACCCATCATATTGCCACTTTTTGGCCCACCATGATATTGCACATACCCGGTTATATGAAGTAACTTGGTATGCATTTCTATGAATTATTCCAACTAGGGGTTTGATCTAGGAGAACACAACCCTCTAAATATAATAAATTCCTCGTGAGGTTTTATAGACACCGTTATTCTTATAATCTTGTTAGATGTCAAAGATCCAAAAAAATAGGTTGGATAGTAATCTACATTTTACCATTTTAGATATGTGAACTGAAGATAAAATATGTGGCATCAAGATCAAACATGTAATAATCAAAATTGAACTACAAGATTTTTTTTGTCCATTTTGATTTTAAGACAATCATTTCAAAACAACTAAATATTTAAAAGTGAAGAATCAATTTTAAATATTGTTTACATTAATCTTCTTCCATTTTTAAATATAAATCTAAATTTTTTTAGTCTTTACATTTAATTTTTCAATAGAAACTTTAATAAATGATCTGAAATTTATTTAACTAAATTGATATGCACCCAATTAATTAAATTTGTCTGCTTAACCTAGAAAATCTGAATAAAGATAATTAAACTCGTATAGTATAGCTCCATTGTTGAAAATATATGGTTGTTTATTAGTTCCTACTAGGAACTATAGCAAAGGCTAGAAACATTAAACAATGATTAAACTTCTCCTAATCAGCCAGTCAAATCATGGGGATTTTTTTGCATAGATTTATTTTAAACTATAGCTATGAAAAGTTGCAAGTTTCTTAACCAAAATTTTTATGGAAAATATTTTGGTAGTCTCTAATTTGCACTGTAGATGGCTCACAGGTGTATTTGCAGCTTCCAATGCAAGAGACCACATGATTTTTGAGAAGGCTCCTACAAATTTTCAGTGGTTGAAATAGCTGGTGATTAGGATTATGTTAATGGTTTTCCATGTTTGCAGTGTTCGTGAACAAGGGGCGATGTGACTGGTTTGTACAACGTTCATTCAGAGTCCCTGTTTTCTTATCTCCTCTCCATCGATGCCTTCAATATCTTGGATTGTGGTTGGGATGACTTCTTGACATTGAATAACTATAGCCTATAACCACATAACAATTTTCATTCTATTTTGTCTTAGTGCTATATTTTTTTCTTAATTTCCTTTAATTCTTTCTAAAACAATAGGGCCTAAAATGAGTAGATGAATACCCATTTTTGAGAAACCTTACACATTTCTTGAAATACACTAGCACTTGGATGGAAATGTATGAGAAAAAGTATTGGAAATAATATTCTCTTTACAACAATGGAAAACTAGCATGTGAGGCTCTTTTTTATTTTGGGTTGGTTAATTTTGACAAAAATCTTAAATATTTATCCAAATGTTTTCAACTTTGTTATGGTTTTTCATTTTTTTCTCCTCCTATCTACTAGCTCCTCTATCACTACACATTCATGCAACCATTACACATTGCGACATAAATTTTTAAAATGCCAATATTTTTTTTTTAAACATTGTTGGTTCTATCTGGGATTGCCTAGGTTTATTCAAAACAAACCCATAGTCACCTAGTTGTGCTCTGATGGAATTGGAAAACTATTCCTATAGAGAAGGCTAGAAACATTAAATAGTGATTAAACTTCTCCTAATTAGCCAATCAAATCATGGGGATTTTTTTGTATAGATTTATTTTAAACTATAGCTATGAAAAGTTGCAAGTTTTTTAACTAAATTTTTTGTGCAAAATATTTTGGCAGAATCTGATTCACACTGCAAATGGCTCAAGGTGTATTTGTAGCTTTCAATGCAAGAGACCACATGATTTTTGAGGAGGCTCTTGCAAATTCTCAGTGGTTGAAACAACTAGTGAATGGGGTTATGCTAACGATTTGTCATGTTTACAGTGTTCGCATGTAAGGGGAGACATGGCTAGTTTGTGTGGCATTCATTCAAAGTCCCCACTTTCTTATCTCCTCTCCATCAATGGCTTTAATATCCTAGACTATGGTTGGGATGACTTCTTGACATTGAACAAGTGCAACCTCTAACCACGTAACAATTTTCATTCTATTCTATATTAGTGCTATATTTTCTGCTTAAGTTCCTTTAATTTTTTTTTAAACAATAGGGCCCAAAATGGGTAGATGAATACCCATGTTTGAGAAACCCTACATATTTCTTGAAATACACTAGAACTTGGATGGAAACGCATGACCAAAAGTATTAGAAATAATCTTCTCTTTACAACAATGGAAAAATAGCATGTGAGGCTCTTTTTTATTTTAGGTTGGTTAATTCTAACAAAAATCCTAAATATTTATCAAAATGTTTTCAACTCTGTTATGGTTTTTTAGTTTTTTTAGCCTCCTATCTCTTGGCTCCTCTGTCACTGGACATTTGTGCAGCCATTACACATTGTGACAAAAAATTAAAAAATGCCAAGATTTTTTTTAAAACACTATTGGTTCTATCTAGGATCACCTAGGTTTATTCAGAACAAACCCATGGTAACCTATTTGTGCTCTAATGGAATTGGAAAACTATTCTTTGCAGGTTGATTTTTTTTTCTTTGTTTCTATAGGATTATTTGTCCAAATTTGGAGAAAATAGTGTTCAATGTTGAGAGGTCTACTGTGATGAATGGGACAAGAATGTCAAATTCCCTTCTTCATCTCCATTTCCACAAATGTTTTATTAATGTAATTTCTCTTAATTTTCTTGGTATTGCCACAAGTTATTTTAGGTTTTATTTTAACTATCAACAAATTATCTAGTGTTGTGGTAGAATGCTTTTCTATTTGTAACATCTGAAAAAACAACTACATGGTCTGCTCATAGTGGCCATTCTAAACATAGCATGTAATCATTGCATTGCAAGAGTTCACATTCTTTTGAGTCATTTCACCAAATACATTATGAGCATCCTCTACCTTCCCACATTTGGAAAAAGCACTGAGGATGGTGGATTTTGTTACTTGGTCAAGTTTCATTCCTAATTTTTGCATCTCTTAAAACAACATTAGAGCTTCCTCACCAAGCCCATTCTGACCATAACATACATTAAGCAATGATGATGCCATTTTTGATATATATCAGGATTTGGCCTCATGTCAAATGTAATTAGTCTATGTATTTATCTTTCTTAAACCAAAAGTAATGGTCAGGCTACATTAATCTAGAATATGCTAAAGAAAGGGAGTTTTGTTGACATTGAAGATTATGCAAACTTAACTTTTTCCCTTTTCTTGCCCAAATTTTTTATCTTCCAAAAATTAGATGATAGGATTAGTTAGCTAATGTTTCAATGAGGAATATTTGGCGACCCTTGGGTATGTGCAAGATCATCATGGAAAACACAGGCTCTTAAGTGGCAAAAAAATAGAAAAATCAGAGTTAGGCAACTTGACATAAAAATTTGAATAATTTATCTATATTATTTCAAAAATATGTAAGAATAGAATCTATAGAAAATTGAATTTAGTCTCTAAACTACTAGGTTTGTTTTTTAAAAAAAAATCTATTAGGTGAAAATTTGAAATTTCAATGCAGCAGTACTTAAATTTCAAGGAAAAAATAAGAAGTAGGTGTCTGTCTGACCACCCTAACCATAGTAAAATGATGATTTTTTTTATGATATTTTTGATATAAGTAGAGTACTCATGTCCCGATGTGATGCATAGTTTTTTTGTAAACAACTTCATGGCCTACTCATTGTGGCAAATCTAAACATAGCCAGTAATCATTGCATTCCATGAGTTCACATTCCTTTGAGTCATTTCGTTAAATACATTATGAGCATCCTCTACCTTCCCACATTTGGAAGAAGCACTGAGGATGGTTGTTTTTGTTACTTGGTCAAGTTTCACTCCTATTTTTTGCATATCTTAAAACAACATTAGAGCTTCTTCGCCATGCCCATTCTAACCATAACATACATCAAGCAATGATGATGCAATTTCTAATATATATCAGGATTTTGCCTCATGTAAAAGATAATTAGTCTATGTATTTATCTTTCTTAAACCAAAAATAATGGTTAGGCTTCATTAATCTAGAATATGCTAAAGAAAGGGAGTTTTTTTGACATTGAAGATTATGCAAACTTAACCTCTTCCTGTTTCTTGGCAAAAATTTTTATCTTCCAAAAATTAGCTAATAGGATTATTTAGCTAAGGTTTCAATGAGGAATAGTTGTCAGTCTTGGGGTATGTGCAGGATCATCATGGAAAAAATAGGCCCTTAAGTGGCAAAAAATCATAAAAATTAAAGTTAGGTGACTTGACATAAAAATTTGAATAAGTTATCTATATTATTTCAAAAATATGTATGAATAGAATTTGTGGCAAATTGAATGTAGTTTATAAACTACTAGGTTTGTTTAAAAAAAAATCTATTAGGTGAAAAATTGAAATTTCAATGTAGTAGTACTTAAATTTCAAGGAAAAAATAAGAAGTAGGTGTCTGTCTGACCACCCTAACTACAATAAAATGATGATTTTTTATATAATATTTTAGATATAAGTAGAGGACTCATGTCCCAATGTGATGCATATTTTTTTGTAATTTTTATCCAATTAAATAATTAATTATGATTTTTTTATTACAAATTTTGAAAAATATAAAAAAACTCATATGTATGACCACCTTAACTTGGTCAAAACATCATGAAATTCAATTTTTATTTTTTCTAATCTTATAGTATGTTAATCATAGAATGCGATGCATGTTTTGGATTAAAAAAATGTGATAACGTTTGAAAGCTATAGATATTTTTCAATCAATCTATCAATTGGGACTTTAGTCATAATTTGAATAGAAAATGTATAATAATTACTTATTAAATTCAAAGTAAAGCATAATTTATATTGGTGGAAAGTTGAGAATCTCCTTTAAAAACCCTTTTTCCTTTCATCACTTTTGGGTAAAAAAAAATTCATCAGCCACATACCCATCATATTGCCACTTTTTGGCCCATCATGATCCTACACATTCCCCTTGTTAGCTTATTGGTTTCACTAGGACCAACTTATTTTTCTAGGAAAATACTCCACTCCCTGATAGTTAGGGTAGTTCATGTCAATAAAACACCTACAAAAACAATTTCCATTTGGAATGCTCACCCGCCATACAATGCATGTTGGCTGCTACTTGCCACTGAGACTTTAGTTATATAAAATAAATTCCTTCCTCTCCTCTGTCATATTATTCTTGTAGTGGAAAACAATTTTTTTCAATCCAAACAACAAAGGTAAATTGCCATATCTATATTCCTTTGTGTTGTTTGCTTAGTGAAAATTTATTTCCCATTATACAACTCTTTTGTTTTCAATTCTCGATGGCATTGATTTTCATTATGTTTGCAGCATTTTATTAATCCCATAGCCCATGTTACTGACTTCTACCAATTCCAACAATTTACTATCTTTCTCTATAGACAAAACCAATTGAAACTACCAAATAAAATTATTTGTGCAAAATATGATCCTAAAAATTCTAATGGGAGTCTTGGTTAATTTCCACTCAATGTAGGATATATCAAGATTCGTTGTCTTTGTTGCAAGATGTCATGTAGAATTTTACTTTAGCTTATTTTACTCATTTTTTTCACATAAATTATATTACAACTTCTTTTTCAATTTTTTTAATTAATTTTTATATATCATTTTAGTATCTATACCCCCACTACCCCCACATCATCCCTCAAGTCTAGAAAATAATTTGCCTAGAAAAAATTGAGACCTACTGTGTTAAAGATAAACAAATTAGATCCAACTTATGAAGTCTAAGGTAGCTCATAGGGACAAACCAATTACTATTTTGAATCTATATTGTGAAATAGATAGAATTGGTAGTAGATATCACCAACAAAGGAATTGGCGATGAGGGAAGGAATAGGTCTTGTTTGGTATGGATAGATAGAAATGCACCAGTGTAGTTAGGGAATTTAATGTATCTAATCACAAAGATGGATACCATTGTCCATGAAGGGTATAAGTAGTGGATATTGTCAACAAAGGTGTGTTGCTTAATGGCTGAAACTGAATAGTGGATTGATGGATGGTAAATGTCCATAGAATCCGGCCTTTCCATTACCTAAAGAGGAATGGAAAGTGGTGCCATGTTGTTCTTGATCAATTATTTTGTGGTTTTAATCATTTTTTAGGCTTGCTTCTAAGTTATTTGTTGCAAGCCGCTTTCTTCTTACTTGCTTATTTTCTCTTGCAGCTATTCATGTGGGCCCTATTTTGTTGTCTCCATCCAACTAGATTAGTTATTCATTAGTTTTGTTACATAAGGAATATTTACTATCATGCTAGTAGTCCACATAAGAAATATTTGTAGTCAATTCTAAATCCTTGTCATAGCTTGAAATTGTGGTACCGTGCTCTAAAAAATTAGTAATATATGTAGAGGATTTCTTTATTTGATATTTTTTCAAGGAATTGAAGCAAATATTACTCACACATGAAGAGAAGATACACAGTTAGTTGAAGGTAGAGGTTGATGGATCAATCATGGGTATCAACCTCAAAAGCAAATAGAAAAAAAAAAAAAATTAGATCAAAGAATATAGCTATCTACTAAAATAGTAGTTTGAAGCCAAACTTTTTGACTTGCATTTTAGTATCATTAAGGTTTAGATATAGTTTGTTTACAATATATCATGTTTTATTTCTTATCTTTATTATTAATAATTTTATGTTGAAGCTTGTTTCTGTTGGTTTTTGAATGCATGTGCAACAAATGTAAATTTTGTAGTGGCAGAAATTTTTATTTTCCTAACATTTTTCTTTCCATGTTATATACCCTATTCAGTTCGTATGGAAGGCCTTATGAAAATTTGTATGTGCCTTCATGTAATCAATTATATTATTTCCAAATCTATTCTTTCAACTATATTCTATTCAATATAGAATGTGTATTAAATACTGGTAAATAAAAATGGTGCCCATGTTAATTTAATTTTGTAACAAGCAACTTGGGAGCATGCAATTTCTTTCAATTGCCTCTTTCAAGTATCAAAATATATTTTCAACAATTTAAAACCTTGATATGTTGATAATGACTTTTCCCTAGAATTATGGAGTCTAGTGTGGTACAAGCAAGGCCTTTGCATGAATTTTACTTGGAGTTGTGGATTGTTCCATTCTCTAGTGCTCGTATGACAAAAGAAATCCCCCTTTCTCATTTTTTTCTAACATTTTACTTGTTATAGTTGGGTTTTATGATAGCGAGTTAAATGCTTTCTATTTATTTGTACATGCAAGCTCTTTTAAATGGAAACAAAATTTCTCTTATGACATTTTTTGATGTTCAGGATAATAATGCAGAAGCAGAGGTCTAGCCCTTGACGAAGAGTCATTCCCATGATCATGTTGTTGGTAACATCTCTGAGTGGGTTTATTGAATTTTTTGAAGATAAGTATTTGATATTGCAAAATATTTTGGTCTCACATCAATGACATGAATGTAAAAATTGTATTTGTGGCTTCTATGCATGTGTGTGTGTGTACACATATGTAATAAAAATAGTAATAACACAATTACTACCACTAACAGGGGAATACTTTAGGATTTGTCTGACACGGTAAAATGCTTCAACTTAGTATCTCCAGATCATTTATTAAAAGAGGATTGATCCTATTGGAGTGAATCTGCAAATGTTATTTCAACACATTTGGTGTGATCTCAACCCTCAACCCATTTACCCCCTCACCTTGTGTTTGTCACCTAGTTCTATTTTCCAGTTGTTGCCCTTTAAATACCTTAATAGATGGAGTGAAAATTATAGTGGTAATATAGACATATTTGATCTAGATGTTAGCACTAACTATTTTATTATCATGAGTTAAATAATCTAGATGATTTTTTTTACAAAAATATATAAGTTTACATTTGAGAGAGTCTAGTTCTCTTGGGGTCTAGGGAACAAATCCCACTCTAAATAATTTGTGACGTGTATCAAATTTTGAAATATAACTAATGATGGATGTTTTTAGTATTCTTGTACATCATTTTCTTATAATATTTGTTAGATTATGCATAAACATTATTTGTTAGTTAGATTCAAATATTTTCAAACATATTTGAAATTTTAAACTTTGGCAAAATATTCACCTTCATAAATTGACCAAAGTTCATGAACCTTATTACTATGGTGTTTGGTTAAAAACTATTTAGAGAAGAATGTTATAATTAATATTAGCACTCAATCTAGGTATGTATCAAATTTTGAATACTATGGACATTGGATGTTTAATTATTTCTCCTATCATCTCAACATTCTTTATTAGCATAATTCAATATCTTCTCCTCTTCTTGTCTAAACTTGATAAAATTGGCAATGGTATGCAAATTTTTCCCATTCATTTCTATTCACATTTCACTAAGTTACCTTACCTTGATAGGCATGTGTGCAAAATGAGGATGCATGCATAAGGCTGTATATTCAATTAGGAGGCTATAAAATGCTTCCTACCATTATAATCATTATACACACCATGAAATTCCATGCCACCTTCTCAGCTACATGAACTCTCTCTAAGTGGTTAACAAAATCTTGTTATTATAACATGATCTCTATTTTCACTATGTAGTCATCCATAATTGGACAAAGCAAGAGCAATTTTATGGTATCTATTAATTAGTATCAAAATGACTTGACCTCTCCATTTCGTAGAGAATGTTGGATTCAATTTTCTTGTCAACATATTATTGTAAATAGTGTTTATCTAAGCTACTTTTCAGCATGATACTGTAATTTATTTTCTTGATCTAGTATAAACAGATACTTTTTTTGCCTTGTAGTGAAAATGTGGAGTATATAATTTGATGTTGTTTACATAGACTTTGATGAGACTGGAATTCAAAACATCAAAACTAATTATGTTTAGTTTGTACTTTGCATGCAATACAAAATTTGTAAACCTATAATTTCAAATCAATTCCTATCAGTTGAACATTGAACATTTGATGACTATTTTACTTGGTGCTCTACTTGTATTGTACCTCAAACTTGGGAGAATATTGGAATCATCTCTTTTTCAATACAATAATTTTATATTAGGAAAGTTAAACTCATATAGTGTTTGTTAATCCCACAACTTGTTTTATCTATAAAGTCCTTGGAAAATACAAGCTAGAACTATAAACCGAGGCTACAGACCATCAAATTCTGGAACTTCTTAAGAGTCTATCAAGGCACTATAGACCATAGGGAAACCATTTATCTTCTCTGTCTATGTAATTTCCAAGGAGTAGACTATTTGTCCTCACTAGGGTCTATTTCCCCTTCCCTTTGCTGCTCACTCGTGCATGAATCACTGAAAGGATTCAAAAGTCTAACTAAGCATCTTATAAAATATTGAGATATGTGCTTCTTCTATGAACAACAATCTCCATTCTTTTCTAAAAAAATACTTGGCCTACAAAATCTTCATCATTGGTGTAGTTTGCAGAATATACTTTTTTGTAAAATGGCTAAATCAATACCAATTTGGCATATACTAAATTTATGGTACATTGGTATAGACTTTGCATAGTTCTATAAATACTTGACCCTTTGTTAGAGAAGAGAGAGGAAGGAGAAAGATATAGATTCTTCAATCTAATAATTTTGTTCTTACAAACCTCTTGTATAATATGTTGTTCTAGAACAATTGGAGGGCTAATAAAACTTTCAAGATGTTTTCTAGGGTTCTAGAAACTTACAAACTTGTGTTATCTTACCTCCTCCTTAGTAGGTTGTTTTGAAACAAATGGAGGTGTTTATTTGAAACCAGGAACATAAGGGGTTGCTTGAGTCTTGAGCATTTGTGCTAGAGAAAGGGAAAGTTTGAGTTGCTCTTGCCTAGCCGCAACATCCTTTGTTGTATACTCCTCTTGTTGCTTGTTTGTGCCTCCAACTACTACTCATACCTCTATTGAGATTCTATACTTTTTTGTTGAGGATAGTGAGCTTGATGAGAAAACTCATCCTATTGTGGGAAATGACCTTACTACCCCTAATAAGCTTGATTGGCCCACTCCTACTACTAAAAATCCTTTTGATCCTTAAGCTCAATCAGTTTTCTACAGAGATCCCTTATCACGGAAATGAGATCACTCTCATTTTTGGGTTGAAAGGAAGAACAATGAGCCTCCTAGGGATGTTGGCATGGATGTGTAGGCATCTAGAAAGCTTGAGCAAGGTGGGGTGGGTGGTTAACATTTTGATAATATTGAGAGCCCATAATAATAGGGTGATGTGCAGTAAAATGGGAGGCATAACTAGCCTAATATTGTTGATTGGGAGGTACAAAGTTGGCATTATCATGGTATGGGGGAATATACATATGGTTTCCATAAAATTTTGACACTATTTAAGCATGGAAAAGAAATAAACCTAATGAAATTTACAAAATAAGAGCAAAGGATTTCCCAACCATAGATTTGGGTACATAGCATTAGACTCACCCAAAGATGGATATTGCAAAGTCATTAGGTGCTTGTATAATGCCTCCAAAGGTTGAAATTTTGAAGAAGGAACCACTTCCTTAATGGAATGAAGTGAAACTAGGACTACTTGAACCAGTAGATTTGAAAGGAGTCGCAATGGTGTTTGAAGATATGCCTCAAAAGGAAAGATGCATTAAAGAAAACACAAAATTCTTCAATAAAGAGAAAGAAGTCCCACTAGGCATGCCAGAAACTAATGTCACACAAAATTGCACCCTACTAAACACAAAGTTCAACTTTCCAATAACACAATGGAAACAACCTCAAGATGTGGGACCTTTACATGTATGAGATTGAATCTCCAGAGAAGGTCAGCTTCCTCTTTTGATCTAGGTACAATGTGTTGGTTGAATCCAACACATGAAATCATACCACTAACCTACTCTAACAACTCACAAGGGAAAAGGGGAAGAAGGAGAACATGAAAGAGAAATTGAGGTGCTACACCAAGATGGAAACTTATTTCTTCCTATCCAAGACTACTCAGTACATCAAAGAAGAGGATCAAAATACTTGTGTAGCTCTCTATTTTGTTGATTCTAGAGGTAAACATGGAGGTTAGGGTTTGATAGGGTGTTGGAAGGAAAGAAATATTCTCAAACAACAATTATAAATAATTTAACTCAACATATATATGCATGGAAAAAGACAAGCAAGAACTCAGATATGAAGGTAATGAAGATTAATCATACACAAACAAGAAGAGAACCAACAACACCAATCAACTTCATTATTGTAGAGGAAACAAGCTAATATTTATAATCGTAGAGATGAAAAATGAAAGTTTTCCAAAAGTAAAACCCTTGAAATGAATATATTTCTTTCCTTTATAGATAATGCATAACTTGGAACCACAAAATTCAAACCCTAATTCTAACCAATGTTAACAATGAATTTTGTGTGTGAAAGGATGGATCCATCCAATGAAAGTTGTGATCAGGGCATGGATCCACTAGAAAGGTTAACAAAAAATAATAAATGTGCATGGGAACCCATAAAGTCTTCTTTTAGATGTTAGCAAGGCAATAAATGTCATCCTTGAAGCCCTAGATTTGAAAAAAGCCACTCAAAAAGTGATTTGAGCATTAATGGAATCACCCAAAAACACATCCAATTCATAGAAAGGCTAGGGTTTGGGCCCAATAAGAAACATTTGTAATGCATTAAATGGTTTGGAGATATGGAAGAGAGCACCCTAATTAGAGATCAAGCTTTAGGCATACTTCATACTTTATGCACATCTTAGCATTAGATTTTTGAAGATCGGGCTTTAGCAGTTCACCATACCACATACTATAAGAAAAGAGGAGAGAAGATCGAAGGAGTGAATTACAAAGTCTAGAAGGATAACCCCTTTCAAGCTTTGGAGATCAGGAAGGAGTCTTACGCCTTATCACAAATGCAAAAGGGGTTAAAGGGAAAACCAAAGGTTGAAGTTTGGAAGTAGTAATTAGGGTCAGAGAGAAGAGTTAACTCTTACCAAAGAAAGGTAAGAGGTAAAGGAGAAGGTTGAAGCTCAAAGTTTGAAAAATCGACATAGCCAAATTCTTTTAAGGAGTGAAAGTGAGAAGAGAGAAATGTGGAAGATGAGAGTCTAATTTCAAAAAGCTAGAGATGAGATTTCAAGGATCAGGGTTTGGGAGGAAGACCTACTTCCTACAATGAAAAGATGGAAAGCAGTAAGAGGGAAGATTGACCCCCATAGTTTGGAAAGTCAAGACTTGGACAAATCTTGAAAATCCTCTTCAAGACTTCAATGATTAGGGGTAAGGTGTAAAGCTTACCAAAGCAAAGAGGTAAGGGTTAAAGGGTAAGTCTAAAGGTTGAAACCCAAAAAAATAGTAGAAAAATAGATAGGAGAGGAAGAGAAAAATGAGTGGGAACGATGAAGAGGTCATGCAAGTCAAGAGGTAAGTGAAAGCCCAAAATCCCAAATAACTAGGACTTAGCCAATTTTAGAACCCTTCAAAGAGAATTCATGCAAGATGACCCATGTAGGATTTCTTAAATTAGTTATTAATGATGGGTCATCAAAGGGTGGCATCAAATGTCAACAATCATCTCTAAATAATTCCTTCTTATGTTGTTTGATCGATCTTAGCAATGATGTTGTTATGATAAATTTTTGGTTGGGTGACTCTACCAAATCCATATGACATTTTCATCAAGTAAAATAATTATCTCATCCAATTTTAGAAGATAACCCCATGGTCTCCAATTCTTCTATTTCCCAAATTTACTCTTGAACAACCTACTTTGGAACCTCTCCCCATTAAATCAAATAGTTAGCCATCTACCTCTACTAAATCTCCAAATGAGTTGCATGAGTTGAAATCCATCTTGAATTTTTTTGGTAATGAGTTATTAACAATAAAGAGGCAATAATATTAAAATATCATAACTTATCAACCAAAAAATTGAAATTACAAGCGAAATAGGTAGCCTCAACGGAAAAATTAAAGGAATTATACTAAACCCTTGAATAGTATTAATCTAGCTACTACCAACAATTCACAGGAACTTTTTCAATTTAGAACAACTTATCTCATGAGAATGACTTGTGTCACCTATGCAATCAACCATACAACTAGAATTCTTATCAAAATAGAGATTTTTTTTAAACTCTAGTGGTTCAAAATGATTCGTGTATTTCAAGACAAAAAATTGATATAAATCAAGTAGATAATGTTAGGAAATATCACATTTTAGGATAATCCACATTGGTAAATTGTCATGAAGAAGATTTATGTTTCCTAAATAAACCAAGTGATGATGTAATAACCCAAATCACAAGATTAAAAAAAGGAGCGATATGAGATGGAACATATTCCATATTTTTTCAAGAAACTACACACCCATTTAAAAATACTACAGATGAATGTATAGATAAATAAAATATTCTATAGGATCAGTGTAGGATCATGGGGGTCCAAACTAGGCCCTTATGCGGCAATAAATGTACATAAAAATAGAGTTAAACAACTTGACATAAAAATCTGAATAAGTTATTAACATAATTTGAAAAATATGTAACAATGAAATTTGTAAAAAATTGAATGTATTTTCTAATATACTACTCCTCTTTTGGAAACAAAAAAAATCTATTTGGTTAAATTTTGAAATTTCAATGCAATAGTACTAAATTTTCAAGAAAAAAAAGCGGGTGTATGTATGGCCAACCTAGAAGTACGAGCAAAAAGTAATATTTCTTTTCTAAACTTTCAATTTAAGTAGAGGACACATTCCCGGATGTGTTGAATTTTTATTATAATTTTTTTCAAGTAAATAATAATTTATCATTTTTTTATTAGAAATTTTTAAAAATATTAGAACTTGTTTGTTTGACCACCATAACTTGGTCAAAAATTTATGAGAATATTTTTTTCTTTTTTTATTCTATAGTATGGGAAGCATAGAATGTTTCACATATTTTGGATTCAAAAATTGTGAAATCATTTGAGAATTATAGATTTTTTCAATTAGTCTATCAATCAAAACTTTAGTCAGAATGCATGTAGAAAATAAATAATAATTAAATCTATTTAATTTTGAATAATTCATATCTTATATTGGTGGAAATTTGACAATTTTATCAATAAACCCTTTTTGTTTCATCAAATTTGGATTGAAAAAATGTCATCAGCCACTTTTGGATCATATCACCACTTTTTGGACCCCCATGATCATGCACTCACCCTATAACCAAATCGTATTCCTAATGAAGGTTGAAAATAACATGGTCAACCTCAAATTAACCAGTCAACAAAAACAATTTTTTTCCTCCAAAATTTTCTTCAAAGGTTAGAAATATTCCTTTCAATATAATTTATCAAATGAAGAAGGCTAAGTTAGATGCCACCTTGTGGAAGGCCCTATCTATGCCATCTCAAAGGTATTTTCTTCAAGAAGTATTGCAAGATATAAATCAATTAACAAAATGAGTAGTAAGGAAAGGAAAAAAATCTCCAATCATCTTAGTTCAAACAAAGGAAGAAGCGAACACAAGAAAAAATTGTAATTCAACTCCCTTTTATATGTTTCAATTATTGGAGATCAAATAGTTAATATTTATATGATAGACTTAGGGGCTAGTAGCTATATTATTCCCAAGGAGATATCTAGTTGATATCCTTCCATAAAATATGAACCTATGATAGGGATTTTTTTAATTGGATGGAATTGTTATTAATATAGTAAAGGTCATTAATGATTTAAAATCAACGTTGCATAAATTCCCCAAATGTATTGTATTGCAAGATATATTAGTCATAGACATACTTTATTTCTTTCTCATCTAATTTTATAGATGGTTGACTACTATAATTGGTGGGTACCTATCCTTTTATTGGTCTCATGTTTTATTCAAAATTAGATATGGTTAAAATACAACTATCAAAATAGAACCTATTGAAAATAATCATATTCAACCCTACACTCCTAGCCCCATAAACATGAATTGTGCATTACATGAAGACGTAAAAAAGTTTACTATTCATAAATCTACTACTCTTGTGGATGAGGTTCTTTATTATTTATTGGATGAACAGGGTAATTCCCTATGATATGAACCATTTAATGAGGTAGAGGAAATTGGCCTAGGAACTTAATGCACACATGAGGAGGACACTCCTATCCATAATCTCATAAAAGATCAAGAAGGTATGGGGAGTGTTAGAGTGATCATGTATTAGCTAATAATTATTTAATCTTTAATTTATTATTCGTCTAATTTATTATCATGCACTTAAGCTAAACTTAGGAGTTCTTTATTCAATTAACTAAGTGCTTTTCTATGTTAATTGAAGTGAGCTATTATTAGATCATTCTATCTTATGGCATGTGATGTTGAAAATTTTCTTGATCTAATCCCTTTATGTTTTTAGGATTTTTCTCCTATATAGCACTCAATCTTCATTATATTATCTCTTTGAGATGTTCTCTTCCAATCTCTCAAACTCTCAACCTTTTAGGACTCTTGTTTTAATTGAAGATTCTTGAGGTTTATTTTGTAGCTTTCTCTTGTAGATAAATATAACAATTCTTTATTTACATATCTCTTGCATGGAAGGTGTCTTTGTTCATTTTTTGATCCTATGTCTTGTGGTTTTGTGGTTTTTCAAAATTATATGATGATATTAGAGGATGGATTCATCAAACCCCTTCTTAATTTATGAGGTTTTTTCTTTAACTAGGCTTACAAAAGAAAATTTGAAATCTTCTTTGTTGTTTTTCTTTTTTTGCTTTATTTCCTTTTTAAGAAAAAGTTAAGGGTCATATGGGCAACCAATGCCTAGCCCCTGGGGGGTGTTAAAAAAAATTGCTTTTTTTGCAAAATGGGTAGAATTAGAAAAATGGGCATAACTTTTTGCGTGGGTATCAAAATTGGGAAAACCAACTATTATCAAAAAACTAGTTCTAAGCATTATAAAATGACGCTAGTTTCTTTCTCATTTTTTTATTCTAGTGCATTCTACAACATATTGAAGTCGGAGGTGTTGTTTTCAGTCCCGAGCTCATAACTTTTGACTAGTTTCTTCATTTTTTCATGATTCCAACTACATTGGAACCATCTTTTAGAGCTT
The DNA here is from genome assembly GCA_007258455.2 of Sequoia sempervirens. Taxonomy (NCBI): domain Eukaryota; kingdom Viridiplantae; phylum Streptophyta; class Pinopsida; order Cupressales; family Cupressaceae; genus Sequoia; species Sequoia sempervirens. The sequence continues at coordinate 726,523,949 of VDFB02271358.1, read as the reverse complement.
TCCACATCCATCCATGCATTTTTTTCCATATTTATGATTAGTATTCTATCATATTTGGGAATTGTAGACATTTTTTTTTGTACATTCTCTTTTGTAGATGTACTAATATAAAGTTCCATTTTGGTGTATACTTTTTGGGGATATTGCACATCCTATTGCGCTTTTTATATTAACACTATGATATAAAGTGCTATGATGGGTTGATATTTTCCTTTTATTTTCCATCACACCTTTGTCATGTGAGTCTCTTCCATGACAACAATGAATCCTAGTGATTTTTTCCTCATGCATGTGTGCCTTAGTTCATGGGTATGTGCAAGATCATGATGGGCCAAAAAGTGGCAATATGATGGGTATGTGGTTGACAACTTATTTTTTACCAAAAATTGATGAAACGAAATGGGTTTTTAAAGGAGATTCTCAGCTTTCAACCAATATAAATTATTCTTTAATTTGAATTTAATAAGTAATTATTATTCATCTTCTATTCAAATTACGAGTAAAATCATAATTGATAGACTGATTAAAAAACATCTATAGCTTTCAAATGGTATCACATTTTTTGAATCCAAAACATGTGTCACATTCTACGCTTCACATACTATAAGATTAAAAAAAGAAAAAAATAATTTCATAAAGTTTTGACTAAGTTAAGGTGGTCAGACATATGAGTTTTTTATATTTTTCAAAGTTGTAACAAAAATTCATAATTAATTATTTACTTGGAAAAATTACAAAAAATATGCATCACATTGAGACATGAGTCCTCTACTTATATCTAAAATATTATAAAAAATTATCATTTTATTGTGGTTAGGGTGGTCAGACAAACACCCACTTCTTATTTTTTCCCTGAAATTTAAGTGCTACTGTATTAAAATTTCAAAATTTCACCAAATACATTTTTTTTTTTGAAACAAACCTAGTAGTTTAGAAACTACATTCAATTTACTACATGTTTTATTCTTCATAATTTTGAAATAATATAGATAACTTATTCAAATTTTTATGTCAAGTTTCCTAACTCTTATTTTTTAAATTTTTTTGCCACTTAAGGGCCTATATTTTCCATGATGATCTTGCACATACCCTCACACACCCTTTTATTTGTAGGTTGTTTCTCCTACATGCACTTCTTTGTTTCACATAGATTTAGTGTACCTTTCTTGGCTCTCCCTTTTTAGCATTATGGGGGGTTTCTAATGTTGGTTCTAATTCTTTTTTTGTTTCATGTTCTAGTGATCTATATAGCTAGTTCTTGTTCCTATGTACTTTCAAATACAGTGTACATCAGAGGCTAGTTACATGCATTTTAGTAAGATGGATCATTTAAAATATGTACACTCTTACATTTCTATTTCTCGAGGTTCTTCATTTCAACACTATATTGTCATCTTTTGATAGTAGTCTATAACTTCACGCTTTTTTGATGTTCTACATGTTCCTATTTTTTAGGAAATTGTTTGGTTGGAGCCTACTTAGTCCTTCACAAATTGATTTAGAGGCTTTTTTAGTTCTTCATTTTCCTTTCTCTGTTTTAGAGAGGAGTTTTCTCCCATTGTAGTTTTCTCCTTTTCTCTAGTCTTAAGAGATCTTTTTGTTTGTACATGGGTGCCATACTAGGCCTTGTTTGTTGGGACCCATCATGCATTTTATTTTTAGGGTTTTTAACTACTCCCTAAGTTCATCTTAAGGGGGAGTGTTAGAGTAATCATTCATTAGCTAATAATTAATTAATATTTAATTAATTTTTAGACTAATTTGTTCTCATGCACTTAAGCTAGCCTTAAGAGTTCTTTATTCAATTAACTAAGTGTTTTTCTATGTTAAGTAAAGTGAGCTATTATTAGATCATTCTATCTCATCACATGTGATATTGACACTAGTCCTAATATAATCCCCTTATGTTTTTAGGGTTTTTTCCTAGATATAGCACTCAACCATCATTATATCATCTCTCTAAGATTTACTCTTCTAATATCTTGAACTCTCAACCTTTGAGGAATCTTGTTTTCCTTGAATATTCTTGAGGTTCATTTTGTAGCTTTTACTTATTGAGAAATATAAATATTCTTTATTTTCAAATCTCTTGCATGGAAGGTGTCTTTGTTCATTGAACATTTGATCTTGTGGCTTATGGTTTTTAACAATTCTAATAGGGAGGTTGTGGTAACTATATTTTGACAGTTCAAGAAGTGAGAATTCTACCAATATATAGGTGTGATTCTAGTTTCTTCTAAAAAGGAGTATTTATTTATTTTGTTTTAGAATTCAGTTTAGTTGCACCAATAATGTAGTTTAGTATGAAGCTCTTATCCTAGGAGATCAAATTTCAACATAAGAAAAAGCTAATATTCTTGTAGGTCTTTGGAGATAGCGATCTAATTTTCAATTAAATAAAACCTCAAAATATAACTAATAATACTCTACCCAAATCCTACAAAGATATATTTTCATATTTGATTGAGGGTTTTGAGGATTTTGACATCTAGACTTCCCATGGGATAAAAAATTTGTTAATATACTTAGTGGCAATGGCTACTCAATTTGAAATACTTGCAAATATTTCAAATAATAGGGAAGAGCACATTAGGCTTATTGCAAGGCTTGTTGTTCCATAAAATTAGGTAAATTCACAAGTATTTGAGAGTGATCAATAAATTATCAATTTCTTGTAAAATGAGGTATATTTTTTGGTAAAAACTAGTCTATACTGCAAGCCCAATATGAAAATCATCTCATGTAGCTTAAAAATAATAATTTTTATAAGGGGATAACTAGTTTAGAGGGTATTTTTAACTCTAATGACCAATTAAAGGGAACTAAGATGAACCTAGCTACAAAGAAAGGTGACTACAAACCAATTAGTGTGGTTGAGGGAAAATCAATAAACCTTGAAATGGTATTTTCTACATTTGAAAAACAAAATTTTTTTAATATTTTTTAGAGATATGGTGATTTATTTGCATGGACCTATGAATATTTAAATATTTTTCACCTAGTCCTAGCTCAATGCACCATTGAGTTAAATCTAGATACAAATACATTCCAACCCTAAAAGTGAGTCCTTCGTAAGGAAGGAGTTAACAAAAATAATAGAAGCTAATATCATTTTTCCCATTCAATGCTCCTCTTGGGTAACCAATCTTGTTCCTATAAAGAAGATAAAAAGGGAGATAAGACTATGTGTAGATCTTAGTCTTGAATATAGAATCAGTAAAGGATCATTACCCCCGAGTCCCATCTATGGTATAAATTTTGGAAAGAGTAAATGGTTCAAAAGGTATTCTTTCTTAGATGGGTACTCAAGCCACAATTATATCTTGGCCCAATAATTAGGCCAACTCAAAATGGCATCCACCACTAAATGGGGATGTATTCCTATTATATGATGCATTTTTGGTTAACCAATGTAGGTAAAACCTTTTAGAGGGAAATGAACATGGATTTTTAATGCATACTTAGAGATTTTTTTTCTCATCTATTTTAATCGCATTACTTTCTTCTCAAAATACATTTGTTCAATTTGATCATCTTGATAAAATCTTCAAGAAGTGCATGAAATATGGAAGTTCCCTAAATCCAAGCAAGTGCTTCTTTTCCATAGACCAAGATAAGTTGCTAAGAGATATAGTATTTAAAGTAGGCCTTTCCATTGACTTAGAGAGGTTGGAAGCCATCCTATCTATTCCCCTTACTAGATACAAGAAATTACTGTCATGTTACGATTAAAAAAAAAACTTTGTGAGGATATTCATTCTTAACCTTTCTACCATGGTAAAACCCCTCACTTGTATGATAAAAAGGAACATGATGTTTAGATAGGGAAAGGAAGGATATGCTATTTTTGAGTCCATAAAGAAAGAAATATATCTAGCCTCCACTCTTTCCAATCCCAACTATTATAAGGGCTTCCTTTGCACACCTTTAGAGGAGAATCAAGCATATCAGATGCCATAACACAAATAAATAATGATGATTTTGATCAACCTATTACTTTCTTTAGATAAGGTCTTAATGAATATGAGATTGAATATAGTTATGTGGTGACAAAAAAATACTTTTATTAGAGCATTAAATAAATTTAGATACATGCCATCCAAAAATAAGATTTATTTAATGGTTCATCCTACTAGTATCAAAGAATTTATGTTGAGAATAATATCAATGAGAAGAGACATTGGTGGATCTCTAAATGGATGGAATATGATGTTAACATCAAGATCATGAAGCTTGTGTGAAGTAGGGAGTTATGTGAAAAACTTATATGAGCCTCTAAAAATCCTACAAAATTTCCCCTTATGCTATAAGAATACCAACTAGCGAACATTGAAACTAATAGTATCCACGTAAATTATATGACTAGCATTTTGTACGAGGATAGATATCCTCCATGTATATGTAAAACTAGAATAAGATATTTTAGATTGTATTCCATTCTTTATGTCCTATTGAGTGACATACTTTTAAAAATGACCTCAATAGAGTGGTACAAAGTTGTATTGATCAAAATTAGCTTAGTAGAATATTACACTAATCATATAATGGCTAATTAGGTAACCATTTTTCTACAAGGACCACCTGGGTATGTGCAGGATCATCATGGAAAAAATAGGCCCTTAAGTGGCAAAAAAATCAGAAAAACCAGTGTTAGGCAACTTGACATAAAAATTTGAATAAGTAATCTATATTATTTCAAAAATATGTAAGAAAATAATTTGTATAAAATTGAATGCAGTTTCTAAACTACTAGGTTTATTTAAAAATAAATAAAATCTATTTGGTGAAAATTTGAAATTTCAATGGAGTAGTACTTAAATTTCAAGGAAAAAATAAAAAGTAGTTGTCTGTCTGACCACCCTAACCATAATAAAATGATAATATTTTTTAATAAGATTTTATATATAAGTAGAGGACTCATGTCCAGATGTGATATATTTTTTGTAATTTTTTTCCAAGTAAATAATTAATTATGAAGTTTTACAACTTTCAAAAAATATAATACTTGCATGTATGACCACCTTAACTTGGTCAAAAATTCATGAAATTTATTTTTTCTTTTTTTAATCCTATAGTATGTGAAGCATAGAATGTGACACATGTTTTGGATTCAAAAAATGTGATACCGTTTGAAAGTTATAGATGTTTTTCAATCAGCCTATCAATCAGGACATTAGTCATAATTCTAATAGAAAATGAATAATAATTTTTTATTAAATTCAAATTAAAGCATAATTTATATTGGTGGAAAGTTGAGAATCTCCTCTAAAAAGCCTTTTCGTTTCATCAATTTTGGGTAAAAAAAAATCATCAGCCACATACCCTATAAATACAAATAATATTGCCACTTTTTGGCCCATCATGATCCTGTACATACCCACTTCTATTAAGGTGATGAGGGATGGATAATATTGGCCAACCCTTTTTAATGATGCCCATAAGTGAGTAAATTATTAAATGAAAATTGTTCTTTCATTTGTGGAAAGTAGAGGCTAGTTTCCCTTCCTCTTCACTCAATTTAGACTAACTAGACTTTTGCACAATTGATTTTAGACTTCTTTGACCTGATAAACAGCCATATGGTGTTGTTTAAAAATGTATTTTTAAAGCTCTAGATTACTTCACCATATGGATGGAGGTTGTAACAGTCAAGGATTCTAATAAGGCTTCAATCCTTGAATTCCTAGATAGAATTATAACTAGGTTTGATGTCTGTTGCATCATCATCTCTAACAATACCAAAGAATTTGTTGGAACTCAAATTAGTGGTTGGTAAATTAAAAGCTTGGAAGATATTTGAAAACCTCATCAAATTATTACCCTTGGTGTGGTGTCTTGGCTAAGTCCACCAACAATTATAAACTAATAAAAATAATCAAGAGGACTATTTGAAACAATCAAAGATCTTTGCACATTAAATTGAAGATATTCCTTTGGGTTGATAGAATCACACCCAAGAGAGCTATAATTAATTCACCTTTCATGCTATTTTATTGAATGGAAGCAAGGTTTCCAATGTTATCACTACATTTTCATCTCTTGAGATAGAACAATAGATTTAATTAATGGAAAATTAATGCCATTATAGTAAGGTTGGTTGAGCTAATTAAATTAGAAGAATTGAGGATCAAGGACATGTAGATCCTTGAGACATGTCAATAGTAAAAAAAGGAGAACCCTTAATAGAAAGGATATTAATAGAGTGTTCAAAGATGGTGACCCAGTCTTGAAGTTGGATGCAAAAAGATCCAATGCTAGTAGGAAAAAAAATTTGATGTCATATGGAGCGGACCTAATCTCATCACTAACTTCAAAGAGACCAATACATTTGATCTATCTAGGTTAAATGGTAAGGCTCTCCCTATTGTAGTAAATGGGATATAACTCAAAACTTTCTTTTTAGGTAAAATTGCAAGAATTCATGTACCATAGATTTTAGCTATGTTGTGTGTAATTTCTTTGTACTCTACATTTCCATTAGGAAAATGCATGATCTAGGTTTTTTTTATGTTTCCTTCAACTACTTTTGTACATGTTCTATTTCAATTTCCCAAGGAAATCCTCATTAAATGTTTTCTCTTGTGACTCTTGTTTCCAATGAATTTATTAATGCTTCTAGGTTATACTACTTAGCAAGAAAACATCTTGCAAAAGTCACCAAAATGTGGTAATTCTATGTCTCCAACCTTACAATTTTCATTGATAATAATTAATTTGATAAAATCAATGTGAAATATGTTAATCTCTATATATTTCTAGGTTTTAGTGCCATAATTACTAGGGTTTCTCTAAATTCCTTAAACCCTAAACCCTTAGGCTCATTTTTATGCCCTATCTTCTATTTTCATGATTACTAGTGCAACTTGCTACAAATCACTTAAGCTATGACTTTATGTGTAGGGCTACATCCTTTCACAAACCACTTTATTTTAGTGACTAATAAAGCTAATTAGTTGTCTTCCCTTTAAAATCAATTAAGTATTTGAAATTAAGTGCCTTGACATGGTGGTCCCATACCTTTTCCTACTTGGCATGCATGTGGAAATATATCTTTAGAGTCTATTCATTTCTTTTGAGTGGGGCTTCAAAATCCATGGACTAGCATTAGGTTGCACTCTTATGCTTTTGTGACATGTGGATATGACCCTCTCAACTAGTCTTGATATTTTATGGGATTATTATCTTGTTGAAGTGTTGAAATTCTATTAGATTGTGTAACTCTTTATAGTACACACTTCAAATCAATCGAGTATGCTCAAAATTCCTTAAGTACTCCACAACCATGTGTCATCTACTAAGTGTGATCCCTAGACAAGTCTCAAGTGTTGTAAAATACAAACAATGATGACTAAGTGACATGTGTCATGTCCTCATTGCAATGTAGTATTTCTTCATCGATGTAGGTTTTAAAATAAAGAGTCATTGAAAACCACACTAGTACACTCTATTGATTTATGTCCTCCATGGTGTAAAGATACTTGATAGCATGGAATCCTCCATTATAAGGGCTCAACCACTTCTTTGGATCCCACCTCCATCTTATAGGCACATATCTTACATGTGCACCTTCTATTGGATCATGATATTTCTTTAGTTTAGAATCATTCAATTAGAACCTTTGAAAATATATCACTTTCCTAAATTTAAACTTTACAAATGGCTAATGAAGGATTCATATCTTTGGATGAATGCAACTAGTTTTATAGAGAAAATAATTGAATGCTCAACGACTCTCCCAAATTCAATTATAACCTAGAACATCTCTAGAACAATCTTATATTATTTCCCCATGGATTTTAAATTAGGAAAAACTTTCATACTACACTCATTCATTTTTAGACCCCACTCTTCAAAAAATTATACATAGCAGATTCAATTGGGGTTTCCTTGCACTCCTTAAATTCATTAATGTTGCATATAAGCCCAAATGTTAGGAATATTTCCCCATGCCTTCATATGATAATGAGATATACATATGTCTACTCTCTATTAGCTCTTTAAAAGGATATGGTTTTTAGTGTTTTAGTTTTTCCTTAGAATAAATATTGATTTAGGCTCTTTTTAAATGGTTCTTCCCTTGTTTTTCTAGTAGTGCAGTTTACATTCTCTAAAACTATAAACTAGATTCAAGTGTCTTTAAAGAATTGTACCATTGTTACCTATCCTCACTTTTGATGTTTTGAGAAAAATTCTCTTACCTTCATATTTGAATCAATGTTTGTTATATTGCATGTTTGTATGTTAAGTTAAATGTTTTTGTAGAGATAACTATGGATTAGTTCTCTCCATTTTAGTGTTTGTAAAAATATTAAATTAATACAAATTTCTCTAAAGACTAGTATGATTGAGAACTGTGTAAGTTCTTTTAGTATTTTAATGAGATCTATGTGTTATAGTAATTAGGAACAAACACTCTAATTTAGGTGCATGACCACCCCTTTGTGTTTTGAATTTCTCTATCTCTCCCTTTTCATTTTTTAGGATTAGCTTAGAGTTATTTAGTCATGGGTTAGACCAAAAATTGTGCATTTAAGTTGGGGAGGACACCAAACTTCACATATATATATATATATATATATATATATATATATATATATATATTAAAGGTCTTTTAGTGGAATCATAGAATTAACATGTTTATTAGTTGTAGACATATTCTTTAGTTATAGAAGCATTAGTTATGTGTTAAATGATATCCTCAATTGACCTTGCAATTACTAGCATTTTTTTTAAAGAATTTTTTTTTTTTAATGGAGTGTTATTTACAATCAGAGATTTAGTCTCTAAATTAACTTCATTTATGCATCTCGAAGGATTGGCATAATGATACAGGTCCATTATGAGAACATGTGTTGGTAAAGGAATATTTACATCATTCAAATGCTAAGTAGCAATATGGAAACAACATCGCACAAATCCAAAAATAGAAAAATAAAATCATGAAAAGAGAGATAAAACACCAGTTTCAATATTGTATTTAGTTCAATGATAATTGTAGTTTATATTACGCTTATTATAATAGTTATTTAATTATATTGTGATAATAACTATGCTCAATATTAATACTATTGCTATTATTATCCTTGTTAAGGTTTATATTATCACTACTATCTTTACATTGCTCTCTTACTCATAAAGAATTGAGCATTTAATATTAACCCTAACCTCAACATTGAAAGCACTTCTAATAATAATGACACTAGAATAATTGTTCCTTATAAAATATATTTCCTGCCCTAGTACTAACATTAATATCACTATTCTTTCTAATGACACATGACACTTCTCCTATTTCCCTTTAACTCTTTAAAGTGATATAAAGGTTTGTTTAATCCCTCCTTGATGCCAATCCATTAAAGGTTATTTAACTTAGACATTCATTTAAGAATATAAAATAAAATATTCATTTTTTATTGCTATATGATATTCAATAGTATTAAAAATTGAACCACATAATGCTTCATCACTCTTGGTAAAATTTCTTATGTACATGCTAGATCAATTAGCTAGAGCCAAAATAACTTAGCACATAGATATATCAAACCAAAGGCTAATCACCCAAGATAAATAACGAATCATAAATCCTTTGGAAAAATAAGAAAATATACTCATTTGATCCAGAGATTTAAATAAAATTAATAGCAACCATTCATAGATCAATATATCCAACATGTTAGGTCTCAAAAATGTTGGTTTGAAACCACAAGAGGTTGCCAAGCTCTTGATATTTTTTTGGATAATGTACAAGGCCAAATGATGGATTTGAACCTTCTTTTCTTTAGGCTTTTCTAGACCTAGGCAGGTGTACGTATGTGAATGAGGTGGACTTATACTATGTATATCCTACTTAAGAAATCTATCCACAATGGCAGTTGGAAGTGGAGAGATGTAGACTTATTTGGTGTAAATTGTATAAGCAATATCAAGTTGTAAAGTTTATGGATATGTTCAGTTAATAGATGTAATGTTCTAAAAATAAAATGGATAAAACTAAATGATGATATGTATGAGACCAGTTCCTTGTTGGGTATATGGAGTTAAATGAAAGCCTAAGATAAGTGGTTTATACTTGGCAGAAATTCTAACTATTTGGTATACCAATATTTGTTTATAAATTGTATAAACATGCAAGAATTCAATTACTAGATTCTTCTTACTAATCCAAATGACACTTCCAAATTACTGTGATGACTAAAAGGATTTAATCTTTGCTCGAAAGAACTGGTTAATCATACCATACAAAAACCACAAATGTGCATTGATAAATTGAGTATATACTTGATATATCAATTTAAATAATAGAGAAATATCAACCTTGGAGACAACTTCATAATATCTTCAATTAATTCAACAAACAATTGATACCAATATAGTGCCACCAAATCAAATATTTTTCATTAAGTTATTCAAAATTTACACATGTGTCTTGGTATTTTGTGATGTAAACATTCTAGCTATCCCTATTCACCTATTTCCTTATATCTAATCTAATAATATCCTTTTGGTCTTGGTCTCTCATATTTATATGAGAGGAAGCAAGCTTTAGACCAAAGGTCGTGTCTTTTGGTAACAAAAATTAAGTATGAAATATAACTAAAATAACCAAATGAAAAACATGTGCTCCAATCCGTTAGTCTTTGAGTACAAAGCCTGTGGTTATCTAAGACATGTACAAAGCTTTTTACTTTATGATTAATCTTCCTTTGTGATGTTGATGATCAATCCTCATTTGATCCCAAATAATTTTCCTTCCATTTGCTTATTTTCAAATCATTTGGCATTTTGAACTCTTGTGCAACAATGAAATTCGTGAGATGACTCTTCCATCTATTATCAAGAAAATTCCTAACATCTACCACAAATTTTGTATATCCATGTTGTCTAATATTACAGTCCCATCAAGCAAAGAATTAAACCTATCAAGGCTAATATCCCCATCATTATGTATGTATGTCAAGCATTGAGAGACCATCTGATCAAATTCACCTTTCCACTCATCCACACCTTTTAGTTGATTATCATCTTTAATGTTTGAAGGGATGAAGATGTGTTTTATAGAATAAAATACATTCCTTCTATTCTCCACCTTCTTCATATCTATCAAATGCATGTGTTTCTCAATTACTCCCTTCACCATTTCTTGATTAGGTTTAAGTCTTGGAGGGCCATCAGGATTACTTTGTGTTGCCTTGCAAAGAGTAGCTAAAATGTGATAAGTAGGCAGCCACCTCTTCTGGAGTTCCTCTAAGATAGGGGAATTATCATTTATCTATTCCAAAGCTTTAACCAGATTGTTAAAGATTTCATGTTCTCCACCTAATTTTTCTTTCAATATTTCAATTATATGCTCCAATATTTTCCTCAAGGTATCCAAGATGTGACACTTGACATCCTCCATATTGTGCTTCTTTAGCTGATCAATTTCATTTTTCATCTATTGAATCTATGGGTCTTCAGCCTGGAAGGGTGGGTGATAAACAACTATCTCATCCCCCCTCACTGTTATAGCCTACTATAATTGTTCTTTCAACTTGACATTTTCAATAAATAATTTATTTACTTCATCATTTGATAATTTCAGTCTTTTCTCATATTTAGTTATTTTCTTCTCCATGTTCTCCACCACATCTTTGATGAACATTATTGAATGCATAGTTATGATAACAACCTCTCTTAGAGTTGTATCTTTCATTTTCCTCACCATGGCTGACACCCTCATTTCTTGCACCACATCTAAGAGTTAGGGCTTCCTTGTGATTTTTTTCTTTGTACTTAGGGAAAGAGTTTGAGTGGTAGGGTTATACCTTGTTCTTGATACACCTTCCTCTGAGTCAAATTCTGCAACCAACATTGGGTCATCTTGTGATATAATTTGGTTCAAAAGAAACACCTTGGACAACTCCATTCCCGGTATGATCAACATATCACTTTTCAAAACTAATTCTCTTTATTTCTGAGGAGTAACATTAATATTATCAATGTTTAATTCTAGCAATGTTTGGGCCTAAATCTCAGCCTATTTTGAATCATCAGCTCCTATGAGATTGACCTTTAACCTTCGTCAAACTGCTTCATTTTCATCTTGATCCAAAAATATTTGAATTCACTAGTATGAATGAAATTTTCATCCTCCATAAATCTTAGAGAGGCAACCACTCTCTCATTGTCTTGAATCTCATCTGTAACTTCTTCTGATATTCTAATTTTAGGATCATGGGGTTCTTGAATCTTCTATTGCTCTGCTACCTCTTTCATCTTAGTTAAAGTTAATATTGCTTCATGTTCCTCATCACTTGAGCCATAATCAATTTTTTTATTTCTTGGTTAGGGGATCATGTGTGGGAAATGGAGGAGAAGGAATTATAGGTGATGGAGGTGGTGTACAAGATGTGGATGCTTCTTGTGATAGTTGTTGGGGTGCAGGAGGTGGAACCAATCCTTCATCTTGGGTCATCTTATAAAATTCATCAAATTTTTGAAGGACCAATTGCATCCTTTTTAGAAGATCAGGTTCATCAGCAAAGAACCCTTTGGAATTCTTATTCTTCTCCTTCTTTTGCTCTTCCCATCTCTTCATTATTATCCATCTCCTTCTTGTCTAAAACACATCAGGAAAATATACCAAATTCCTTATCACATCTTCTTTAGGGTCAAAAGCATGAGATATGGCCCTCTTTGTAAGCAAAGTCCTTCTGATCATATTAATGTAACCCTTTGGGTTACATACTCTTTCTTTTCTAGACTTGAGGGGATAATTGACCCTCATGAATCTCTATAACTCCTCCAGCATGTTTGATCCAATAGACAACTCCTCAAACACTTTCAAATCAGGCAAGAATATGCCTTTTCTTTGATTCCTCATTAGATCATGCTCCATCTAGAGCATCTTGCACATGAACTCCAAAAAACATATTCTAGCAAGCACAATTTTTTACAAAATATGTTGTGTTTGGTCACAACTTTACACCCTGATGATAGTATGTTGTGGCATTAGAAACCAATCAACATAGTTATGTGTAAAGCCCTAATCTGGCTTGTATTGCATTGTCCTCATTACATCCTTCAAAGATTGTGGCAACCTTGGTATTGAAAAACCAAGGGCAGCAATTATTCTAACAACAAAATCATCTCTAAACACAACAAAATCACATTCATTGCAACTATTGTCCCATATGTAGCACCAATTTTGTACAAGGAGCCTAACTCGATTCTCTTGTGTGCACAATTTCATCCTTTTAGTCTATTTTGTTTCATTTTGATACAAAATCAAATGACATAGAAAATAATACTTTCTAAAAGACATGGGAGCCTTAGCCTCCTTGACCTGCAACAAGCCCTCATGAATTTCTTCTTCAATCACAAATGAAAAATAAAATTCAACATTTGACTTCGGATGCTAAATGATCATGGCCATCCTCATCAATCTTATTGACATGGTATCCTTTGCATCTATTCTAAGAACCTCACACAATGCATGATATGTATTCTTGAAGTAGACCTAAAAATAAGACACTGGAAAAGTTTCTACCTTTGAGGAGGGGATGGGAAGTATCCTATTGTTATCACCCCTTTTCATGTGCAAGGGGAGCTCATCACTCTTATAAGTTCTCCTTAATCTTTCGTACTCTTTCTCCAATTTCCCAAAATTCACTTCTATAATAGCTTGTTTGTTCAGGTTGAAGCACTTAATAATGGCTTCCCTTGAAACATCAACTAAACATCTGCCATCTGGGAGCTTGAAAATATTTGTTGGGGCATGCTATCTATTGGCTAGGGCTTTAATTAGCTTTACATCAATGAAAAAATTTGGGACTATCAATTGAGTCAAGTCTAGAGTCCACGGGTTTGATGTCGGGACCTTGTCATTTCTGTTCCTATAGAAATACTATTATAAATTCCACCCAGACTAAGGAATAATAGGGTCCCTACTCCCCTATGTTGAATCTCTAAAGACCTTCTTTGGCCTCTTATCTACTAACCCACGTAGTAATTTAAGCAATGGAGATTGTAAAGATGGTTTACTAGCTTTAGGTTAATCTTTTTTAGCTCCTATTTCTAATTTATTTGGTGCCATTGCTATAAAAATAAAAGAGTGATGAATAGAGCTTACCTAAAATATAGTTCTCTTTTGAAGAATCCCCTTACTTTTTCACCTCGAGCTCATCTACACTTATCCTCTGCTACTATGAATGAGAAATCTCAATCTACTTTGTTTATTTTTGCACCAAGCTGCATTAACTCTCGAATCATAAATTCTCATTATTCAAATATTTTGCATTGAGCTCAATTTCATGTACTTCGAAGTTGATTGATGTGAATGGTCTTCTTTAAATGTTTTAATGGCTACTTACCACATTACCTCATCTCACTTTTCACCCCCTTGCAGTACCACATTACCTATTGTTACTTTGCTCTAGTATACCACACTACCACACACCACCTTTGTCTTCATTGCGGTACCATGGTGTACCCTTACTTCATACTATACAACTCTACTACAAACTACCTTTCTCCTTCTTACAGTACTTCAGTGTTCTCCCATTGGAAGTTGCTTTGTATACCACTTTACTGCTATATTCTAACCCTCCACGGTATGGTGGTGCCTCCTCTTACTACTATTCTTAAGTATACCACTCTACTGCGAGTCTTGTTCGAACCCTCTACAATATAGTGGTTCTCTTTATATTTGTTCTTCATCACACCACTCTACTATGGGCTATGTTCCATCACTCCGTAGTATAGTGGTATAATCTTGTTAATATTGATTATTATACCACTCCACTGTGGGCTAAGTTTTAACCCTTCATGGTATAGCAGTAAAAGGGTATAGTGTTAGCTTCCTCTACTATGAAACCATGAGCTATTTTTCAAGGGATTGCAGCAACGAGGTAAGAGGTGAGGGCTATGCAAGGTATTCAATGAGGTAGCGATATTGTGGAAAAAGGATATTTTGGCTCTATGGATGGAAATAGAGTAATTTTTTTATGAAAATGATGGCATGAATTTTTTATTTCTATTGATAAAAGCTTTTGGATTTTTATGAAAATTATGGTTCTAACACAAAAGAATAAACATTTTTTTATATATTAAATCTAGGTCCATATGATATGTCATATATATATATATATATATTCAAACAATGGAAATAGGGGGGTCCTATCTTTTTGAGAGATGGAGCACAAGGATAGGGTCCTATTTCAACTTAGTTTCACTCAAGGAAACCCTATAGATTTCAATCCAAATGTAGAAAAGGGGAAAGTGATCTTGCAATAGGGTGTCCTAGGGTATGATTAAGTACTAAAGAGGGGTTCACCACCAAGCTAGGGAATTGAAAGAAAAATAATATGCAAGACCTAATAATGAATCTTAATGATATGCAAGACTTGAATAAAAGACCTAAAAATGAACATAAATCAAAACAAAAGGATGAGATACTAGAAACATGCACCTGGAAATTTGTAGAGGCATGAAGTAAGATCTAAAATGATGAAAAAGCTAGATTTAGGGCACACTAGGACTCATACACTAGTTTTGGTGTATCCATCCTAGTCTAGGATTTTTGGATTGGAATAGGAATATGATAATGTAGACTTAGAATCTTCATAAATCTAGAAATTTGCATGTAGTGGGACTCATATGCCACTTCTAGCATATAAATCTCATTTTTCTTTTTTGAAAATTCAAAGTCTAGATCTGCTCTCCAGTCTTTACTCTACCTCCTCAACCTGATTTCCTAATCTGAACATGTAAAAGGACCTACAAAATAAAATATAGTGTTGAATTTTTAATGGGGGTTTGTCTCAGTCAAACCCCTAGTTTGGTAGTTAAACCTTGATAGAAACAATAGATCATGAATGTGAATGTGAACATAAAACCTAACATTGAGTGCATATAAGATTAGTAAGAAACCTGAAATGCATTGTAGCCCTATTCAACTTTTCTAATGAGATGCATGAATGAAGTATACAAATGAAATATTCACTTTGGGAGATCATTAATCACCCTAATAAGCCATAATGAATGCATGCACCTTCCATAGGTTGAGATTAAAGTGATAATGGAGGATGTAATCACTTAGGAAACAAGTCATTGGGCTTGACTTAATCGCTACGTGCATCTCTCCAACCTAGAAACCATCATGATTCACCATAGGAAACCATAATCAATCCTTGATAATGCTAGATCTTGAATGAAAGTGATCTTGAAGCCCTACAAAAACACTATAATGTTGTTCCAAGACTTCAATTTTGCTTTCTAGTTTCTCTTGAATGCTCTTGTGAAAGAATGCTTCAGTGCTCGAAAATGCTTAGACCTTGAATTGCCTCTCTAGATTGAAAAATAATGACTTAGAAGTTTGTTGATATAGGCATTACACCTAATTTACTATTATTTAGATTTCAAAAGCTGACATCAACTAAATTTTGGAATTAAAAACTTGAATTTCCTGCTCAAACCCTAAAAATAGGCCACACAAGACTCATATGCTACTTGTGGTGTATGGATCCCACATAGGAGGACTCATACACCCAAGGGGGTGTATGAGTCCCACCATAGACTTTCGGGGTGGGCCATTGATGGGTTGTTATAAAAATTGATGCTTTTGTTGTTTTTGTCAGGATTTTAGTTTAAATAAGCCTCAAGATCTAAAATAAAGGGTCTTAAGGGCTTATTAATGATGATTTAAAGGGTATTTAATGCAAGGGTGCCAAAATATGTCCAAATTAGGCAAGGAATTGTACTATCTCCAACAAGGGAGTACAATTTTCGTTGCCACACACACATATACACACATATAGACTTGATAGTGAAAAAGATGCTTTGTAGAAAAAATGAGCTTGAAACATTGCTTTTCGAACCATTTCTGGTTTTCTTTGTATAACCATTTTCTTTTCAAGGACCTCTTGATTTCTACCCTCAGAATTCTTTGTGATGAGATACTTTAAAATAATTCTTTGAGATTATTATTTTTGTTAAGCTTGTTTAGTTAACCAACCAAAAAATTGACATAAAGATCTTCACTTTGCTTGCCACAATTAATCAGAGATCCATACAATTGTGGTCAGAACATAGCCAGTATTGCTTAATTGAATACTCTATCCTGTTAGGAGAGACGTATGGTTAGGATATTATCTACGTCATAAGGTTCCTTTCTTTGTGTATTTACCAAATGCTATCTTTAGCACACAAAAATGAAGCCAGCATAGGCTCGGGTTAATTACTACTAATCGGAAAAAGTTTAAAAGGGAATTGGATATTGTAATCTCCATTCTCCACATTTTTTCGTTCCCTGGACCACTCAGAGCAATTTGAGTGGCTGCAGGTTGGCCACGATATCTTCTCCATGTGATAGTCTGAATTCTCTCAAGAATGTGTTACCTTGCTCTCTATACAGGGGCGTGCAAAGGATTAAGAAAATACTTCCATGAAATACCAGCTGAATGACCCCCTATCCTTTATAAACGCTAGATACTCCTATCCATTGCAATCAAAAAAAATTTGTCCACTTGAAGTGTTATTTTCTTGCCATTAGACCTTGAATGGAAATGATGGCTTTGGTATAGATATATTTCAAATAAACAAGAGGTCGTTTTGGTTATAAACATAATAGGATTCTAAATTATAGTTGGGACATTATGAAGCTACTCAAATTTGTTCTATTGGTCATCATATGTTGCTCTTCATTCAAGAAGGAAAACTCTGTAGAAAGAATACTCATAGGATCTTTGAATGGTTTTGTTGTTGAGACGCTGACAGCAGAGCATTTTGTGATTA
The DNA here is from genome assembly GCA_007258455.2 of Sequoia sempervirens. Taxonomy (NCBI): domain Eukaryota; kingdom Viridiplantae; phylum Streptophyta; class Pinopsida; order Cupressales; family Cupressaceae; genus Sequoia; species Sequoia sempervirens. The sequence goes on along the minus strand of VDFB02271358.1, from coordinate 726,506,177 downwards.
ATGTCTAAGATCAGAAATGAATTCTAATAAATTTCAACTAACTATTTTTAAATAAGATAGGCAATGATTAACTAATTTTATTTGTGTTAATTGGACTTCACCTTGTCTCTACCAACCTGCCATCATCCTTACTAAATGGCAACCCTTAGAGTGCTACGTGAGCCATAAGAGTAATTAAAGAGGGTGGCCTTTGGTAAGAGACATGAGAAGGGACACGGCTGGCTAGGTAGGGAGGTTGTCACAGGAGATAGGGCTTGCAAAACCCTAATGGTGGAAATGGGCAGTCAAACAGAGGGTACTAGCAGTAAGCATTCGCTGGGAGCTCTAGAGAAAAAATCCATAACATACATGTTGTAAACGGGAGAAGAAGGTGAAATTTTTGTCATTCGTTGAGGGGAATCAAAGGGAGCTTGGGTATATGATATTATCAGGCACAAAAAAATTTACGGAGAGGGTTGCAACTTGAGCGGGAAGTCGTCCATTTTACTCTCAATGGCAGAAATCACACCATTACCCTTCACACTCGCTGACTACAGGTTGTTGCAAAGTGCAAGTTTTAGAACAGGAAAGAGGTTGCTGGAAAAAGCTTAGGAATTTGTCTTTTCACCCGCCGATATCTTTGTTCACGTGCCTTTCCTAGACTTCCACATTTTACATCATGTCTGGCAGGACAGATACAGCTATAATGTCTAAAAGCAATGCCCTTTCTCTATCTTTTGATAGATATCCATAACCAAGTTCAAAGCGCCCATTTTGGCATAGGCAGGTAGGACGCTGGCAAAAGTTGTGGAGTTCGGCATTACACCTGCCGATTGCATTTGCTTTAAAGTTTCTAAAGCCTCTTTAACAAATCCATTTTGTGCATATCCTGCAATCATTGCAGTCCCTGAGACCACACCTCTTTGAGGTATTCTGTCAAACAGTTCACGTGCCTTGTCTATGCTTCTGCATTTTTGCATACATGTCTACCAGAGCAGTTGCGACGATAGGATCTTCCAAAAATCCCCTTTCCAGGTTCTTTCAGGGGTTCCCATACCCTGTTCGAAAGCGCCCATTTTAGCATAGGCAGGTAGGACACTAGCAAAAGTTGCAGGCTTTGACTTTGCTGAAAGTTTGCGAGCCTTTCTAAAAGTCCATTTTTTTGTATTCCTCCAGAAATGGCATTCCATGAGATCGCCTTTCTTCAAGACATCTTGTCAAAGAGTTCACTGCAACTACTGGCTGAAATTCGCTCATATTATTCAGATAATATTGTTGCTTTAATGAGCGGGCAGAGCCCTGTTCTGAGGTGATTCGATGATGAAGCTTCTTAAGAGGTCTTGTTTGATTGTGAAAATAGCCACATTTCTAGTAGCCACATTTGCACAGAGCCGTATCAGTCTAAAGGCAACTGTGTACTCTACAGTTGGTTGTTGTGTCCATAGCGAACACTGTGGTTGCAAGGTTTTCATTTGGAGACATGATAAGCTTCTTCTCTAGAGAACCACTCATTTTTTTAATATGTACTTTTAGGGAAGGGCTTGATGTAAAAGGTAATGTTTCAATAAAAACTCTTGTTCTGTTAGTGAAGCTGAATGGTTCTTAATTAGTTCACCAGGAATCAAGTCTTGTTGAGTGCAAAGCTCTGACATCATAAGGGATGAGGTCTCGATCATGCCTCAGACGAATTTGGCAAAGAATTTCAGCCCAAGAAGACTCATTGTGGATGACCTCGATTAAATATATATATATATATATATATATATATATATATATATATATATTCATCGTACTTTCAAAGATTGAATATTTAGTTGTCTAGAATAATTTTCGCACAAAATTTTAAGGTTATCTTAAAATTGTATTTACTAACAAGAGTAGGGGCGCTTTTTTTTATTGAATTTGTTTTTTTAATTCCCGCTTTAAGATTTGCAATTACAACTTATATTGTAGACTTCTTAAGCTGCATTGTATAGTTACACTTTGAAACTAGAATCTAGTTCACATTAATATATGAGCTCGCACTTCATCAATCCACATGCTTTCATGGCCTCTATTATAGTTGTCTTAAAAGTGGGACTTTCATAAAAATAGAATAAAATCTTTATATTTTTGACTGAATTAAAGTTATGACAGAATTTTATAGAGTATTGTTTCCTAAATATAAAAAAGGTTTTGTTGAAACTTTGTGAAGTTATTATTGGAAAAAGTAGTCTTTTTCCCTTGGTTTGATAATTGACATTAAAACTGAATTAATAGTATCTTGGAGTAGTATTGTAATGTGTTGTACACATTCACATAAGTGTAGGACCATTATTTCCTTCAAACATGCTTTAATTGATCCTTTGCAAAGGTTTTGTGAAGTGTTGTAACACACTTTCAAAATTTTCTATGATTTATTTACTTAATTAAACTTAATGGGCCCCTTCTTAATAAAATGTATTTAAATTTGCACCTTATTTAGGTGTTATAAAGTGTTGTAAAGTATTTTCACATTTATCTAGGGTGGTCTTAGTTAATTGTGGTTAATTGGAGTTAATTAACTCCCTTTAATTCAAATCTAAGCCTTCCTTATATTACCTCCTGAAGATCTATCCCCACACCCATGTTTTAAATAATATAACATTTAATTGGAAAAAGAATTAGGTCTTGGAAAATAGTGTTAGGATCTAGTTGCCCTAGGTGGCGAATGGGTCCTCCTTGAATAGGACACCCCTTTCTAAGATGGTCTAAAATGGGTTTTTAACATACTTTCCATCCCCCAGGGTTAGGTCTTGGAAAACTAAGCTAGGACCCATTCGCCCTAAGTGGAGAATGGGTCCTCCCATAATGAGGACCCCCTTTTCAAATTTAATTCTAGTAGGAATTTGATGAAGTTTGCTTCCGAATTTGGTGTCAGCCTTAATTGTTTGAATTTCGGGGTTAATCTCCTAACTTAGTATAAATAAGGGGTTAATTCACATTGTTTCTCCTAGCAAGTTGAGTAAGCATCCCAGCAAATTCAAGGGATCATAAGAGTACATTCACAAGAGAATTATAGAGCATTCAAGAGCATTTTCAAGGAATTTCAAGGTAGATTTCAAGGTTCTATTGTAGCAATTCAAGATCATTTCATCATGACAAGGGTTTAATGCATTCATGTATGTTGTTCAGCTAAGAACGTGGATGTAGCATTAAAGATCTACTTGCAAGCATTGTTCACATCATATTCAAGGATCCAAGATCTACATTCCTCATAACCACTACATGCTAGTTTGCATATTTATTTCATAAGACACCATCCAAGGTGATATCAATTGTATTATTTCATGTTTCATGCTTCATTCCTTTATTTCATCATTTGGTTTAATTAGCTACAAGGGGTTTGACTGAGGAAAACCCCTGTTCACCAACAAAAAACAAGTTTTTCTCCTCTTAAATGTGTAATTACATATTTACAAGTTGAAGATCAAATGGAGTAGGTTTGGAGCAAAATTGTCAAAGTTGTCAAGATGCAAAAGTTGTCACTCAAAGTATAAAATCAAAGATTTAAAGCTACAAAATTATCTACAAACTTCCAAAAAGTAATAACTGGGATTTTGAGAGTGTAGACATCAAGGAACTAGAACCTAATCTTAGTTTTAGAAATCCTCACTAGGACACATTCACCATTGAAGGAGAATGAGTCCTTTGTAGCCTAAAAACCAAGTTTTTGACAAGGTACACATCTTTTTATGGTCTAAAAACTTCCCTCACAATTGCTATAATAGTTAGGAATCATTTATTATTATTATTTTTACCTTATTTTACACACAATTGTAGTGTTTAGGGTCTTAGAAAAAAACAAAAATTAGTGGTCCATCATCTTGTTGATTCATTTTGGCGGACCCTATTTTTCACCTAAACATTAATGGTGAACCTAATAGTTTGAGCATTGTATTTTTTTTATTTTTACAGTTTCATTTGCATCCTAAGTTAGATCTTGCATTCATTTTCATTTATATTTGCATTGAATTAAGATCTCATTTTAGAGTTACTTGTTTTGCATTACAATCTTGCATCTCATTTAAGGTTTATTGTTGGTGTAATTAAATGTCTTGTACCTTATTCTGGAGTCATGATTACACCTTAGTTAAAGTTTACTTAAAGGGACCACATAGGAGGTTGTTGGAGATTTTCACTTTTGGTGGACTTGACATGTCATTACCGCATCGCTTCTACCTTTTGTGGACACATCATGTGATTATCTCTCCACCTTTTGTGGATATTATCACATTATCCTTTCCCACTTAGGTGGAGTGATAACTTTTCCTTGTTGTCACATTTCATAAGATTATGACACTTGTCATAATCTTATGCCCTCCTATGTTCTCACCTTGGCTATATAACCAAGCGGTCTCCTATGTAATTATTGTACTGCATCTCATATTATTGACATTGAATACAGTTTATTCTTGTCATATTCTATTTCTCTTTATTGCTCTATTAGGCCTCTAGATCTTGGGTGGCTACCTTCATAGCCAATTCTTACATGGTATAAGAGCTTTTGGAGTGCCTTTAGTTAGTCTTTTGGAGAGATTCTTAGAGGGTTCCCTTTTTGGCCTTGTGTTGCAGGTGCATTTTGGGAGCTTGTTGCATCAGATCTGAGCTCACCATTGCGTCCAGAGTGTTCGAGATAGTCAGATTTTCCTTTTGTTTCGTCTCAGTTGGACATTGGAGGCCAAATCTGCAAAGGGTTGAAGATTGGAGGTGGTTACCAGATCCAAGAGGTAGCTACCACTTTGGAGCATTTTCAGCCACGAGGACTAACGCCATTGCATTCAAAGGGGTCAGAACCTACTCGTCATTTGAATTCACTGCCCAAATGAGGAACAGAGTTGTCGTCGAGGGCAAAAAAAATGTAGGCCAGCCATGCGGTAACTGCCTTGAGTTAGTCTGAAATTATTTTCAAAAAAAATATATATATTTTATAGCGAGAGAAATTATTATTCAAAAAAAAATCATTCAAAAAATTGTATTTTCGCAGTTTTTATTATTTGTAAAGTTTTATTTTATAAAAAATCAAAAGTTTTTTATTTAATTTATGTGGAGTATAGGGTACAGTCTACAAACTATACCATGTCCCCTCATTATACTCTTTGCCCGTCATGTGTCATCGTCCGGCCCCACCACCGCTCATCTGTGGCCCGTGAAAAAAAAAATCCGCCGCCCCCATCTCTTCATTTCGACGGTCGTTCTCCCTTTCTGGCAGCTAGTAAGGCAGATTCTGGCGATCACAAATTTCAGGCGGTCAAAGCAAAAATTGGTGACTACTCCAAATATTCCGGCAATGCAAGTATATTTTGTCAAATTGAAGAATATTCCAGCAGGTTCCTGGCGGAGGGCGACGATGACGGCGACGGTCAAACGATCGTCAAATTTAACCTAGTGCTTTGCTAGCGTTATCCCGTAAGCAATTTTTGAAAATTCTGAGACCCCTCTCCATTGAGCTTTCTGATTTTGTAGTTCATTTTCCAAAGGGGCTCATATCTTAGTCATTTTGAGACTTTTGGTGCAATTTTTTTTGATCTGGGCTAATTTTTCGTGTACATCATAGTGGTGAAGTTATTTTCTGATTTTGGTGCATGGATTTTCTAGAAAATTGGATTTGTCTCAGGTCTTGCTTGATTGTCACCATTTTTAAAACTTCTGGGGCTCCGTTCAGGCTCATACGAACTCCTTTTCAGGTGCCATTTTTTTTGAAAGTGCATGATTTTTTCTGAACTTCACAATGATGCTATCAGTTTGTAGTGATTATGATCAAAAATTGTACTTTCAGCACTTGGTCATTTTTGGCCTATTTTGGCATTTGTAAAGATAAGATCTCAGTTTGGTCTTTTGTATCAGTCATTTGAGTCTACTGTAGCCTACTTAAGGCTGTTGTAAAACATTGAAAATCAGAATCCCACTTGGCTTGGCTTGCAAGTGGCCCTTGTACACGCACTAAATATAAAGTGTCGAATCATCTTTTTTGGGGGGGTTCTTTCATTGAGTGAATTTGGGGGGGTGTCTTGAGTGATTGTTCCTCTCTCTCTATCTTGTTCTCTTTCATTTTGCTACTATGGGTTCTCCTAAGTTTCCCTTGTTAACTCCACATAATTATGCTTCTTGGAAAATTGATGCATGGAGTAAGTTAATGGAAAAAAGATTAACTCATTATATTGATGGAACTGTTGTTGCACCATCTGATCCTCAAGCTAATCCTATTGGTCATTTGGATTGGCTCACTAAAAATACTATGGCTCTTGGAACATTAAGGAAATATGTATCAAAAGATCTAATCTTTCAAATTGATAAGTGTACAACAATTAAAGAAGCTTGGGACAAGTTTGGTCAATTGTATGGCCAAGTTGATGAGATTAGAGGTTATCAGCTTGACAATGATCTCACAATGTTAGATCCCAAGAATTTTGATACAATCCAAGACTATGTCACTAAGGCAAATGAGCTAAGAGCACAACTTAAGGATTATGGCATTGATAAAAAGGATGCACAATTGGTCTACAATTTGTTGGGAAAACTTCCATCAGAATATGCAGCATTTGTTTCTAGCTTCCAAACCCATCGCTTGACAGTAGGTAGTTCTTTCACTATGCCATCATTTGATGCATTCACAGAAATGTTGATGTTAGAGCAAGCAAAGTTGATAAGCATGGGGATTCTCAAGTCTTCAAAGTCCAAGGCTTTGGTGGCTAATCAAGGGAACCAAGGGACTCAAGGAAAGGGTTCCAATAAGAAGCAGAAGCAATCCAATCCAAAGAACCAACAAGATAAAGCACAATCATCATCTCCTGCAAAACAAGGAATTCCTCTCATCACAAGGGAATTCTACATCTTCTCCAAGAAGGGAAGTTCACAAGAAGGAGAGACCAATCTGTCTATATTGAAAGAGGTTGGTCATGATGAGCATCATTGCTAATATTCAAGCAAATTGATGAGTTGAAAAACATCATCAAGAAGAATAACATCAATTTTCCATCCGGGCCATTAAGAAGAAGGATTCATCTCCTTCCACTTCCTCATAATCAAAAGAAAAAGGGAAAGCATTTGTGGCTACTTCAGGTTCTTCACAACAATGGATACTTGACTTGGGTGCCACTCATCATATGGGTTCTACAAGGAAGTAGTTTTCTTCTTTGGAGCCATCTAAGGTACCTCACATCCTCATAGGAGATGATACTCAAGTTGAAGTTGAAGGAGAAGGTTCGGATGCCATGGATAATGGAACATTTCAGAATGTTATCTATGTTCCTAACTTGAGTGCCAATCTTCTTTCAATCTACCAAATCACTCACTTTGGAGATGGAAAGAAAGTTGAGTTTCTACTAGATTTAGTTGTGGTCAAAGAACTTAAGTATGATGCCTTGGTTGATGTGGGACAAGCCAATCACAACACACAACTTTACTCTTTTTCCCCCTTTGTGCCTAAGTCTCCTTCTACAGCCTTGCTCACTCATTCAAATTTAGAAAGTAAGCTATGGCATGAGCGGTTTGGACATCTTAGTTACCACTATCTTCGGTAGCTTAGCTCCAAGGCTATGGTTATAGAACTCCCTCAAATCAACTTTTCTAAAGGTGTATGTTTAGGTTGTTCTATGGGTAAGCATCCAGAAGAGAATTTTGACAAAGGGAAGTCTTGGAGAGCTTTTGAAGTTCTTCAATTGGTTCACAGTGATGTAGCAGTCCATTTCTAGTGCCATCATTTAGTAAGGCTCGCTATGTCCTCACACCTTCACTAATGACTACCTCGCTTCACATGGGTCTACTTTCTTGTTCACAAGAGTGAAGTGTTTGATGTGATTTCTTGCCTTCAAGGCTCATGTTGAGAAGCAATCGGGGAAGCAAGTCAAGATTCTTCACACAGACAATGGAAGGGAATATGTGAACAATAGACTTGAGGAATTTTGTACTCTTGAGGGGATTGATCTTCAACATTTAGTTGCATACAATCCATAGGAGAATAGTGTAGCTAAAAGGAAGAATAGAACCCTTAAGGAGATGGCTAGCTACATGATTCATGCTTGATCTCTTGGTCCTCAATTTTGGGCAGAAGCTATAAGTTGTGCCACTCACATCCAAAATCGGGTTCCCCATAATGCTTTGAAGGGTATGACTCCTTTTGAGGCTTAGTGTGGTAGAAAGCCAGTTGTGAGACACTTCTAAGTTTTTGGCTGTCCATCTTGGGCATGAATACCTCCAAAGAAGCGTAAGGCATTGGAACCTCAGAGTAGGCCTTGCATCTTTTTTGGATATCCTAAAGGTGTTAAGGCATATAGACTTTTGGATCCAGAGACACATGAGTTATTCATTGAGAGGAGTGCTCACTTTGAGGAAAGCTCTCCTAGCTTGACCTCTAATCCTCCTCTTCCTTCCTCCATAGTGGAAAGTGATGATAGTGACTTCGATGATGATTCTTCCCCAACTTTGACTCGCAAGATCACACCTTCGCAGGGTCCACTTGTAGTTGAGGCACCTCATCCTTCATCTCCTACTAGACCTTGTTGGGCTTGATAGACTCTTGAGTCAGCAGGTTCTCTTGTTAGGGATCCTTCAGATACTCGAAGGACTCAGTCACAACATTAGAATTTTCCACAGGCTTATATTGCTAGTGCTTCAGATCCACAATCCTTTAAGGAAGCTTCAGGAATTCTTGAATGGGATTCAGCAATGGAGGAAGAGTATAGTTCCTTGATGAGGAACAACACATGAGATTTAGTTTCTCTTCCTAAGGGAAGAAAGATGGTTCGATGTAAGTGGATCTATTGGACTAAGTATGCAGCGGATGGAAGTGTGGATAAATACAAAGCTCAGCTTGTGGCAAAAGGTTTCTCATAGGTTCCAGGTGTTGACTATACTGAGACCTTTGCACCCATTGCTAAGATGGACTCCATTCGCTTGACACTCGCTATTTTTGCAGCTCATGGTTGGGCTGTACATCAGATGGATGTGAAGAGTGCATTTCTTCACGGGGATCTTCATGAGGAGATTTACATGGATCAACCACAGGGGTTCATACAAGATTCTTCATTGGTTTGCAAATTGAGGAAGTCTATCTATGGCCTCAAGCAGGCCCCTAGGGCTTGGTATGCCAAGATGGATTCCTTTCTTCTCTCGACAGAGTTTACGAGGTGTCATTCAGATCCAAATGTCTACATTTTGCAAGAGGATGATTCTCACTTGCTACTTGTACTCTATGTTGATGATTTGATCATTACAGGGAGTACCTCATCCATCATTGGCAGTGTCAAATCTGCTTTGCAAGACAAATTTGCTATGACTGACTTGGGCCTTTTGCACTATTTTCTTGGGATTGAGATTACATAGTCAGCTTCTGGGATTTCTCTTTCTCAACCTAAGTATGCTCTTGATCTTCTTAGCCTCAGCTTCTCTCATGGTCGATCAGAAACCCCAAGAAAAGGACTTTCTTTCGTGAGTCAAGCTTGAGGCCAAGTGCTCTACCCACTTGTTGGATGCCACTTTGTATCAAGTAGCTTGTTGGGAGTCTCATCTACTTGAGTCACACACTTCCTGATATCTCCTTTGGTAGCTAAGTATGGTTTCACACTTTATGTGAAATCCACATGAACTTCTACTGAAAGTCGCCAAACACATCTTGTATTACATCCGTGGCAATACATCATCATGGGATTCACATTATGCAGCAGTGTACATGACTTTACCTTGTGGGATATACGACTGGACAATAGCGATATTGATGATCGTGAAGTCCACTTCTCGGGCTACAAGCCATCTTGTCTCCGCCCCATTTGTTATGTGAGTAAGAAGTGTTGATGCTATTGCTCTTTCTTCAACTCCAGGCTGTGCATCGAGGGGTTGTTAATGCCGCTACTTAAGGCTATTTGGCTTCGTATCATTCTCACTGAAGTTTGGGTTCACTCTTCCTTGTCCTACGTATCATTCAGATAATCAGAGGCTATCTAGATTCAAAGAATCGGGGTTCAACGAGGACCAAACACATCGAGATTCATATGCACTACATTCTCGAGTTGATACAGAGCAGTCACTCACTCGTGATTGTCCTACAAGCAGAGCAAAGCCATGTGATTCTCACCAAACCCTTCAATCGAGAGCATCTACCATCACTTAAGTAGCCTTTAAAAGGATGTTTTTCTAAGGAGGTCACTTGACCTTCTTCATTCTCTCTTTTGGGGGGCTTTTTCCTCACTCGAGGTTTTTCCTTCTCCTCTTTTTGAGTTTAGTTTTTGTTTCATCTCTCTTTTGGGGGGGAGTTTTTTCCCACATGGTTTTCTCCCTTTATCCACTTTATGAGAGATTGCATTGCATTTGTACATGGTTACCTAACATGCCTAGTAGCCTGACCCATCTTCATTGTTTTCTAGGTAATATCTCCTGGGTTGCACCCTATGTGTCAGTAATTAAACGTCTTTATACCTTGTCCCAGTCATGATTACAATCTAGTTAAGCTTCTACTTAGGACCACATAGGAGGTTGTTGGATATTTTCCACCTTTTGTGGACTTGACATCTCATACCTCATCACTTCCACCTTTTGTGGACACATCATGTGATTATCTCTCCACCTTTTGTGGGTGTTCCACCTTTTGTGGAGATTATCACATTATCCTTTTCCACTTTAGATGGAGTGATAACTTTTCATAGTTGTCTCATGTCATAAGATTACGACACTTGTCATAATCTTATGCCCTTCTATGTTCTCACCTTGGCTATATATCCAAGGGGTCTCCTATGTACTATTAGCTCATTACATTCTATTATATTGACAGAATACAATTTATTCTTGTCATCTTATTTCTATCTCTCTTATTCTTGTGCTTTCTATTAGGCCTCTAGATCTTGGGTGGCTACCTTCATAGCCAATTCTTACAATTATGAAGAAATAATGATCAAAAGTGATGGTCTAAAGAAGATACATCTTATGGATATGTTTTAAAGACATCAAGTTTAAAGGATAACTGACGGATCATAGCATGAAGATTAGATATCGATGGACCAAATTCAAAGTGGAAGATTCTCAATGGTTATGATAGTGTGAATGAGGATTTCAATTGTAAACCAACTCTGTGATTGAATTTAATTGGTCCAACTAGTTTAGCTACTAGTTTTTATTGGTGATGGGATAAATAGTTGGAAAAAGGGTTATGTAGGCGGAAAAAAATTAAATTGAGATTTGATATAGAGAATATGAATTAAATGAAACTAAAATGCTAGTTTTTCAAAAGATCAAAGGAAGTTTGAATCCACTTTGTTCATTATTGCATTAAAAACCCTAGGCCTTGACAACTCATGGAAACTCAATTGAAGAAATATCCAATAATGATTCAAATAGTTTACAAAAAGGAAATAGAAGTGCATATATCTAACATTAGAGGTCTATGAAAATAGATCCGAAAAAATCCCTATTAGGACAATACCACTCTAGAGGAAATTGTCTAATAAAATCATCTGAAATTCATATCATAGATGCATAGTTTGCTCTCCTTTATGTTTTTGGTGTCTGATTTCCTCTGTGACATCTCATATCAGTTATTTCTATATAAAAGTGGTTCTTTTCACATTATTAGATTTCATCATTAGGATATTTATGTTGGTGTTTCTAGTTGATGGTCTAGTTTGTCCTAAAGGATAGCTACTCCTTATGCTTAGAGACCCTAGGTCAATGGGAAATGAATAGGAGATGATTCAAAAGATTCTTCTCTCTACTTTAGGCTCTACAAGACCAAGGTGGGTATCCCTTTATGTTAAAGTAGATCATCACACTACAATGGTGGAAGGACTTTGATGGGATAAATCTTCTACCCAACCTTCTGTATTATCAATGACATTTGGTATTGTGGAAAGGATAAACATGAAACATGAAAGCAAAGAAATATTTTTTATTTAAATATTTTGAATCTACTTGATTAGTGCCTAATCCACATGGTGTCAAGAATGAAATAAAATCATACAACAGAACAACCATGGATTCTTATCATCCTACTACCATGTAGCAGGAAACCAACAAAAGGACAACATTATCATATTACTTATTGATCCACATTACAAAACAATATCTTCACTATTCCTATGTAAGAAATTACACCACTCTTTGAGTTGTAGGAAAATATATAAATAGCTCAAACAAAAAATGTGTTTGAAGCATCAACACAACCTTTGATTATATCGATCAAAAGATAATGCATACAATATTTAGAGAACATGATAGATTGACATATATATTTGGAGCAAAATAGAATGGTGTATAACAGTCATTTGTTGTTATTGCAGAGCATCGTTTACAAAACTCCCTATCAATTTCCAAAGGACATATCCTATTCAACTTGACTCAAGCAAATACTAATAGAAAACTAAAATAGAATCATGGTAGGGAAACACTACACCACACCACTCATGTTGGGGAGTAGAAGTCTGAATGCAAAATAAAGAAAAAAAATTCCTTTATAGTGCAGGCATAACTTAGATTTGAATTCAAAATACTAACCCTAACTCCAACTAGGGTTACAAGAAGGACTCAGATCATATTAAAAACTACAAAATTTCCCCCCAAAACAAAGCAACAACTAGGCTATAAAGGCCCGTCACAGCTCAAGCACAGCCCAACATGGTGTTCATGAGTGTACACATGGAACCAATGAAATCCACAATCAAATCTAGACAAGAAGATAATGTGTGATAGATCATACCCCTCTTCATCGTTTATGTCCTTATCAGTCATCAATGTGAGTAGTTGAGGCAATCGCAATAATCAATTTTTCCGTTGTATCAATTTTTAGCTATTTCATACATTCATGCCATGATTTTCCACCTTGCCATTGGAAAATAAAATCTTTGAATTATGGCTATTGATCTATCCCCTTTGTGCCAAGATCCAATGACTATTGCTCACTGCCCTAAACCTTAAAACCTAACCATCAGCTAAAAATATCCTTAAATTTGGATCATTTGATCACCACTGTATCACATCAAAGAGACTATAGCATATCAGAGTGAAACCTATTAATATCTCTTTAATTGAATTAAATCTTCCACCTGCCATCCACATCAAAAACATTGATCTCCATCTTCAAATATGGGTTAGTCATCATGCATCGCACATTTGACTTGAGCCCCTCAACATGAAATAACAATGCAGCAAGGAGCAGTATAACCATCATCGAAGGGACTGCAACAAATTGGAGTGTGTCACACTTGGGTCCCTTTGATGTAGTTAAAATATACACTGGCCTTGACCCATGTTAGGTCCTATCATGCCACATGTCACCTCCCTACTCCCCCACCAAGAAAAACAAAAGAGCCCACCACAACACCATGTACTATCGAGTTGCTATCAGTTGTCCACCATATGTCATCATACCATACCACCACCTTCACCCATCATGCATTGCATAAACCACTCATTTTCCTTGCTTCACAACCACAACGTGAAGCAAGGATGTGATTTAATCTCAACCATTGGATATTATTCATTTGATCTCATCTCTTCATCATTCATCATAGAAAGGAACCCACTGAGTGAATGTGAAACCATGATGCGAAGAGTTCCCTAGATGGAGAGAATATTCATAGGAATATTCTCCTATCAGCCATCACTCATCAATATAATGAGTTAGGCAATATAAAATTTTCATTGATGTAAAGAGTCTACATGATCCAAAAGGCATGCAAGAGTCTATCACACACTGTGGAAAGGATTAAACAGGAAAAACAACATTAGTGATGAGTGATGCAAAGAATTACGTGGTGAAAATTCAACACATGACTTAAAGTTATTTATAAATAAGGGGTCTCCTAGGCATAACGAAGAATGGGGACAATAAAATTTTCAACTAAGGAATACCAGGCTAATTAGGAGAAAAAGGTCAACATGTTTTTATAACAAAAGTTCACACATGGAACAATTAGGGTTTTAGCGGGGTTTAAGCCCTACAAGCAATGTTGAACCCTAATCAGATACAACTAAGGATTTTTTGAAGGCTTAGGGGTTACCAAAAATTAAAATAGCCATGGATTTTGCAAGCACCACTAGTGGTTCTAGTTGGGGACATCTTAACAAAGAAAAATGAGAATTCAGATCTCTAGAAAATTAGATCATGCCTTGTCCATTGGGCTTTAAAGGAGTCAACCCAATAATTCAAACATCATTTGATATCCCTAGGCCACCAAATGAGAATAGGAAGCCAACATTTACCCTTGTCAAACACCAATCTATTAAAGGAGCTTATCTCCTTCAATCAATAATTATTTCTATCACACCATAGCAACACAAGTAGCCTTTTTCCTAAAAAAAAAAATATTAGGTTACCTTTGAACAAGTGAGAACTTGCTCCATGTTTATTTTTGTTGTTACATGGTAACCACATGATATAGGCCACCTTGTTGCCACCCATTGCATTTTTTGATTCTATAATCAGTGATAAAAATTGAGAACATTGATCAACACCATATGAAACCACTATCTCTAAATATCTACTGACCACTTCATAAGAATCAAGGAAAAAATAAAATTCCTACAACTCACATGGAAAGAAAAATGCCATCTCATCATCCTAAAATATAGAGGGAAACTCATCCTTAGACAAGTCAAACTGAAAACTTTGAAGCTCAAGCACATAAGGGACATGAGTAGCCAAAATATTATTACCTTGTTGTTGATCATTAGAACTATAAGAAACATGCTTGAAGTCCTCAATGTTAATGTAGACCTCATGGGTATGTCCAGGATCATCATGGAAAAAATAGGCCCTTACGTGGCAAAAAATTCATAAAAATTAGAGTTAGGAAACTTGACACAAAAATTTGAATAAGTTATCTATATTATTTCAAAAATATGCAAGAATAGAATCTATAGCAAATTGAATGAAGTTTCTAAACTACTAGGTTTATTTTTTTAAAAAAATCTATTTGGTGACAATTTGAAATTTCATTGCAGTAGTCCTTAAATTTCAGGGAAAAAATAAGAAGTGGGTGTCTATTTGACCATCCTAACTACAATAAAATGATAATAATTTTTTAATAATGTTTTAGATATAAGTAGAGGACTCATGTCCAGATGTGATGCATATTTTTTTATAATTTTTTTCCAATTAAATAATTAATTATTATTTTTTTATTACAACTTTTAAAAAATATAAAACCATGTATGTCTGACCACCTTAACTTGGTCAAAACTTCATGAAATTCATTTTTTTTTAATCCTATAGTATGCAAAGTGCATAGAATGTGACACATGTTTTAGATTCAAAAAATGTGATATCTTTTGAAAGCTATAGATGTTTTTAAATTATCATATCAATCAAGACTTTAGTCGTAATTCAAATAGAAAATGAATAATAATTATTTATTAAATTCAAAGTAAAGAATAATTTTTATTGGTGGAAAGTTGAGAATCTCCATAAAAAAAACTTTTTGTTTCATCAATTTTGGGTAAAAACAAGTCGTTAGCCACATACCCTACACATACCCATCATATTGCCACTTTTTGGCCCATCATGATCCTGCACATACCCTCATCAACTCATTCATTCAAATCATGAGACACTTTGTGTGAAGAGCTATACTCTTCAAATTGTCTCTCTTTTGCAATCCTTTTACAATCAGCTAAGGAATATGTGTCACAAAAATTAGAACCATGACACATATCTATGGAACCTACCTTAGCAACATAGCTCTTCCATGATAGATTTGAATTCCACTGCTCATGAGGAAGACTATGAGTTCTACCCCCTAAGAATAAGTTTTCATAGGCAGCCATATGATCCATACAATCATACTCTGCAGATGCAAAATCATCATAAATAACATCTTTAGATGTACTAAAATTTATCTTTTCATTTTCATCTTCACATACAACTACATCTATGCTATCATCATGCAGAAATTCAATGATAACTTCAAAATCAAAACAAGGGACATAAGAAGGCGAGAAGTCTGAAAAGGAATCAGCCTCTTGTTTATTACTTACATCTCAATCATATGAATTCCTGTCACAATCTATAACCTGAGTTTATTAATCCAATAAATCACTAACACACACATCTTCTTCTTCTTCCCTACTACTATAAAAAATCGCAGTCATATCCTTCACTGTCAAACTAGAAATTACCATTAGATTCATCATTGCTTCTTTCTTCTAGTTGAAAATCACCACACATGCTGTCACATTCATTTGATATAGAGAGAAAACTCTTTACCTCTATTGTTTCAACATTTGTAGAAGATATGACATCAAATTTTTCTATCACTTCATCATGACTTACTTTTTGGTTACTATCATAACAACCCTCATCTACACACAATTTTTCTATAGGTTGCTCAAAACTAGAATCTTCACCACTACAAGATGCATCATTTTGCTTTTCTATACTAGTCAAAAACCTAGAATAAGTACCATCACACATTTTAGACATGAATTGATATCCATTCCTCTCTATCAACTTATCAATCAATGAAAAACAACCATCAATCTCTCTAACTCCTGAAGGCTTCCATATTTGTGGCATTGTACTCATACTTGGTTCAATTCTTTCATAAAATAAATCAGCACATGTAGATTGATCTATCCTATTTGATTCCGGTATAGGAAACAAACCTTTCATGAATTTATCATGAAAATTAGATGGGGATTCATCCTCATATCTTTTTATGTTCCATAATGCATCTAGAGGTGAGAAATTTTCAACCTCAGATTCATATTAGTCTTCATTTTCCTGATTGTACAAAAAAGCTATTGTCAAACAAATAATTGTTATTCACTTAACCAAATTGATCCATGAATATTTATTTAAACTCATGCCATGAACAAATAGAATGTAGAGGAAGATTAAAAAAACCAATCTTTAGCATCATTCTCTAAATTTATTACTAAAAATTCATAACAATGTCTTCTTCTATCTGACATTTCACCATTAAATCAATGAATTCTTGCAAATGTATTTATGTTGATTCTTCAAAACCACCTCTAAACTTAGGAAAATATTTTTTTATCTCTCTTGGAAAAGAGTGTAGATAACCATGGATTTTACTATAAACCAAAGGGTTATATATCTCCAATGAAAAAGATCTTCTTTGAGGATGCGAACATGGTCTAGTCATGGAAAAATAGCTAGTAGAGGGGGAATCCATTTGATTATACATTTTTTGCAAAATAAATCTAAACACTCTACAACTATCTATTTCAAAATATCCAACTTCTCTTTTCCCTTTTGAACTAGTACATGAAAGCACTGAATAAGGGAAAATATTTACTAGAAATTTTATTGTAGACCTTCATAAAAAATGTTGCAATAGGAGAATACTTTAAAAATATTGTATCCAACTCTTCTGATGATGTAAGAAATTTGTAGGCTCGCCACCTCTTTGAAAGAGGAAAATATCTTCAAGCAATACAAAAGCTCCTTCCAAGATCTAGGTATTTTTTCAGTTCTCTACCAGCAAAGTACTGGACTTCAATAACACACCAGAAACATTACAACAATCTCCCTCTTCAAGTATGTAGGTCCCTTTGAATCATCTAACTAAAAACTTCATATCAAAAAATCACTTAACTCTCCCAAATAGATATAGAT
>VDFB02271358.1:726456752-726488517 GCA_007258455.2 Sequoia sempervirens | reverse complement strand
TCAAAGAGTTCACTGCAACTACTGGCTGAAATTCGCTCATATTATTCAGATAATATTGTTGCTTTAATGAGCGGGCAGAGCCCTGTTCTGAGGTGATTCGATGATGAAGCTTCTTAAGAGGTCTTGTTTGATTGTGAAAATAGCCACATTTCTAGTAGCCACATTTGCACAGAGCCGTATCAGTCTAAAGGCAACTGTGTACTCTACAGTTGGTTGTTGTGTCCATAGCGAACACTGTGGTTGCAAGGTTTTCATTTAGAGACATGATAAGCTTCTTCTCTAGAGAACCACTCATTTTTTTAATATGTACTTTTAGGGAAGGGCTTGATGTAAAAGGTAATGTTTCAAAAAAACTCTTGTTCTGTTAGTGAAGCTGAATGGTTCTTAATTAGTTCACCAGGAATCAAGTCTTGTTGAGTGCAAAGCTCTGACATCATAAGGGATGAGGTCTCGATCATGCCTCAGACGAATTTGGCAAAGAATTTCAGCCCAAGAAGGCTCAATGTGGATGACCTCGATTAAATATATATATATATATTCATCGTACTTTCAAAGATTGAATATTTAGTTGTCTAGAATAATTTTCGCACAAAAATTTAAGGTTATCTTAAAATTGTATTTACTAACAAGAGTAGGGGCTTTTTTTTTTATTGAATTTGTTTTTTAATTCCCACTTTAAGATTTGGAATTACAACTTATATTGTAGACTTCTTAAGCTGCATTGTATAGTTACACTTTGAAACTAGAATCTAGTTCACATTAATATATGAGCTTGCACTTCATCAATCCACATGCTTTCATGGCCTCTATTATAGTTGTCTTAAAAGTGGGACTTTCATAAAAATAGAATAAAA
Source organism: Sequoia sempervirens (assembly GCA_007258455.2). NCBI lineage: Eukaryota > Viridiplantae > Streptophyta > Pinopsida > Cupressales > Cupressaceae > Sequoia > Sequoia sempervirens. The sequence goes on along the minus strand of VDFB02271358.1, from coordinate 726,487,663 downwards.
ACTTTATATTTTTAACTGAATTAAAGTTATGACAGAATTTTACAGAGTATTGTTTCCTAAATATAATAAAGGTTTTGTTGAAACTTTGTGAAGTTATTATTGGAAAAAGTAGTCTTTTTCCCTTACTTGGTTTGATAATTGACATTAAATCTGAATTAATAGTATCTTGGAGTAGTATTGTAATGGGTTGTACACATTCACATAAGTGGAGGACCTTTATTTCCTTCAAACATGCTTTAATTGATCCTTTGCAAAGGTTTTGTGAAGTGTTGTAACACACTTTCAAAATTTTCTATGATTTATTTACTTAATTAAACTTAATGAGCCCCTTCTTAATAAAATGTATTTAAATTTGCACCTTATTTAGGTGTTATAAAGTGTTGTAAAGTATTTTCACATTTATCTAGGGTGGTCTTAGTTAATTGTGGTTAATTGGAGTTAATTAACTCCCTTTAATTCAAATCTAAGCCTTCCTTATGACACCTCCTGAAGATCTATACCCACACCCATGCTTTAAATAATATAACATTTAATTGGGAAAAGAATTAGGTCTTGGAAAATAGTGTTAGGACCTAGTTGCCCTAGGTGGCGAATGGGTCCTTCTTGAATAGGACACCCCTTTCTAAGATGGTCTAAAATGGGTTTTTAACATACTTTCCATCCCCCAGGGTTAGGTTTTGGAAAACTAAGCTAGGACGCATTCGCCCTAAGTGGAGAATGGGTCCTCCCATAATGAGGACCCCCTTTTCAAATTTAATTCTAGTAGGAATTTGATGAAGTTTTCTTTTGAATTTGGTGTCAGCCTTAATTATTTGAATTTTGGGGTTAATCTCCTAACTTAGTATAAATAAGGGGTTAATGCACATTGTTTCTCCTAGCGAGTTGAGTAAGCATCCCAGCAAATTCAAGGGATCATAAAAGTACATTCACAAGAGAATTATAGAGCATTCAAGAGCATTTTCAAGGAATTTCAAGGTAGATTTCAAGGTTCTATTGTAGCAATTCAAGATCATTTCATCATGACAAGGGTTTAATGCATTCATGTATGTTGTTCAGCTAAGAACGTGGATGTAGCATTAAAGATCTACTTGCAAGCATTGTTCACATCATATTCAAGGATCCGAGATCTACATTCCTCATAACCACTACATGCTAGTTTGCATATTTATTTCATAAGACACCATCCAAGGTGATATCAATTGCATTATTTCATGTTTCATGCTTCATTCCTTTATTTCATCATTTGGTTTAATTAGCTACAAGGGGTTTGACTGAGGAAAACCCCTATTCACCAACAAACAACAAGTCTTTCTCCTCTTAAATGTATAATTACATATTTACAAGTTGAAGATCAAATGGAGTAGGTTTGGAGCAAAATTGTCAAAGCTGTCAAGATGCAAAAGGTGTCACTCAAAGTATAAAATCAAAGATTTAAAGCTACAAAATTATCTACAAACTTCCAAAAACTAATAACTGGGATTTTGAGAGTGTAGACATCAAGGAACTAGAACCTAATCTTAGTTTTAGAAACCCTCACTAGGACACATTCGCCATTGAAGGTGAATGAGTCCTTTGTAGCCTAAAAACCAGGTATTTGACAAGGTACACATCATTTTATGGTCTTAAAACTTCCCTCACAGTTGCTATAATAGTTAGGAATCATTTATTATTATTATTTTTAACTTATTTTACACACAATTGTAGTGCTTAGGGTATTAGAAAAAAACAAAAATCAGTGGTCCATCATCTTGTTGATTCTTTTTGGTGGACCCTATTTTTCACCTAAACATTAATGGTGAACCTAATAGTTTGAGCATTGTATTTTTTTTACTTTTACAGTCTCATTTGCATCCTAAGTTAGATCTTGCATTCATTTTCATTTATATTTGCATTGAATTAAGATCTCATTTTAGAGTTACTTGTTTTTCATTAAAATATTGCATCTCATCTAAGGTTTATTGTTGGTGTAATTAAATGTCTTGTACCTTGTCCTAGGTCATGATTACACCTTAGTTAAGTTTACTTAGGGACCACATAGGAGGTTGTTGGAGATTTTTCACTTTTGGTGGACTTGACATGTCATTACCACATCACTTCCACCTTTTGTGGATACATCATGTGATTATCTCTCCACCTTTTGTGGGTGATCCACCTTTTGTGGTCATTATCACATTATCACTTTTCCACTTTAGGTGGAGTGATAACTTTTTCTTGTTGTCACATTTCATAAGATTATGACACTTGTCATAATCTTATGCCCTCCTATGTTCCCACCTTGGCTATATAACCAAGGGGTCTCCTATGTAATTATTGTACTGCATATCTCCTATCATTGACATTGAATACAGTTTATTCTTGTCATATTCTATTTCTCTCTTTTGTGCTTTCTATTAGGCCTCTAGATCTTGGGTGGCTACCTTCATAGCCAATTCTTACATGGTATCAGAGCTATTGGAGTGCCTTTAGTTAGTCTTTTGGAGAGATTCTTGGAGGGTTCCACTTTTGGCCTTATGTTGCAAGTGCATTTTGGGAGCTTGTTGCATCAGATCTAAGCTCACCATTGCAACCAAAGTGTCCAAGATAGTCAGATTTCCCTTTTGTTTCGTCTCAATTGGACATCGAAGGCCAAATCTGCAAAGGGTTGAAGATTAGAGGTGGTTGCCAGATCCAGGAGGTAGCTACCACTTTGGAGCATTTTCAGCCAAAAAGGACACTGCCATTGCATTCAAAAGGGTCAAGAACCTATAAATCGACTGCCAATTCACCCAAATCGGAGCAAGTTGTCCGTCGAGGCAAAAAAAAAATAGCAGGCCAGCCATACGGCCAACCTGCGCAGTTGGTACGAAATTATTTTTCAAAAAAAAAAAATTTGTATTTTCTGCGAAATTATTATTAAAAAAAAAAATCATTCAAAAAATTGTATTTTCGCAGTTTTTATTATTTGTAAAGTTTTATTTTATAAAAAATCAAAAGTTTTTTATTTAATTTATGTGGAGTATAGGGTACAGTCTACAAACTATACCATGTCCCCTCATTATACTCTTTGCCCGTCATGTGTCATCGTCCGGCCCCACCACCGCTCATCTGTGGCCCGTGAAAAAAAAAATCCGCCGCCCCCATCTCTTCATTTCGACGGTCGTTCTCCCTTTCTGGCAGCTAGTAAGGCAGATTCTGGCGATCACAAATTTCAGGCGGTCAAAGCAAAAATTGGTGACTACTCCAAATATTCCGGCAATGCAAGTATATTTTGTCAAATTGAAGAATATTCCAGCAGGTTCCTGGCGGAGGGCGACGATGACGGCGACGGTCAAACGATCGTCAAATTTAACCTAGTGCTTTGCTAACGTTATCCCCGCATCAGCAATTTTTGAAAATTTGCAGACCCCTCTCCATTGAGCTTTCTGATTTTGTAGTTCATTTTCAAAGGCTCATATCTTGGTCATTTTGAGACTTTTTTTGGTGCAATTTTTTTTTATCTAGGCTAATTTTTCATGTACATCATAGTGGTGAAGTTATTTTCTAATTTTGATGCACAAATTTTCTAGAAAATTGGATTTGTCTTAGGTCTTGCTCAATTGTCATCATTTTTGCAACTTCCGGGGCTCCGTTCAGGCTCATATGAACTCCTTTTCAAGTGCCATTTTTTTTAAAGTGCATGATTTTTTCTGAAATTCATAGTGGTTCTATCAGTTTGTAGTGATTGTGATTAGAAATTATACTTTCAGCACTTGGTCACTTTCTTGGCCTATTTTGGCATTTGTAAAGATAAGATCTTAGTTTGATCTTTTGTATCAGTCATTTGAGTCTGTTGTAGTCTAATTAAGGCTATTGTAAAACATTGAAAATTAGAAGCCCACTTTTCTTGGCTTGCAAGTGGCCATTGTACATGCACTAATTATAAAGTGCCAAATCATCTTTTTGGGGGGGTTCTTTGATTGAGTGAATTTGGGGGGGTGTCTTGAGTGATTGTGCCTCTCTCTCTATCTTGTTCTCCTTCATTTTGCTGCTATGGGTTCTCCTAAGTTTCCTTTGTTAACTCCACATAATTATGCTTCTTGGAAAATTGATGCATGGAGTAAGTTAATGGAAAAAGGATTAACTCATTATATTGATGGAAATGTTGTTGCACCATCTGATCCTCAAGCTAATCCTGTTGCTCATTTGGATTGGCTCACTAAAAATACTATGGCTCTTGGAACATTAAGGAAATATGTATCAAAAGATCTAATCTTTCAAATTGATAAGTGTAAAACAATTAAAGAAGCTTGGGAAAAGTTTGGTCAATTGTATGGCCAAGTTGATGAGATTTGAGGTTATTAGCTTGACAATGATCTCACAATGTTAGATCCCAATAATTTTGATACAATCCAAGACTATGTCACTAAGGCAAATGAGCTAAGAGCATAGCTTAAGGATTGTGGCATTGATAAGAAGGATGCACAGTTGGTCTACAATTTGTTGGGAAAGCTTCCATCAGAATATGTAGCATTTGTTTCTAGCTTCCAAACCCATCGCCTGACAATAGGTAGTTCTTTCACTATGCCTACATTTGATGCTTTTACAGAAATGTTGATGTTATAGCAAGCAAAGTTGGTAAGCATGGGGATTCTCAAGTCTTCAAAGTCCAAGGCTTTGGTGGCTAATCAAGGGAATCAAGGGACTCAAGGAAAGGGTTCCAATAAGAAGCAGAAGCAATCTTCACCAAATCCAAAAGGAGAGAACCAACAATCTACTCCTCCACAAGAAAGCTCAACTACATCTTCTTCAAAGAAGTACAACTATTCATCAAGAGGGAGCAACCAACATGTGCATATTGCAAAAATTTTGGTCATGAGGAGCATCATTGTCATGTTAAGAAAATTGATGAGTTGAAACATATCCTTAAGAAGAACAACATCAACTTGCCAGCTGCATATCAAGAGAAGGACTCATCTCCTTCCACTTCTTCTAAGGGAAAAGGAACAACTCTCATGGAAACAACATCTAGCTCATCACCTTATTCATCATCTCAACATGAGAAACATAAGGGGAAAGCATTTTTTGCTTTTGTAGATTCCAATTCAGATAGGTGGATCCTTGATTCAGGAGCTTCGCATCATATGACTTCATCCAAGGATATGTTCTCTTCATTTGATTCTTGTTCATCACCACCCATCTTGATGGCCAACAACACTTCTTTGGTAGTTTGTGGGAAGGGGTCTATTGACATTGAAGGTGGAGCATTTAATGATGTTCTATGTGTGCCTACTTTGTCAAGGAATATCCTCTCCATCTATCAGATTACACATAGTGGTACAGGAAAGAGTGTAGAGTTCACACCAGATTCTGTCATTGTTTAGGATTTGCATAGCAGGGCTCTTGTTGTAGTTGGGGAGGTTGATAATCATTCTTGGTTCTACACCTCATATTTTGCTCCTATTGATGATTTAGTTCACCCTAGTGTGGACAAACTTGAGGAGATTGAGTATGGTTACTTGAATCTTGGAGTGCTCACTAGTCCTAAGGTTCTTGAGCCTATTGTTGATACTCCATCTTCTAAATTGACTGATGTACCTGATGATACTTGTGTTCTGACAGTTTCAGTGCCTTGTGATTTAGTGCAACAGTGCATACCTTGTCTTCCAGTAGCATCTTCATGGGATGACTACTTGTCAGACATTAGCAGTTTGTTTGTGGAATCCTACATTGTAGATTTGGGAGACACACTTGATTCCTTACATATTCTCTTTGATGAAGGTGATTCTTCTTTAGTTGTTGCGAGGGAACACTCTGACCCTCCTCTACATGATCAGTCTTTCGAGGTTGATGTGATTGTGGATGCATACATACAACAGTTGGAGGAGGCCACTTTCTCTCTTGAGGAGACATCCTCTTTGGAGTATGTTCTACCTTCATCCTTGCTTGATCTTGAGTTGTCTTTTTCAACAGATCAAAGTGTTGTTGCAAAGGGGTTCTCATAGTTTCCAGGAAGTGACTTCATTGCAGCTTCACATGGTTTGGGAAGGGTATCTTTCAACATCAACACAGGGAACTTTGAACAGATTTCAGAGACTTCTTGCATTTTGAGGATTCTTCCTTCTTCACTTGTGGATTGGGGAGACTTCATTCATACACCTTTGGTATTGTTTCTTCCCAAGGGGAGGAATGTTGTTTGACAGTTTTGGAGCAGCTTCTTCACTCCTTCTTGAGCATCTTCCATGGGTGATCATTGTACATTGAGGGGGGCTACCTTGTCTCTCTTCTTCTCTTGTATGGGGGGGACTTTTTCCTCACATGGGGTTTTTTTCCTTCTCATGCTATGTTCATAGGCTTTTTTATTTCATCTCTCTTTTGGGGGGTAGTTTTTTCCCGCTGGGTTTTTCTATCTTTACTCCACTTGTGAGAGATTTCATTGCATTTGTACATGGGTACCTAACGCGGCCTAGTAGCCGGGACCCATCTTGCATTGTTTGCATTTGTGTACATTCTCCCTAAGTTGCACTTAATGGGGGGTGTTGGCATAATTAAATGTCTTGTACCTTGTCCTAGGTCATGATTACACCTTAGTTAAGTTTACTTAGGGACCACATAGGATGTTGTTGGAGATTTTCCACTTTTGGTGGACTTGACATGTCATTACCACATCATTTCCACCTTTTGTGGACACATCATGTGATTATCTCTCCACCTTTTGTGGGTGATCCACCTTTTATGGTGATTATCACATTATCACTTTTCCACTTTAAGTGGAGTGATAACTTTTCCTTGTTGTCACATTTCATAAGATTACAACACTTGTCATAATCTTATGCCCTCCTATGTTCTCACCTTGGCAATATAACCAAGGGGTATCTTATGTAATTATTGTACTACATATCTCCTATCATTGACATTGAATATAGTTTATTCTTGTCATATTCTATCTGTCTCTTTTGTGCTTTCTATTAGGCCTCTAGATCTTGGGTGGCTACCTTCATAGCAAATTCTTACATTTATACTTGCATTGTTTGACATCTCTCTAAATCTAAAAAATTAAAAAAAAAATCAGTCACTTTACATGTTATTTAGATCTCATAAAATTTCATTTGAAAATCAAAACAAAATTGTATTTCAATTTTAGTCTTGCATTTCATCTATTCCTTGCATATTTACATTGTATTCCTAGAAAATATGAAACTAAAATTCACTGTCTTAGACTTGGAACTAAAAAATATCACTAAAAGATTGAAAATCATTTAAAAATAGTTTTAAAACACCTATCTATGACCCATTCACTGTTATTGGTGAATTAGTCACTAATTAGGTCCTATATGTACCTTTTAACAATTGAAAAAGCATCAAAATTCACTCTGAAATCCATAAAAACATCTTAGAAACATCTAACCAGGACCCATTTTCCCTTATTGGTGAATGAGTTCCTATTAGCTACTAATTTTCATTTTTTAGGACAATAAAATCTTTGTTTCTAGCCTCTATTTGGTGTTGTTACTTTACTATTTTAGTTTCTTAATTTGTTGTTTCATCAAATTCATTGCATTTAACTTAATTTGCTTCATTTTAGTGCATAGTTAAAAATTTAAAATTGCATTCAAACATTTCATTTTCAACTTATTGCATTGTGTAATCAGTAAATTGCATTGTTTAGAATCTAATAAGTGCATTTCATTCTAGGCTATTGCCTTTCTCCTTTTCTATTACAGGGTTTACACAATAGGGTTGTAAGACTTGCATGAGATTTACAAATTGGTGTCGTATTCACAATAATAATATAATACATAGTTCGAGGCTCATGTCATCCCACGATATCTCACTCGCATGGATTTTTAGTTTTTTGACTCTCTTTCTGATAGTGTTGAGAATCAACCGTCCATGGATCATAGTTTGCATACTTCATTTCCCATTACTTCACTTCCTACAAAAAATGTCCTTAACGTTACCAAAACCTTCCCTACCATTACCACTTCCACTCAAGCTTTGGGGTCTACCCAAAGTCGAGGTGGAATTCCAATCCCATCCTCCACAATACCAATGTACATCCATACATACAATAGTACACAACCTACAACAACATTCCAACCTACAATGCTTCAACCCACAACTACCATTCAACCAACCACAACACTCGTCCCTACTAGCACTGTGTACACTTCCATAGGTATTCATGTAGGAAATACTTTGAATACAATTACACCTCAACAATCCACCTTCACTAACCTACAATTTACTAGCCCTCCGCATACATACACTACAACACCTTATTCCCCTCAACCTTATAATTAGAATGACCCTCTCATTAACTCACTTTTGCAAACCATGACATCGGTTCAACAACAAGTGGCAACATTACAACATAACAATAATGGTCAACCTTTGCAATACATCAATTGCACTCCATTTTCCCTTGACATATTAAGAGAAAAAATGCTACAAGGTGTAGAGGTCCCTCAATTTGAGAAATATGGTAGGAAAGGAGATCTTATTAGCAATGTTTTTACCTTTATAGCCTTGTGTAGTGACTTCATCTTTGAGGATAAACTATTGGATAAGTTATTCTCTAGATCCTTGAAAGATACCACTTTAAAGTTGTTCTCCTCTTTGTAAAACACTTCAATTGGTTCATTCAATGAACTGATAGATGCCTTTTACAATCACTTCCATATTAACATAGGTCCCAAGATAACCCTTTCTAATCTAATGACATGCAAGAAAAAAGAGGATGAGAAAGTGACTGATTTCATAGCAAGATATCAAACATTTTATTCACAAGTGAACATTAATATCCCTGATGTTGACCTTCAATCAATGTTCATTTCCAACTTACAAGATAAACTCCAAAGAAAACTTGAAATGTTGAGATTTCCTTCCTTCACATAGTTATGTATATGATCCCTTCCTGACCATCAAAACTTGACTAGTGGTCATGATGTGAAGAATCCCTCTAGTTGTCATGAAAAGTATAAACATGCAACTCAAAACATTTATCAACCTTTCAAGAAACAAAAGAAGGGATTTTTATAATTAAATCCCCCTTAGAAAAATTTAAAAAAACAATAATCAAGTGGTTTCTATAAAGATGACAACTCCTTTCAGGGATAGGGAGAGAGAGTTCACTCCTTTACCTGATACTCTTCATAATATCAGGTTGAAACTTATTAAAAAGAAAATGCTTAACTTACCTCCTATTAGAGAATGTGACCCTACTATACCATTACCTAAAGTCTCTTGAAAAATGCTTATTGTCATTACCATCAAAAAATTGTACATGGTACATAATAATGTAAGCATTCTAAGCATCTTATGCAAGCCCTTATTAAAAATAAGCAACTTCAAATTGGAGGTGTGAATGATCAAGGTAATAATTTTGTAGCTCCTAATCCTAATCAAAATTTACAAATCTTTACAATCTTGGTATGTGGTGATTGATCATGCTATATTGTACACTCTTCATTTATCTTCGTTGAGGTCCAAGGCTAGGACAAGCCCTAGGTGGGGGTTTAGGGCTAGTAGACCCCAAAAAGTGGGTGTTGGGGGTAGCAACCCTTGAGAAAAAAAATTTCTCCTATTTTTCATGTCGTCACCAAAAAAAGAAAAATCACTGAAAAAAGAAAAAAAAACTAAATTTGTAGAACCCTAATTTGGAAGCTTCTAAGTTGATTATAAGGGGTTGGGATGGGAGTTACAATATGATCAAAATGGTGATTATTCACAAGATTGTAATAAGTTTTCCACTAGATAATTAAATCATTGGATGACTGTGATTTTGTGGATGTAGCGTGGATTGGGTGAACCAAGTTAAATTATTTGTGTTATAATTTTTATGTGTTTCATTTATGTATTTATTGATCTAATATGTATTTAATTGTTAAATATTTTCCTTCTAACCCTAACAAGTGGTATTAGAGTGAGTTTTTTTAGTTATCTTTAGCAAGAAAGTCTCATAGTTAAGTGGGAGTCTCATGGTCAAGTGTGAGAAATGATAGATGAGGGTAAGTTGAAGGTTGAGAAGTTCAATGGAAAGAACTATCAATTGTTGAAGATGCTGATGGAGGAATACCTCTATTAGAAGGATTTATGGTAGCCATTGGAATGAATGGGTAAGAAACTGGCAGTAATGACTAATGATGATCAAAATATTCTAGAAAAAAAGGTATTGGAAGCCATTTGTTTATGCCTGGCACAATCAGTGGCATTCAATATTACAAAAGAAAAGACAACTCAAGAGTTGATGGAAAACTTGGTGAAGTTATATAAAATCCTTCCACTTCGAATAAGGTATTTCTTATGAAGCATTTATTTAATATGAAAATAGTAGAAGGTGAGTTAGTGGTTGATCATTTAAATGAGTTTAATACACTAACCAGTCAATTGAAATCTGTAAATGTAAAATTTGATGAAGAAGTTAGGGCTCTTTTGATTTTGTGTAATTTTCTAACAAGATTGAATATCTTGGTAATGCCTATTAGAAATTCTATTTTTGGTTCAAATACATTGAAATTTGATGATGATTTTGGTGTTATTTTGAGTGAAGAAATTCATAGGAAAAGCTCGGGTGGAACATCCACATCAAGTAGTGTTTTGAATGTGGAAAGAAAGGGAAGAACAAAGGAGAGAGGAATCAATTCTAGAAGTCATGGGAATTCACAAGGAAAATCAAAGGATAAAAGGTCCTAATCTAGAGACGAGGGATTGCTGGTACTATGGTAAGCCAGATCATTTAAAGAAAGATTGCTGGTCTTGAAAAATTAAAAGAGACAAAAAGGAAGGAAATGAGGAGATGAATGTGGTAAGTAATAAATATGATGACGATGCTTTGATTCTTTCCCTTGATAATGTTGATGATTCTTGGGTGTTAGATTCACAGGCTTCATTTCATGCTACACCCGATAGAAGTTATTTCCTTGACTATGTCTAAGGAGATTTTGGGCTAGTTTATTTGGGGCATAAAGAACCCTATCATATTGTTGGAAAGGGAACTACTACATGAGGTAAGGTATGTTACAAAGTAAAAGAGAAATTTAATTTTAGTAGGGAAACTAGATGACGAAGGTTGTCTTGTTAAATTTAGTGATAGAAAATGGAGGGTTACAAAAGGATCCTTGGTGGTAGAAAAAGGTGTGAGTAGACACCTTATACTTTGTATAGGAAATACTGCTCCTTCTACTATAGCTATTGAAGATAAAAATAAATGTTCAAGAACATTTGCTATAGTTCAATAGGCAAAAAAATCAAACAATTGTTGTGGATTTTGAATCAACACTGTGTATAATAGACTTGGGCATATGAGTGCAAAAGGTATGAAAGTACTTCATTCAAATAATGTTCTACCAAGTCTAAAATGTGTTAATATGGATTTTTGTAAAAGTTGTGTGTATGGAAAATAAAAGAGACTTAGTTCTCTCAAGTATGAGAAGGAAAAGAAGGATGAGAAATTGGAGCTTGTGAATACAGATGTATGGGGACCAACTTAGGTATCTTCTCTCGGTGGCTCTCAATATTATGTTACATTCATTGATGATGCAACTAGGAAGGTATGGATTTATTTCCTTAGGAAGATATCTGATGAATTTAAAACTTTTAAAAAATGGTGAAGCTTGGTTGAAAATGAGACAAGTAAAATATTAAAATGTCTTAGATCTGATAATGGTGGTGAGTGTTGCAGCAAATATTTTGAAGATTATTGTTCCTCTAATGGTATTCATAAGAAAAAAATGGTTCCAAGGACTCCACAGGAAAATGGAGTGGCTGAGTGCATGAATAGAATAATAGTGGAGCATGCACAGACTATGAGATTGCATGTTGGGTTGTCTTTAAACATGTGGGAAGAGGTTGTAAACATTATTGTTTATTGAATCAATAGAGGTCCCTCTAATACTTTGGGTTGTGGTATTCTAGAGGAAGCATGGACAGGTAAGAAGGTGAGTTATTCTTTTCTCAAGACCTTTGGTTGTGAGGCATTTGCACATGTAGATTATGAAAATAGAGCCAAGCTTGTTGCAAAATCAAAGCAATGTATATTTTATGGACATGGAATTAATAAATTTTGTTATAGGATCTAGGATTTGGAAAATCAAAAAATTGTGAGAAGTAAGGATGTCATATTCAATGAGAAAGTGTTGTATAAAGATTTGTTGTAGCAGCATGAGAAGAAATAAAATAATTATGCAGTGCTAGATGATATTGCAAATAATGATTTTCCAGTGGTTCCTCATGCTTTGCAACAACATGAACAAAAAATACCACCAACTCTAGTGAATATTATACAATCTTCAAGGATAATTCAACCTCTAGAAAGATTTTCTCCCTTTTTGTATTCTATTTTATTAACTGATGTTGGTGAACCAGAATGTTATGATGAAGCTATGCAAGTGGATACCAAGGTTCAATGGGAGCATGGAATGGAAGAAGAAATGGACTCCTTATTGAAAAATTAGACTTGGGAATTATGCAAGTTGCCTGCAGGTAAAAAAGATTTACCAAACAAATGGGTTTATAGGATAAAAGAGGAGGATGGAGGTAATAAAAGATTTAAAGCTAGGTTAGTTTTAAAGGGTTTCCATAGAAAAAGGGTATTGATTTTGATGAAATATTTTCTCCAATTGTTAAAATGACTTATATACACATTGTTTTAAGTATTGTGGTTGTTGAACATTTGCATTTGGAACAAGTATATGTTAAAAGAACATTTCTACATAGTGATTTGGAAGAGGAAATATATATGGAAATACCACAAGGATTGGAGGTAAAAGGTAAGGAGAAACTTGTGTGCAAATTGAAGAAAAGTTTATTTGGCTTGAAGCAAGCACCTAAAAAATGGTATATCAAATTTGATAGTTTTATGGATGAACAAGGCTACAATTGATATAATTTAGACCATTTTTTTTACTTTAAGAGCTTATATGAAGATAACTGCATTATTTTATGTTTATATGTTGATAATATGCTTGTTCTAGGGTCTAACATGGGTCACATAAAGAAGTTAAAACAACAGTTTTAAAATTCATTTGCTATGAAGGATTTGGGGGTAGAGAAACAAATCCTTGGTATAAAGATTACAAGAGATAGGAAAAATAGAAAATTATTTTTTATCTTAGGATGATTATGTTGAAAAGGTGTTGCATAGATTTCATATGGACAATGCAAAAGGTGTTAGCACACCTTTTCCTAGTCATGTTAAATTGACTAAGGATATGTGTCCAAAAACATAAGAGGAAGAAAAAATGTCCAAGGTACCATATGTTTTAGCTATAGGAAGTTTAATGTATGCCATGGTATGCACAAGACTAGATATTGTACATGTTGTAAGAGTTTTTAGTAGGTATATGAGTCATCTTAGTGTTGAGCATTGGAATGTGAACCAACTTTCTAGAACCCTAATTTGGAAGCTCCAAAGCTTTTTATAAGGGGTTGGGATGGGAGTTACAGTATGATGAAAAGGTTGATTATTAATGAGATTTTAATCATTTTTGCACTGGATAATAAAATCATTTGATGGATGTGGTTTTGTGGATGTAGCCCAAATTGGGTGAACCACGTCAAATTCTTTGTGTGATAATTTTTATTTGTGTTTCATTTCTCTATTGATTGATAATATTTTCATTTAATTTTTAGATATTTTCCTTCTAACCCTAACATAAAATTTCCATTCCTAAGCACAATATTTCATTTGTCAAAGCTAGTGAAATAAAGAATGATGTGATGAATGTTGACAAGAATGATGATAATATGGATATTCTTCAACAGAATCCCCTGGATAATGTGATAGCATTTATCGAAGCTAGACCTTGTAAGGGCTCAACTAAAAAGCCTCTTGAAATTGATTTCTCACAAAATGACATACTTTAACATGCACCTAATGGTCCTCTTTACATAATTGGCTGAATCAATGACAAGCCTACTAATGGGATATTGATTGATCCCATCTGTGGAGAGAATGTGGTGACATAAGAATTCTTATATGTGCATGAACTATATTAAGATGCATATGACAAACTAAAATCATGGATTAAGACTCATAATGGATTTTCCTTCCCTACGATAGGCTTGATAGATCTCCCTTTAAAAGTGAGACCGAAATCATTAACTACATCGTTAGAACTCAATCATTCTACAATAAGACCAATTTCATGTGAAGCTAGGCTATCCATGGATTCACTCCATGAATTTCATCCCTTCAGTTGTGCATAAATATCTAATGTTTCCATTTGGAAATGAGATCTCCACTTTGCATCATAGTGGATTTAATCACGCCTATGGAACCTATCAAGCCTTGTGAATATTTCTTTTTCAAATCATATCAAAAATTCAAGAAAAATAAAATAACATAATTATACCTTCATAATATGCCTCAAACTATGACTAAAATAAACTTCCTTGATGAAAAAATGATAGAACCCAAAGTTATTTCAAACATACAATAATAATCCATAGAGCAACCTCCTACAATTTCCCACAAGAGACTGTGAGATAACACAAGAAATCCCATTGTTCCTCCTAGAGTCAAACAAGTATCCAAAGTCAAAGTGAAAGTGGTTGAGAAACCTCCTATTGTTTCTTTTATTCCACCTAAGGAAGAGTAGGAACTTATGATTGAAAAAACCACTCTTACACAAAAATAAATTGATAATAAACTAAAAATAAATTGAAGTGTTAGAGAACGTAGACATAGATGTTGTGCTATTGCTTATATATTTCAAACTCAAGAAGAAAAGAACAACAAAGAAAATCAAAATCCAAATTTACCTGAAGCAATGCATGATGACTCTCAACCCTCACCACAACATAAACAAGAACTTTGCATGGAAATTGTTATTCGACCTCCTATTTTGATCAACTTAGATGATGTCGTTGATACTGTAAAGATAGATGAACAAGTGCATGATGAGTTAAATATATTTTTTTCTTCTTCTATGAGACTAGATGAAAAATATCCTACTAAGAGTGTTGAACTTGGTTCATGTCCTATTTTGACACTTAATGTTGTCCCTTTGGATAGTTTCCCACCTTTTGTTTACACATATCGAGATTAGGAGACATACGACCTACTTTAGGTTGACTCACCTATGCATTACTAGTATTTTTATTTTTTATATTTTTATTTATGCAATAGAATGTGTGTAATGTGATGCCCCATGGTTTTTTGTTTGATGTATCCTTCTCTCTTTTTGCATTCTTTATATGTACCTTCATTCTTTTATATTTCGTAAATGTTTTATCATTTTTCATTTGTCTTTTGTTTTCCTTTTGGGGATGATGCAAGGCATCAAGACATTCATGTCTCTTACATGTTGACCCAAAATATTTTCTTTATCTTTTTCATTTGTCTTGTGTTTTCCTTTTGGGGATGATGTAAGGAATTGAGAAATTTAGGTCTCTTTCATGTTGACCTAAAAGGATTTTTCACTGTTTTTGCTCTCTTTATGTCATTCTTCCAGTTCTATGAGTATTTGGGGAATGATGATAGTTCAATTCTCTATGAAAATATTGTAGCAAAGACATACTAACCAAAAATCCATACATTACTTATGTATTTTTGGGGGAAACCCTTCTTTCCTACTCCATGAAAGAACTTATTTTAGAAATATATAACTTGGCATAGGGTTTTTCAAGGAAATATCTCATGTCTTAGAATAAAACACTAGATACTTTAAAGCAATTGCTCATATTAATGGTGTATCAACCACTTTGAAGTGGGGTCATACATCAATGACACCTATTGGAAAAATTTTATGGCATGATTTTTCTCTTTTCTTGTGATGTGTCCTCTTCTTGGTGGTGTCATTAGGTTTGATTCCATCCAAGAGTGTACAATCTACTGTCATGGTATGATGCGAATGAGGAATCCCATGGGTGACAATCTGACACTTTCAACTTGTCATCTATTGGAGACATTAGGAACAATGCTACCTAATAAGAATACCCTTACATGAACAAAGCAAAATCCACTTCAACAAAACTTTTCAATTTACATAACAAAAGCATTTACAAAATCATTACATTGTGGCGCCTATCAAAGTTGTCAGGAGGATAACTTTGTTATGGTATGGGAGGATAATATGATTCTCTCATTTTCCACTTCAATGGGAAAACTCACCTATTGGAAAAAATGAGGTTCCACTACCCCAAAGTGAGCAACATATGTTATAGATAAACAACCTTGTTCCACATCATGTTGGAATGGTTGTGCTTGGTCCTTTTTTTTCTTTACTTTTTTTGGCCTTTGATAGGGTATGATTATGTATCTTTGTTGTTGTTGCATACATAAGTGTCTTGGATGTCTAATTTAGTGTGAGCTTTTTTGGATTTTGTGGTTGTGTTGCTGAAATGTGGTGTCATTGATGTCAACACTATTATTATTAATGCATTAGAAGTTGTCGATGTCAAGGATATTGAGAAAATTGTAATGAAATAAGCTATAGGTTGTTAGTGGTGAAGTGAAGTTTAGTCTGTCGATGAGTTAAATACATTGATGATCATAGGTTGTGGACTAAATGGTTTTGTTTCAAGTATATCTAGTTTATCCACATTGTGTTTATGAGATCTGTGTGAAGATTTGATCAAGTTATAAAGATTTGTATTCTGACAGTTCTTTCGTTGCTTCACTTGGTGTTCTTGATTGAAGATAATGTGATTTATATTATTTTAGTTATTATGGATGCTTCTCTAGTGATTCATGATATTTGTGGATTTTTCTAGATTTTCCTTATCCGTGTTGCACGCTTGCATTGATCATTGTGCTTGTGATTGATGATTTTCTCGTGTGTCCATGTTTTTCATGTTCTTAGCTAACAAGGTGTTGTAGTGTGTTGTGGATCTTCAAGGATTAATTTTTGAAGGTGGGTCATGCTTGAAAATTTTATTTCAAATGGGTCTTCACTAAGTTGTGGTTGACCTTGGTTAATTCACATTAATACTTGGTGATGATTTGAGCCAACAGTGTATATTCATTTTATTATTTTGTTGAAGCTGACATGTAGCGATGTAATTCCTTGTTTTGGATATATATAAGCACTTGTTTACTTCATTTTGAATTATGCCAAATGTGTTTGTGCATGAATAATGTTCTAAATCATTTGAAGGAAGAGCAAAGAGTAAAGAAGAGTGGAGAAGTGTTCATGTACTTAATCAAAATTGTGATTAGGTATTACCAGATGCTATTTTCTTAGTTCAAATGCCTATGGATGTAATATGATTGTTTATGTAAGATAGTGTGTCTTCCTTTGAGCAGTAAGCCTTATTGTAATTGAGCAGTGAGCTCCAGGCAGTGTGCTCAAATGCATGTGCATTCCCCATTTCATTCTTTATACTTTTAATAGGGTATAATCTTGTGGATTGAACTCCATCATAGTTATTCCCCTAACAAGGTTTCCATGTAAAAAACATGGTGTTATGTGTGTTTCTCATGTGTTGATGATTTATGCTTTCATTTTTATTAATCAGACATGAGAATAAGGGTTAATAAAGTTTAATAAGTTTGAATTTATGGGACAATTGATTCAACCCCCCTCTTAGTTGTCTTCCCTTGTGTTGCCAACAATTGGTGTCAGAGCAGCTTCCTTAGAAGAAGTTTAACAAATTAAGGTGATTCGAGATGGTGACTTATAAGAAGGATAGTCTAAGATTTTATGGAACAAATTATTCTCTATGGAAGGCTTGAATGGAGTGTCATCTAAGATGCATTCGTGAACCCCACTACAGAATTACAAGCAATAGGTATGTTATTCCACAAAATGGTCGTACTACTATTGTTGAGATTAGAGATGTTGAGTACAATATCAGGGCTAAGGAAGCATTGTTGAGTGCTTTGATTGATACTAAGATGAATAATGTGATGGATCTAAATATTGCTTATGAGATCTAGAAAAAATTGGAAACTTTATATAAAGGTGATACTAATGTGAAGATCGCTAAGTTGCAAAGTTAGAAAATAAAATATGAAATGTTGAGAATGGGTGATGATGAGAATATTACTAATTTCATGCAAGGAGTGAATGAACTTTTGTGTGGTATCATATGTGTCAGTGGATAGTTGGATGAATCAAATATTGTTGCTAAAGTGCTTAGATCCTTGTCTGTTTCATACAAAGTTAAAGCTAGTGCTATTGAAGAGCTCCTAATTGTAACAAATGTTACCAGAGATATGTTGATTGGTAAGCTTACTACTTTTGAGTTGAGTGAATTTGGTGATGCCCTTCCTAAGGTAGAATCTGCATTTAAGGCCACTACTTCTAGAAGAGATAAACAAAGATATGATCTAAGTGAAAGTTCATCTAGGAAGACATTCAAGTATGAGGAGGAAATGAGATAGGTTGAAGAAGAAGAAAGAGAACTGAATGAGATTGAAGCACTGATTGTCAAGAGAGAAGCTAGAGGGGAAGGTAAATATAAAGGAAATTTTCCCAATAAATGTTTTTCCTACAATAAGATATGTAATTTTGCATCAAGGTGTCTAAAAATAGCCCCTAAACCAAGACATAACAAGCCTATATTTCAAAGGAAATGTTATTATGTTGTTGATGAAGGTGTGATAGCTGATGAATCTGATGAAGCAAATGTAAGTGAGGATGAATGGGTATTTATTTCTATCAAGGAAAATAATCTTGTGTCTACTGAATCTACTAGTTGTACAAGTGTGGAAAAATCCCTGGCTACTCGAGTTGAAGAGAAAGATGAATAGGTGACTGATAGTGGATTCTCTCATCATATGACATGAGATAAAAATAAGTTTTTGAGCTTGGAAAATTTTGATGGTGGTGTTGTGAGATTTGGTGATAACATAGCAGGTGTGATCCAAGGCAAAGGATGCATTTCTCTTAACAGTAAGCATAATACTGATGATGTCTTGTATGTGGAAGGTTTGAAGCATAATATTTTAAGTGTTGGCTAGATGGTTGATAAGGGTTACAATCTTTAGCTCAAGGATGAAAAGTGAAGAATATTGAGGAACTTTGGAAATGTGATTACATCAAGCACAAAAAAAAAGGTAATATATTTCACCTAAGTGTTGTTAGTATTTAAGATGTTTGACTGCTCAATTTGATGAAATTTGATTATGGCATAGAGGAATGTGTCATGTAAACTTTGATAACATTGTCAAGATAAGTTCTACTAAGATCTACCTAAGTTGGTAAAGCCTACCAATACTATATGCAAGGGATGTTAGTTGGGAAATCAAACTAGAATTTCATTTCAGAGAAAATAGTATTGTTCAAATGAATTGTTGGATCTTGTGCATACTAACTTGTGTGGTCCTACTAGAATCATAAGTCTACAATGATATAGGTATTTCATGTTACTCATTAATGATTATTCTAGAATGATGTGGGTTACTCTCTTAAGGGAGAAATCTGAAGCTCTGGAGAAGTTCAAAATCTTTAAGGATAACTTGTTGAGAAAAATAAAAGATTGAAGATTAAATGTTTAAGATCAGATAGAGGTTGTGAATTAACATTCAG
Organism: Sequoia sempervirens; assembly: GCA_007258455.2. NCBI lineage: Eukaryota > Viridiplantae > Streptophyta > Pinopsida > Cupressales > Cupressaceae > Sequoia > Sequoia sempervirens. Next base: position 726,468,233 of record VDFB02271358.1, on the reverse strand, counting down.
TGAGTTTAATTTTTTTGTGAAGAACATGAAATAAGGAGAAAATTATCTACACTTCAAAACCCTCAAAAAATGGAGTTGTGGAAAGAAAGAACATGAAAATTGAAGAAGCTACTAGAACTATGATGTTGGAAGGAAATGTCCCTCATATCCACTAGAGAGAAGTTGTGAGTATTGTTGTGTACACACTCAACCAGGTACAAATCAAACATGATACTAGTAAGAGCCCCTATGAGCTATGGTATGGACATAAGCCTACTGTTAGATATTTCAAAATCTTTGGAAGAAAATTTTATATCAAAAGAGATGAAGATATAAGAAAGTTTTATGCTAGAAGTGATGAAGGTATCTTTCTTGGTTATTCTACTAAAAGCAATACCTACTGGTGCTACAATAAGAGATTGAGGAAAAAGGTTGAAAGTGAAAATGTCAAGGTTGATGAAGAAATAGCTACACCATCCAGAACCTATGGATATGATTTAGATTATTAGAATGACAATACAAATAAAGGGAGGAATGTTCAAACTCAAAATCAAGTTCAAATCATTCTAGTGAATCAAGAAAATCAAGAAGGAGAAGCGCAGAAGAAAGAACACAAGAGCCTAAAGTTGAAGAACATCCTAAGAAGACTCCAAGGTATGCAATATTGAATTATTCATAAGATTAGATCATAGGTGATAAGAGCAAAGGTGTCCAAACTAGGAGAAAAATTGTAGAAGAATATTGTTTGATTTCAAAGACTAAGCCTACTAGTGTGAATGAAGCATGTAAAGATGAGTATTGGGTTGAAGCAATGAAAGAAGAACTGATGCAAATTGAGAAGAATGATACATGGATTCTTGTTCCTAGACTTAAGGATAAAAATGTGATCGGAGCTAAATGGGTCTTTAGAAACAAACTGAATGAGCAAGGTGAAGTAGTTAGAAACAAAGCAAGACTGGTATGTAAAATATATTCTAAAATGGAAGGAATTGACTTTGAAGAAACTTTTTACCTTGTTGCTATAATTGAACCTATAAGATTATTTCTTACTTATGTTGCTTACAAAAACTACAAGGTTTATCAGATGGATGTCAATTAAATATTTCTAAATGGAGAATTGGAGGAAGAGGTGTATGTTGAGCAACCTGATGGATTTCAATTGAATGATAAGGGGGATATGGTTTGTCAATTGAAGAAAGCATTGTATGGAATTAAGCAAGCCCCTAGAGCATGGTATGCTAGATTGGAAAAGCATTTGTTGAAGCTTGGATTTAACAAAGGTATTACCGATAGTAATCTATATTTCAAGATTAATGATGATAAAGATTTAATTGTTGAGGTCTTTGTTGATGATATCATTTTTGGAGGAGATGATGGTTTATGCATGAAGTTTTCTGATGAGATGCAAAGTGAATTTGTGATGTCTATGATTGGAGAGGTGAAATTATTTTTGGGATTACAAATTATTCAGTTAGATGAAGGGATCTTTATATCTCAATCCAAGTATGTGAAGGAATTGTTGTGGAGGTTCGGTATGGAAGATTCAAAGCCAATTAGTACACCTATGATGATTGGATGCAAGTTCACCCAAGATGATGATTCTCCAAAGGAAAATCAAACTAGATACAAATCAATGATTAGTGGATTGCTTTATTTAACTCAAACCAAGTCTGATATCATGAATGTTGTGTGTATTGTTTGAAGATTTTGAGCTGATCCTAAGGAATCTCATGTAACTATTGTGAAATGAATTTTTAGATACTTGAAGGGAATTGTTGATTTTGGGTTGTGGTATCCTAAATATGATGATTTTAATTTGAGTGCCTTTACTAATGTTGATTGGGTAGGTGACGTGGATGAAAGAGAGAGTATTAGTGGTGGCACATTTTTCTTGGGTAAGAAGTAGAATGCCATTTCTTTATCTACTACAAAGGAAAAATACATTGTTGTTGCTAACAATTGTACTCAAGTATTATGGACAAAGTAGATATTGAAAGATATCAGAGTTGTGTATGATGATTCTATAGCTATATTCTATGATAATTCGAGTTCTATTAATATTTCTCATAATCCAGTGTTGCATTCAAAGAACAAGCATATATCTATCAAGTTTCACTTTTTGAGAGAGAAAGTGAGTGAAAGGAAGTCAAACTAGAGTATGTTCCTACTAAGGAGAAGATTGTAGACATTTTTATCAAACCATTTCCTAAAGATACTTTTGTGTATCTCGAAGGGAAGCTAGAGGAGATTACCCCTCCTAGTTAGAACTAGGATGCATTTCCTTGCTTCAATCCATGCATTTCATGGTCATATTTTGGTTTAGATTGATGTTGTGGTGGTTGCTACTCAGGGGGAGTAGTTAGATGTTGAAATATGTGGTTCAGATATTTTAGTAGATATTTCTCATTGATGTCAAAGGGGGAGAAGATTCATGTGAAAAACTATGCATTATTTGAGGACAAGATCCATGTGGGGAGAATATCATGTGATAGAGTTGTGAAAGAAAATAATCAAAACCTAAGAGGGAGTAAGTGTTGAAGATAGCTATGTTGATGTTGTTTTTCACATCATGTGTTACAATCAATGCCAAAGGTGGAGATTGTTGGATGTTGTGGCTATGTTGCTAATATGTGGTTGTCATTGATTTCAACACTATTAGCATTAATGCATTAGAAGTTGTATATGTTGAGGATATTAAGAAAATGGTAATGAAATAAGTTGCAAGTTGTTAGTGGTGAAGTGAAGTTTATTCTATTGGTGAGTTAGTACATTGATGATTAGAGGTTGTGGACTAAAGGGTTTCTTTATGAGTATATCTATTTTATCCACATCGAGTTTCTGAGATCTGCGTGAAGATTTGATTGTGTTATAAAGATTTGTATTCAGATAGTTCTTATGTTACTTCAGTTGGTGTTCCTAATTGAAGATAATGTGATTTTAGTTACTTCAATTATTGTGGATGCTTCTCTGGTGATTCATAATGTTTTTGGATGTTTCTAGATTATTCTTTATCTGTGTTGTACATCCACATTGATCATTGTGCTCCCAATCAATGATTTTCTCTTGTGTGTTCATGTTTTTCATATTCTTGGTTGATAGGTTGTTGTAGTGTGTTGTGGATTCATGTTCGTGTTCTTGAGAGTTTTATTTTGAGTCTTCAATAAGTTGTGGCCAACCTTGGTTGATTCATATTAATAATTGGTGATGATTTGAGCCAACAATTTATATTCATTTTATTATTTTGTTGAAGCCGACATGTATCAACTTAATTCCTTGTTGTGGATATATATAAGTGAGTGTTTACTTCATTTGAAGTATGCCGAGTGTTTATGTGTGAATAATTTTTTAAATAATTACAAGATAGAGAAGAGAGTGAAGAATTTTTCATTTTCTTAATTCGAAATGTGATCAGCCATTAGCAGATGTTATTTTGTTAGTTCAAATCCCTGCGGATGTAATAAAAATGTTTTTGTAAGATAGCGTGTCTTCCTTTGGGCAGTAAGCCTTGTTGTAATTGAGTAGTGAGCTCTAGGAAGTGTGCCTAAATGCATGTGTATTCCCCATTTCATTTTTTATACTTTTAATAGGGTATATTCTTGTGGATTGACCTCCACAATGGTTTTTCCCCTAATAGTGTTTTCACATAAAAAAATCTTGGTGTTATGTGTGTTTCTAATGTGTTGATGATTTATGATTTCATTTTTATTAATCAGATCTAAGAATAAGGGTTAATAAAGTTTAATATGTTTGAATTTATGGGAAAATTGTTTCCCCCCTCTCAACTATCTACCCTTTTGTTTCCAATAAGTCTTACATGGGTTCATCCTCCCACTAATGTGGGGGAAAAATGTAGTAATAGAAAATGTAGCCCTTTTCCCTTACTTGGCTTGATAATTAACATGAAAACTAAATTAATGGTGTCTTGGAGTAGTTTTGTAATTTTTTGTACACATTCACGTCATTCTAGGAACTTTATTTGATTAAAACATGCTTTAATTGATCCTTTGCAAAGGTTTTGTGAAGTGTTGTAACATACTTTGATAGGTTTCTAGGATTTATTTACTTAATTAAGCTTAATGGGCCCCTTAATAAAATGCATTTAAATTTATACCTTATTTAGGTGTTGTAAACTATTCTAAATCTCTTTCACATTCATCTACGGTAGTCTTATTTAATTGTGGTTAATTGGAGTTAATTAACCCCCTTTATTTCAAATGTAAGCCTTATTTATGACACCTCCTAAAGATCTATCTTGACACTCATGATTTAATTAATATAAAATTTAATTGGGAAAAAATTAGGTCTTGAAAAATGGTGCTAGGACCAATTCACCCTAGGTGGTGAATGGGTTATCCCTTAATAGGACCCCCCTTTTTTAGCTGAGCTAGAATGGGTTTTTAATGTACTTTCCATCCCCCCTAGGGTTAGATCTTGAAAAACTAAGCTAGGACCCATTCACCCTAGGTGGAAAATGGGTCCTCCCATAATGAGGTCCCCCTTTTCAAATTTAATTCTAATGGGAATTTAATGATGTTTGCTTCCAGATCTAGTGTCGACCTTAATTGTTTGAATTTTGGGGTTAATCTCCTAATTTAGTATAAATACGGGGTTAATTCAAATTATTTCTCCTAGCAAGTTGAGGAAGCATCATAGAAAGTTTAAGTGATCATAAGAGTACATTCACAAGAGCATTATAGAGTATTCAAAGGCATTTTCAAGACATTTCAAGGCATATTTAAAGGTTGTATTATAGCAATTCAAGATCATTTAATCATGACAAGGATTTAATGCATTCATGTATGTTGGAGCTACGAAAGTTGATGTAGCATTGGAGATCTACTTGCAAGAAGTGTTCACATCATATTCAAGGATCCAAGATCTATATTCTTCATGGCCACTACATGCTAGTTTGCAAACTTGTTTCACAAGACACCATCCAAGGTGATATCAATTGCATTATTTCATGTTTCATGCTTCATTCCTTATTGTAATCATTTGGTTTAATTAGCTACAAGGGGTTTGATTGAGGAAAACCACCATTCACTAACAAACAATGACTTTTCCCCCCCTTGAATGTTTAATTACAAATTTACAGGTTGAAGATCAAGTGGAGCAAGTTTGGAGCAAAATTGTCAAAGTTGTGATTCAAAGCACAAAATCAAATATTTGAAGCTACAAAATTGTCTACATACTTCCAAAAAATAAGAACTAGGACTTTGAAAGTGTAGAAATTAAGGAATATGACCCTGATCTTAGTTTCAGAAACTCTCACAAGGACCCGTTTACCACTGAAGGTGAATGAGTCCTCTATAGCCTAAAAACAACAAGTTTTTGAAAGGGTACACAACTTTTTAGGCTCTAAAAACTTCCCTCATAGATACTATAATAGTTAGGGATAATTTTTTATTATTTTTTTCACCTTATTATACACATAATTGTAGTGTTTAGGGTCTTAGAAAAAAAGAAAAAATAGTGGTCCATCATCTTGTTGATTCATTTTGGTGGACCCTATTTTTTAGCTAAACATATATAATCTAGTTCTCAATTCATACTTGGTAAAATATATTATGATTGAGACATATTTAACTCTACATAATATTTCTTAGGTGGTAACCTTTTATATTGTGCTTCTAGTATAGAAAGAGTGAGATAAAGAGGTTATGGTGTTAATGGGTCTAAATTTTTGTGAAACTCTAGTACTGTGTGGCTTAAGTTGTGGAGTTAGAGACTAAGTATGCTTGTTTATGGCACTTTGATTATGTTTTACAACTTTAAATTTAAGTTGTTTATGGCTGAATTTTCAAAAATGGAAAAGTGGATCCAAAGAGAGAAAATGGGTCCTATCTTTCCTCAATTCATTAGGAAATGAGATCCACACTAATAATTGACTAACTAATCTTCAGAGAATCAATTATATGGAGGAATCTTCAGATTTCACTCTTTTGCTACAACATGGATCTAGGTCAAACAATACTTTGGGAAGAAAGATAAAAATAAAAAATAAATTCCAAATTGTGATCTATACAATGCATTTAGAAGCTTGAACATAAAACAGATGGAACCTGCAAACTTTAGGGAGAATATGGAAGGTATAAATGTTGCATAACTCTCACAAAAATTTCTTTTGCAAGGCTCACTAAGGATTCAAATAGCATATGGTGAATGGGTCTTTGCTAGAGCTCCAAAAAAATTAGTTCTAGGTTTTCTTCTCTTGTGTATGGACTCTTAGATTCCCAAATCTCATACCTGAGAAGTCAAAAATTAATTATGTAGGTTAGTTATCATGAAATTACAACTTTGACAACTTTTCAATTTTTGTTCTTCAATAGATCTTTCACCTAAAATCTACAATCACACATCAAAAGAGAAAAAATATTGTTTGTTAGTTGAATGTGAGTTTACCTTGGTCTAAGATTTTTTTGGTAATTAAACCTTGAAAGGAAACAAAATAACATAAACGAATGATGAATGAACAAGAAATGTCACAACTCACCAAACCTTTGCTTGGACCTTTCATTGTAGATATACAAATTGCATGAAGTTGCCTCAATGAATGTGAATCTTGATGATGAAACTTGATTTGAAACAATTCCTTTCAATTCTTGATTGGATCTTGAACTCTACATCACAATGTTAGCTCAAATAACATGCATGGTGCAATAAATCCTTGACATAACAATATAATCTTGATTTTTGCAACTAATGATGAAGAAATATACTCCTTAATTCCTTTAAAATGCTCTATCAATGCTCACTTGAATAGATCCTTAGCTTACTTGAAATCTTCTAGGTGAAAATAGCGAAATGACCTCTTATTTATCCATATCTTAATATTAATTATTGAAATTAAAATATCACAAGCCGAAATCTCAATATGAATTTGAAATAATTGAAAAGCCACCAAAAAAATAGTTTAAATTTACATCCTAGGCCTAAGTGAGTACCCATTCATCCTATGGAGAATGAGTACTAGGTCACTTACTTAGGGAACACATTACACAATATTAAACATTATGTTATGACATCTATGAATGTCTGGTTTTATGCCTCAAAAAATATAATTAATTAGGCTTGGATTTGAATTAAAGGGTCCTATTAAGAAAAATTAACCTCAATTAATTAATAAAGCTCTAGGTTAGTGTGAAAGTGTAAAGGTACACATTACAACACCAAAAATAAGGCAATATTAAGTCCATTTTAATTAAAAGGGCCCTAAACTTAATTTGCATATGTAAAATACATATTACAACACTGAATTAAGGCACAATTAAGCTCATTTTATTATTAATTCCTAATTAAGTGTGAAAATTTAAAATGGATACAATTTTTTACACTCCATTTATCCCCCACTTTAGTGAGAGTATGATCCCATGTTCAACTCACACTAAAGTAGAAATTCAAGACACATATGTATGTAGCAATGATAAAGATACTCAATCATACATGATCAAAGTTAAAGAGAAGAGAAGAGAAAGAGACATGGATCCATAGGAAAGTAAGTTGTGTAATATTAGGTGGCCATGTAAAACACAAAGGCTCCATAGGTGAGCAAGTTGTGTTATGCCAAGTGGCCTTTGAAAATATGCTCACAAGGGCTAGTAGGAACTCTAGCTATCCATTAGTTGATCCCCAAAAAGTGACTAAGTGAGAAAGTCATGCCTACTCTATGCGCTATCACCATACAATGAGAAATCCATGCCTCTATCTAGGCTCTCATTGTACTAACCATATCAAATCTATCCATCTTATAACTTCAATAGGGTGCCACAGAATGAATCTTTGAGCTTCATAGGGTTAACAAGTTGTATTATGCTAACACTTATGAACAACATGTGAGTGGAGGTTTATTCAAAGGGATTTTTCATAGTTCATGTAAGGTATCTTCTTAGGGAACATTGTGCTTAATTTCTCTAAGAGAGGAAAAATAAAATAAATATCTCTCTCAAAGGATATCAAACCCAATGACCCGACCAAGAAAATAACACATGAAAAGAAGAAAGAAAATCACACAAAGAAACATGAGTGTCAATGTATTCCCCCACTTTAAAGCAATTGTTGACACCATTATTATGAGAAATATAACTTAAAGTAGAAGAAGACATGAGAGCTTATTCGGAAAGCCCTATACCAAGTCATATATTCTCGAATGAAACTACAACATGAATAAAGGGTTTCCCCCAAAATGAAATGCTAAAGATAACATAAAAATAAAGTACATCAAAGGTGAGCCCACTTAAGGCATACTATCCACATCCAAAAATTTCTCTTATATATACAATTAAGGAGGTAAACTAGCCAAAATAGAAAATGATAAGTGTCATCGAAGACAAGGCTACCTAACCCCTTGCCACCACTTAGTACAAGACAAGGATGATTCAAGATGATTTATGAAAAACATGAAAATCAATATCAATTAGAGGAACTAGGTGATTCAATACAAGGAAGAGAAAGACAATCCTTAAGATGTTGAATTTTATCATCAACTTGTATAGGCTCTAATTTTGAAGTTGGAATCAAAGTATTAGGGGAGTTGGAAGCTAAAGATCATGTTTCACCTTATAGCTTTTTTGATATGCTTCAACCATGTATATCTTGTTGTATTCAAATTTCATTTCACAGTGAAGAGTAGATCTAGGACTCCTTTTGTAGCATGAATCCATGGTCTTCTTAGGATAAGGTTGTATGAAATAGGTCTTGGCATGATACAGATAGGGGTAGGCAAAACCATAGGTCCAAACTCAATGGGAAATGTGATCATTCCTAATGGTTTCCTATTAACATTGTCAAAGAAACTATAAGTATTAACATTATTTAGTTGAATAAGGTTCTTTTACACACCAATTTTATCTAGGAGATCCATGCTAAAAAAATTAAGACCTACTCCATTGTCTATGAAAGTGCACCTAGCTGTAGTTTCATTAGTGATAGCCTTTATCATTAAGGGATCATGTTTATTTTGTATCTCAAGAAAGGGTAATTCATGTTTAGGGAATGTGATTTATAACTATGTGACTTGCATACAATCAAAGGAGGATGCTACATCATTCAATTTCATAGAAGATTGGATATCCTCCTTCTTTATCTAAAAAATTTCTTAGAGTATCCAATTGTATGTAGGTGATGTTTGAACAAGATCACATAAGGATGTTGGTATATGGAGCCTAATCAGACTTAGAGGTTAAATTTCCCCACTTTTATCAATGTGTTCTCCCTACAAAAATTTAATGGGGATTTGTGGGAAACGTCCCCAAGATGGGGTCAAGGGGTAGCACCCATTGCGAGGTCTAGGGGTAACAATCTTTTATTATTTTATAAAGGTGATAGGTGTTATTTTTTCTATAGGATGATATAAAAAAACCCTATTTTGTAACTGACATAAGTCTTGATAACAGGATAAGGGTTAGGGTTTGTATTGACATTGTATTGTAGCATTTGTAGCAATATTGATTTTCAGAGATTGCAAGTTGTAATTGATTCAATTTACTAGATAATAATATTGGACTCTTTGTTGGTGGATGTAGCCCAAGTTTGGGTGAACCACATTAAATATTGTCTCACGCTATTATTATTTTTGTGTTTTTCATTCCTCAACTTCATATTTATTTGCATTTAAGTGATATTTTCTACATGAAATTCCTAACAAGTGGTAACTGAGTGGTTTGTGTTCAATTATCATCTACAAGAAAGTCTCATGGATGAGTGGGAGTCTCACATTTAAGTGGGAGAAATGGTGGAAGAGGGTAAATTGAAGGTAGATAAATTCAATAGGAAGAACTATCAGTTATGGAAGATGTAGTTGGAGGATTATCTCTCCTAGAAGGATTTATAGAGGCTATTGGAAGGAATATCCAAGAAACCAACAATAATGAGTGATGAGGATTGGAATCTTCTGGATAGAAAGACATTGGAAGCCATTCATTTATGCCTAGCACAATTAGTAGCATTCAATATTACAACAACAAATACAACTCAAGATTGATGGAAACTGTAGTGAAGTTATATGAAAAGCCTTCTACTTCAAATAAAGTATTTCTTATGAAGTTTTTATTTAATATGAAAGCGGCAAAAGGTGGGTGAGTTGTTGATCATTTAAATGAGTTTAATACGGTTACCAATCAATTAACTTTTGTAAATGTAAAATTTGATGAAGAAGTTAGGGCTCTTTTGAGGGTATGTGTAGGATCATCATGGAAAAAATAGGCCCTTAAGTGGCAAAAGAATAAAAAAAATCAGAGTTAGGAAAATTGATGTAAAAATTTGAATAAGTTATCTATATTATTTCAAAATATGAAAGAATAGAATTTGTAGCAAATTGAATTTAGTTTCTAAACTACTAGGGTTTTTTTTTTTTTAAGTCTATTTGGTGAAAATTTTAAATTTCAATGCAATAGTTCTTAAATTTCAGGGAAAAATAAGTAGGTGTTTGTCTTACCACCCTAACTATAATAAAATGATAATATTTTTTATAATATTTTAGATATAAGTAGAAGACTCATGTCTCGATGTGATGCATAATTTTTTATAATTTTTTTCCAAGTAAACAATTAATGATGATTTTTTTGTTACAACATTTAAAAAATATAAAAAAATTGTATGTCTGACCACCTTAACTTGGTCAAAATTTCATGAAATTTATTTTTTCTTTTTTTAATCCTATAGTATATGAAGCATAGAATGTGATGCATGTTTTGGATTCAAAAAATGTGATACCATTTGAAAGCTATAGATGTTTTTCAATCAGTCTATCAATCAAAACTTTAGTTGTAATTTGAATAGAAAATGAATAATAATTATTTCTTAAATTCAAAGTAAAGTATAATTTATATTGGTGGAAAGCATAGAATCCCCTTAAAAAACCCTTTTTGTTTCATCAATTTTGGGTAAAAAAGTTGTTATCCACATACCCATCATATTGCCACTTTTTGGCCCATCATGATCTTGCACATACCCTTGATTCTATGTTCTTTGTCTAAAAGCTAGAATAGTTTGGTCATGGTTGTTAGTAATTCTATTTTTGGTTTGAATACATTCAAATTTGATGATGTTGTTGGTGTTATTATGAGTGAGGAAATTCATAGGAATAGCTCAAGTGGAACATCCACATCAGGAAGTGTTTTGAATACAAAAAGTAGAGGCATAACAAAGGAGAGAGGAAACAATTCTGGAAGTTGTGGGAAGTCACGAGGAAAATCAAAGGAAAAAGGTTCCAATCTAGAGACAAGAGGGATTGTTGGTACTGTGGTAAGCCAGGTTATTCAAAGAAAGATTGTTGGTCCCAGAAAAATAAAGGAGACAAAAAGTAATGATATAAAGAGGCAAATGTGGTAAGTAACAAATATAATGAGGATGCTTTGATTCTTTCCCTTGAAAATGCTGATATTTTTTAGTGTTAGATTCAGGGGCTTCATTTCATGCTACATCCTATAGAAGTTATTTTCTTGATTATGTCCAAGGAGATTTTGGGCTGGTTTATTTGGGAGATAACAAACCTTGTCAGATTGT
>VDFB02271358.1:726151523-726456652 GCA_007258455.2 Sequoia sempervirens | reverse complement strand
ATCAATCCATCATCATCTTGGGATATCCTTCCCAATCCTCATGTTTCTTAACACTATCCTTGCATTGTTGTGTATCCTTAACAATGGTATCATTATCAATCCATGAATCAAATCAATCAACCATAGCTATATTTTCAATAAAATCCTAAAATATATCACTTATATCATCACACATATCCATATCCAAATTGTCAAAATTATGCGGAAATCCAAAAACATCCAAGACATATCAAAATCCCAAAATAGTTCAAAAAGTCACAAAAATTCAAAAACATGGTATATGAACTATGCCATCTTTGAGCTTAAACATAGGTAATACTAATCTTTGATCAGCCCTCAAGACATGAAAAAACAAAAAAACATTTAAATAACCAAAAATCCAAAAAAATGGCTTCATAACATTTCAAAAACATCCAAATATTTGAAAAAATTTATCTCATTTCAATTCACCCATGATAATAAATTGTCCATAATAAATCAATCATCACATTCATCCTTTGGTAACACAAATGAAAAACAACCACAACAATTAGCAAAAGAAAACTTCAAATGAAAAATAAAAATTGAAACAACAAACTTTTAAATGCAAAATCAAGCTCTTGATCATTCTCAAACATGTGAATCGAACCTTATATCAACAAACTTTCAAACAACTTATCAAATTTCCACCATCCACTAACATGTATTAGGATACATCCTTCCTACAATAGCCATCATATTTGGAAATCTCTTTGGATACTTATCCTAAGAAAAATACATCCCACTAGAGGTGTGAAGAACATTGGCTTGTTTGTTTACTTGATATTTTATTTTGATTTATCTTATTGTACTCATTCCAATGACCTCTCGATGATGTCTAATCAAAATGATTTAGAGAGAAAGGAATGGGGCATTGATCATTATCTTCTTCTTTTTTTCTTGTTGGATATTTTTGTAATATAACCTTGGTCATACTAATTGTTTTCGGTTTGTAGGGAGGATGTTTTGGATGCGTTGTTGACTATTATATTGGGAGTTTTTTCCTTTTTTTGTTTTGGTCTGAGATGTTTGAAATACCCAAGCTATGTACTAACAATATTTTGTATGTTAAGTGTGAATAAGAATACTCCTATCTATTTGTCGAGTCAAAGTCCATCTCACTAGATGCAAATCCATCCTAGTTGTTTGTACCTTGATGCATCATATCTATGTGTGTTATCAAACATAAGGAAAGTTATTCTCTTCACATCCCCAATCTATGGATAAGAAAAACATCATCATATTCACCATCATATCTAATAAAGTCTTGATGACTTAGAATTTTCTGACTTTTGCATCTTCTTAGAATCTGATGAGGGAGCAAACCCGAGACATAGAAATACACTCACAAAATAGAGAATAATATTTTCTATTAAAATATGGATCTCTTACATGCAGAGGATCACAAATCCTCAAGCTCTATGATACATGCAAAATTATAGAAGTTTCAGAAAAATTATAGAATTACAAAATATCCCCCTTTTCGCAGCATGCGAACTCTTTCCCCAAAATGTTACCCAAAAATCAGAAACTAGCCCATAAATAGCCCATTTTCCACTTGGAGCCAAAAACCACATTCGAGATATTATTTTTGGTGATTTAGAACCAAAATTACAATTTGAAATTCAAAAACTAAGTCCTAACTCAAAAATTGGCAATTTTCCAAAAATTGACTAACTTCCGGAAGCCATACCTTTTGATCCGGGACTTTTTTTTTTGAACCGTTTGCACCATCAGAAAGGTCATGGAGTGAAAAATGTGCTAAGAATTTTCTCAATTTGTTAAGATGATTTTTTGGCCCATACAAGACCATTTAGTGCCTCAAACTGGACTCGGAAGGTTTTTCAGGGAAAAAAGAAAAAATTGGAAATTGAATAACTTTCAAACTGTGAATGATCTTGACCTGATTCTTTCGCCAAAGTACTTATTTTCCCTCATGAACCTTCCCATAAATTTTTGTCTTCCCATGCCTTAAAATTCCCACCTGCTAGAAATAACAGTTGTTCAAAAAATAGTAGAAAAGCAGTTCTGAAAGTTGGAAACTCTTATTGGACGAAAAGGGTATCCAGAAATGCAAAAACATCTACAAAAAGAAAACAACAAGGACAAAAATGGAAAACATATTTTTGGGTGATATATGATTTCCCTCACACCACTAGATGCTCCTGCATCAGACAATTAGGGTAATTTAAGAAGTGACCCCGTCATGTCTGAGATGGTTGAGGAAAACCCAAGTGGTCAACCTCTACCTTAGACAGCCAGGATGAATCTTCCATAGGCCTTCCTCTCCACTTCACTAGATATTCTTCATGATTCCTATTTTTGGTACTCCTTCTCACATGGCTATCCAAGATTGCTTCAATCTCCTCCTTCTCTGAAGTAGGTGCTGGAATGCCAAACTATTCCATTGTTTGTGCGTCCTCTGCATCACCTTCATGATACTCTATCAAATCTAAAATATTGAACACAAGGGAAATGTTGAATCCATCCAGCAACTCCACGTCATATGCATTCCCTGAATCATGCCTCTTCAAAATTTTATAGGGACCAAACTTCTTCATCTTCAATTTGTTATAGGTTCCCACTAGAAACCTTTCTTTCTTCAAGTGGACCATCACTTCATCACCAATTTGAAACTCCTTATACCTCCTCTTTTGATCTGCCTTATCCTTGTACTGCATATTCATCTTGTTAATATGTTCTCTTACCTTCTCATGCATATTCTTGATGTGCTCTACAAATTCTTCAACTTTGGCACTTGTCTTCTTCTCTTGGTCCATCTTTCTTAGTTCTGGAGAAGTTCTAGGACTGCATCCATACACAATCTAGAATGGTGATCCACCAGTGCTTCTATTGATAGAATTTTTGTAAGAAAATTTTACCTGGGGTAAGATCAAGTCCCATCCCTTGGGTTTATCTCCTACCAAGCATTTCAATAGGTTACCCAAACTCCTGTTCACAACCTCGGTTTGCCCATCAGTTTGTGGATGGTGTGCAAATCTGAACAACAACTCTTTCTTTGAATTTTTCCACAAGGTCCTCCAAAAGTATCCCATGAACTTGGTACCATGATCTGAGACTATACTCTTTGGCAAACCACGTAGTCTCACCACTTCTCTAAAGAACAAGTCAACAATGTGGACTGCATCATGCATCTTCTGGCATGGGATGAAATGTACCATCTTTGAAAACATGTCAACTACCACAAATACTAAATCATTCCCTCTCTGTGTCCTTGGAAAACCAAGAAAAAATTCCATACTTATATCCTCCCATGGCCTCTGGTACAGGTAAGGGCTAATACAACCTAGTATTCTGGCTCACTCCTTTAGCCATTTGACATACCCTACAACTTTGCACAAACTTCTTCACATCCTATGATAATTGAGGCCAATAATAATGCTCACTAATAATGGAAATGGTCTTATCCCGACCAAAATTTCCTACCATTCCTCCATTGCGCTTCTCCTTTATCAAGTTATCCCTCATAGAACTCCTTAGAATACACAATTGGCTTCCCTTAAACAACATGCCATCTTGGATTATGAAATCCAGCTACTTTGTCCTTTCAACTATAATAGGCTCCTTGCAAGCTTTCCAAGCCTCTACAAAATTAGGATCTTTAAGGTACAACATCTTGAGTTCATTGAACCCAACCACTTCAATTTGCATCTCTATCAACAATTTCTACCTCCTACTTAAGGCATCTACAACCCTATTTGACTTGCCACTCCTATGCTTTAAAAAAAAGGTATAACTCTGTAAAAATTCTACCCATTTCATATGCCTTTGGTTTAATTTTCCCTAACTACTCAAATATTGTAATGCTTGATGATCAGTAAACAAAAAAACTCGTTTTGCAACAAATAATGTCTCCATTTCTTTAATGCTTGAACTATTGCATAAAATTCCTGATCATATACATAATACTTCCTCTTTGCATCATTTAACTTTTCACTAAAATAGGCAATGGGCTTACCTTCTTGGATCAACACTACTCCAATGGTGCAACCACTAGCATGACAATCCACCTAAAACACCTTATTGAAATCTGGCAAGGCCAAAACTGGTTGCTCTATCACCTTCTTCTTCAACAAATCAATACTCTTCATTGCTCCAGTGCTCCACTTGAACTCTTCTCTATCCCCTCATTGTTTCAGTTAGGGGTGCACAAATACTACTAAATTTTCTAATGAACTTTCTATAAAAACTAGCCAAACCATGGAAATATCTCACCTCAGTAGCAGTTCTTGGGGTAGGCCATTTTAGAATATCCTTCACCTTCTCTAGATCCATCTTGAGACCTTCTACTAAGACAACAAACCCCAAGTACACTAACTCCTTCACAAAACTACACTTCTTCAGATTAATCAACAATTTCTCTTCTCTCAACTTCTCAAAAGCTCTACGAATATGCATTAAATGATCATCCAAAGTCCTACTAAAAAACAAAATATCATCTAGATATACAATAACAAAACTTCCCAGAAACTCTTTCAGTACCTCATTCATGAGCCACATGAATGTGCTTGGTGCATTGGTTAGTCCAAAAGGTATGACTAACCACTTGTACATGCCCTCCTTGGTCTTGAAGGTAGCCTTCCACTCATCACCCTCTCGAATACGGATCTGGTGATATCCACTTTTCATATCTATCTTTGTGAAGTACTATGCTCCACTCAAACAATGCATCAGGTCATCCATCCTTAGCGGGGGAAATCTGTACTTGATTGTTATCTTATTTATGGTCTAGGAGTCTGTACACATCCTCCACTCCCCATCCTTCTTTGGTGCTAGTACTGTAGGTACTACACATGGGATCAAACTCTCTTGAATCAAACCCTTTCTCAACAACTCCTGAACTTGTCTATTCAACTCCTCATTTTCTATAGGAGTCATTCTATGAGCTACCTTATTTGCAAAACTGGCTCCAGGGATCAAGTAAATCTGATGACTGATCTTCCTCACTGGTGGTAAACCCTCAGGTACGTTATCAAAAATAATCTCCTAAAACTCATCTAATAGTCCAAAAACTTCCATTGGCACCTTCTCACTATCTTCCTTATCCATTCTAGGAATTAATGCATAACACATACGCTCATGCTTCATGCCTTCTAAAAATTTCCTTCCATCAAAAAAACAAATTCTAGCACTACCGCATACCTTTTATTTGTCCTTCTTCAGGGGTTTCAACTTATGGTGGACTCCATCCTTCATCAAGGAATAAGTGTTTGCATGGCCATCATGTACAACTCGCCTATCGAACTGCCACGACCTCCCAAACAACATGTGACATGCATCTATGGGGATGATATCACAAAGTACCTCATTAAGATAGCTTCTGATCTTGAACTTCACTAGGCACTGCTCATTGACCAAAACTTTGTAGTCCTTTTGCAGCCAGGCAATCCGATATGGATGTGGATGCCTTTCCCTTTTTAGCTTCAACTTCATCACCATCTCTTTTGACACCAGATTATCGATGCTCCCACTATCAATAATGACATCACAACATTTTTCTTCACACTTGCACCTTGTGTGGAACAAATTCTTCCTCTATTCTAGTTCCTTCTCTTCAGTCACCAGGGCTCTTCTAACCACTAGGGCTTCTCCCCTTTCAACATCATTTGAATGCTCAGATTGAGCCTCCTCATCTGCATGTGCAACCCTTCCATGACCTTCTAGCCTTCTATCTATCCTTCCTTGATGTTGTGGACATTCATAGGCTCGATGCCCTTCTTCACCACAATGGGAACAAATTCCTCTGAAACCACATCTTCTGGATCCTAGCCCAGATCTTCCTCGTCCTCTACATCTTTGATCACCACTATTTTAATCATGAGGGTGGAAAAATTTATCATTCTTCTGGCTTCAACTGGTACCCACATCTTCATTTTTCCTTTCATCCTCATTTCGGCTTCTAGAAGATCTTCCACTACCCCTTCTACTTTGACCTCCTCATCCTTTTTGCTTGTTGTCAAATATTTTGTTTAGCTTCTCCTCAACTTTCAGATAAAATTGGTATGCATCATCAATGGTGGTCATTCTGACCAGGCTTAGCTCCTCTTAAATGCTCAGTCATAACCCATTAAGATAACGGGCTACCTTCTCCTTATTGGCCTTTGCATGGCCCATTTTGATGATCATCTTGTGAAAATATTTTGTGTATTCTTTCACAGATCTACTTCCTTGCTTCAACCCTTGCAATTTTTTCAACAGATCCAACTCGTAGTTCACTGGTATGAACTACTTCTTCAGTTTCTCCACCATGCAATCCCAACTGCTGATCTTTCCTTTTCCTCTTTGATTTCTCTCCAACTGGACCTCTTTCCACCAAATATTGGCATGGCCCTTCAGCTTCATTTTTGCAAACTTAACCTGATTTGGGTCCTCTACTTCTTCATACTCAAAATATTCTTATAGCTCATTGATCTAGTTGGTCAACACTTCTGGGTTTAGACTTCCGGAATAACTAGGGACTTCTATTTTGGGTCTCTTTCTGATCTTCGAAATGACCCTTATCAACCGCATCTGATCTTGATCGATCACTTTTTCTTCCTCTTCTACATCTGAATCTTCCACCTCCTCCTCATCCTCACTTTCTCCTCTCCTTCTCAGGTTTAGCCCTCTTCTCATCTATTCCTGCAATGTATCAATCTATCTCTGGAGAGCTCTAAAACCCTCAGCCGCCAATGGGTCTCCTCCACCAGCATTTCTACAAAATCTACCACCTATGGCACCACCATGCCTACCAAACATCACTCTTGGAGGAATCTTGAATACCTTGAAACCACAACCATGGTCTTGGTGAGAAATGCCTTAGGATTGGTGATTTTTCCACATGCTCAAGAAAACCCGCTCTGATACCACCTGACAAGGGAGCAAACCCAAGACACAAAAATACACTCACAAAATAGAGAATAATATTTTCTATTAAAATATGGATCTCTTACATGTAGAGGATCACAAATCCTTGACCTCTGTGATACATGCAAAATTATAGAAGTTTTAGAAAAATTATAGAATTATAGAAAATCCCCCTTTTTGCAACATGTGAACTCTTTCCACAAAAAGTTACCCAAAAATTAGAAACTAGCCCATAAATAGCCCATTTTCTGGTTGGAGCCCAAAACCACATTCGAGATAATATTTTTGGTGGTTTGATGCCAAAATTACAATTTGAAATTCAAAAACTGAGTCCTAACTCAAAAATTGGCAATTTTCCAAAAATTGGCCAACTTCCGGAAGCCATGACTTTTGATCTGAGACTCTGTTTTTTGAACCGTTTGCATCATCAGAAAGGTCTCAAAGTGAAGAACGTGCTAAGAACCCACTCTGCTAGTTTTGATGATTTCTAGGCTTGTACGAGACCGTTTAGTGCCTCAAACTAGACTTGGAAGGTTTTTCATGGCAAAAAGCAGAAACTAGAACTTGAATAACTTTCAAACCGTGAATTATCTTGACCTAAATCTTTCGCCAAAGTGCTTACTTTTCCCTCATGAACCTTCCCATAAATTTTTGTCTTCCCATGCCTTTAAATTCCCACCTGCTAAAAATAGCAGTTGAGTAGAAAAAAGCAGAAAAGTAGTTCTGAAAGTTGGAAACTCTTATTCGACGAAAAGGGTATCCAAAAATGCAAAAACATCTACAAAAATCAAACAATAGGGACACAAATGGAAAACATATTTTTAGGTGATGCAAGATTTCCCTCACACCATTGGGTGCTCCTGCATCAGAATCAAGGGTTGATCCCTCTCATTGATCTATCCTCTTTCATGCTAACATGGTATCATGCCATTCACCAAAATAGCAACACATCCATATTGCATCCACAAACCATTTGCACCCTACATAATCATACATATCATCATAATAGGAAAATATCATCCATCTCATCCATCTCACATGCATTGCATTATCATTTAAGTTTTTTCTTAATACCTATTTTTTATTCTAAGCATCTTAAAACCATATCATTTGCATCATCATAATAATATAGATCCCCTAGTCTAAGCATCTCATAACCTAACCATCCATATATCCACAAAGCATATTTTTCGTGAGCTCAACTTAAAATTGGAAATTTCACCTAATCTCTTGAGGGGTAGTGTACCAGTGTACTTTTCATTGGGGCAACAATGGGGTAGATGAAAAAATTAGGAAATTTTTGAATTTCAATCTTGGAAACATTAGTCTTTGAACCAACACAACTAGTATGTTGCTTCAAAGAGGGGCAAAATGTATACATGAAAATTGATATTATGCACCTAATTCTAATTAATTATGAAATTATTCTACTAACTAAATAAATCAATTTATTAGATTAATTCACTAATGTTCATCGTGTTGATTTAAATAAATCAACTTATTTTATCAAAACCCTAAAGTTCTCTCATCTAATTTAATAAATCAAATTATTTAAATCAAATTTCAAAACTCCTAATTCCTCCAAGTTAATTAGTTCTATATTAATTAAATCCTAATACTAATTACCCATCCTCTATATTTTGAACCAACCTTGGTCAAACCTAAACCCTTGATTAACTAACCCACTTGCACATGAAATTAATTTCATTTAATTATCAAATTATCTCATTTTCTCTCATAAAGGCATATTCTAAGGGAATATTCCTTCATTAATTTCATTTCTTTGAATTTCTTACCCAAACAATTTTCCTTGAAAACATCTCAACCACATGCATTAACTATGTACATTCTCTAAAATGTGCTCCACCTTCATCCAATAGATTGATAACAAGTGTCACAATCTTATTGAATCTCATTTAGTCCCACATTCCTCCCATCTCTCAATTCTTCAACCCTTCAACCTATAAATAAAAGCCTCTTCTAGTTGAAATCTATCTACAATCTCATGCATTTTCACTATAGGAACTTTCATCTCCATCACTTGCATCTTTGCATCTTCATCACATCTGAAGCTTATCAAGGGGGTGGGAAAGAGAATCCTTTCCACATCAAAGGAGCACCACTCTCACTATGGGATAGGTTTTACACATGATTTTTATATGCTTCAACTAGTTTCTTTGATCTTTTATTATTTTATTTACATTATCAAGTATGTTTGAATATCTCATATGGATGCTTATTTTGGTTTTCTTAATTTACTATAAACACTAATGTTTATGTTTGTTTGACCAAGATTATAGGAAAGGCATCCATAGAAATAGAAGTGATACAACATGCATTTGAGAGAAATGTATTTAATAATAGTAATGTTACATAGCCAAAAATAATATATTATAAATTAATATTTCAAATAAGAATGGCATTATACAAATCCTTAATATATAATTATAAAGGAGGTTTTATTATATATTTTTATTAAAAAAATTAAGACTTTAATCACAAGTATGTACAATAAAAATTGACCTTAGACCGAGGAGTGAAGTATAGAAAACTAAAATGTAGAATATATTTCCAAGAACTTAAAAAATAAAATGTAGAGCTATATGAAACTAAATACTTCTAAGAAAAATTAAACAAAGAATTTCAATTATTTTCATTAACAATATACTACTCAAGCCCAACATCCGTGTGCATCCTGCAACAATCTTATGACACCCAAATCAAGGATATTGTGATAATATATTAAGAAATACAAATTTTAGTGTATATCATAAATAAAAAAAAATCACCTAGACCCAAACCATCTCATCTTCTAGGTCACCTTACACCATTAAAATAGACCTTATAAGTACTATTCACCTTAGTTTGTGTATATATATATATATATCTTAGTATTATATATTGCAAGATTTTTTTATAACTACTTGTATGTAAATCACAACTTATGGATTAAAACATGGAAAAAATATTTTTTTAATGTTTGCTTTATATTAATATTGTATAATAATGAATTGTCATAATAAACAAATAATAAAGTTTCAAATAAATTCAAATTATGCATTAAAATAGATAAGTCTATGAATTGTATTTAAATTTTATGGTTATTATATTTAACATATATTTCTATATAATCTATCTTTAGACAACTATATAATTCACTTGAAAGAGTCATGTCATAAAAAATTATGAATTTTTCTTTCTTTTGTTTAATACTTCAAATACAATTCCTCGTATATTTAGGAATGATGAACAATGTTAATCTACTATAATACATTCAAAGTTGTACCTTTCTTAGAGAATCATCAAAAAAATTGTAAATTATTACACCCACAATTTTTTTTATAATAGACAACAACACTTAAAAACAACTATCAAACCATTGATAGACATAATAGTTGCAGCCTATTACCCAAATATTATATTAAATAAATCTACAAACATAAAATATAAAATGTGTAGCTAATAGAAAGATAAATATTTGTAATTGTACTAAAATCCTTGAATAAAGAATGAAATTCAATAAAACTTGACATATATATATACACACCTTGCACCATTAAAATTATATATAATTCTATACCTGATATATATGTATAATAAATACAAATCATAGAAAACATATTTCATACTATGTTTTCAAGTAAACATGTACAATAGATTAACTTATGTTTAATATAATAAACAAATTAGAAATATAAGTATTATCCCGTACTCATAATTGTTTCATTTGAAAACAATTTCTCTAATAAAAACAATGAAAAACTACCTTCTAAATAAGATAAGCAGTTCAAGTAAATTATAAAACTGAATTGATTGACAATGTCTCCAAATAAAGATAATGAGCTATCCATGTAAACCACACAATAAGCTTATCTCCTCTTCATAGACCATCTATTCATATGCTCCAATTAGTCTCTAAATAACTACATAATATATATATATATATATATATATATGTATGGAAACAATGTTTTAGATAGTACAAAATGAGCAAAATAGTTCACTCATGTAAAAGTACATATAAGAATGAAAACCATGATCATACACAAATGAAAAAGCATTCCTTGACTGGGAGTAGTGTCAAATTTTTGCCTCTTTGTAAACATTTGAAATGAAAAAGCAAGCGCATTGGCAACCAAATAAGATGTTATGATTGCAACAAAGATTTCATATTCCAAAAGCAATTTAAATTTTGAGAAAACCTCTTGATCCTTTTCAAGCTCTCAAAATTATGGGATATTACCATGTGATAATGGTGGCACTCATAAATGCTACTATTGTCCACAAGATGGAGATTAGCAAGGTCATGCCAGACATATCAGACAACTTATATGTATCTAACCACCCCAAATAAGTGTTCTGAAACTTTTTTGTACTAACCACTCAACCACTGAGAGGGAAGTGATGAATGTTGCAGTATCAGAGAATACATGAACAATTTGAAAAGTCTAGCAAATGCCAGTTTGGCAGCTCCATAGTGTACACTTATTTTGTCATCCTCTATTCCACTAGGGATTTCGAAGATGACTACAAATGTGATGGTAGCAATTAGTGATGCCACTACCATGTGTGTATTTATAATATCTTTGTCTATCCCTTCCTTCAATTTTCATTTTGGTTTCAATGGCTTTACAATGATGGCAAAATTAGGGTTGTCTTATGCAAATTTTGATGTTATGCCAAGTGCATTCATTCATTCATTGTTTACAGAATTCATGTCTACATCAGGAACTAAGACAAGGTACTCCACAATTTGTGCTCACAACAAAACCACTCTGTGTTACATATCTAACTGTGTGATATAAAATGTGTAAAGTAAATAAGATCACACAAGCAATGAAATGTATTACATTAAATATTTGAATCATAAACTAATCTAAGTGAAAAAAAAAGTAGAATCACTAAAATTGTTCTATTGTTCCCTATTCTCAAGGATTCTCTAAATTATTAGTGCTTTTAGATTTGTATGTTGCACTATGATTGTTTGGATGACAACCTAAGAAAGGAGATGTCTAAGATGATACATGCTTGATATACAAGTGATATGATGTTGCAAATGATCATGGTAATTATACTATGATAATGATACTAAATTCTATGATGCAAATGTTGTATAAGAACTAAGATAATAATGTAAATATAAATACCAAACTAAGCCATGATACTAAACTAGAATGATAAAACAAACCTAAATTCTAAATACTCTATACTCAAACTCTAAATGCTCCAATGTTATTTGTGCATGGTAAGTTTACCTAAAGATGTGATGTAAAATATTGTAGCAAGAGGTTGTATTTATAGGATTTTTGAAGCATCTTGTGATGTGGCAGCAACCAATGGTCAGTATTTCAACATGAAAGATGAATGGTGGAGATGGAATAAGTTAGAAAGAATCATGGAGGATGTTCCCTTCACCAAGGGAAAAATACCAAATGTATGAGAGAATAAAATGTGTAAAATTGTCAAGTGTCTAAAGTTTGTTTTGGAATTGGTTGAAAATAATGCAATTTAAATATTAGACATATTTAAATTCATGTGAAATTTGATGAGGTGGGAAGAGGAAAAGTTGGATACATGTGCTTAAATTCAAATTTGAGATTTAAATTTAGTGAAAAGATTATTAATTAAATAAAATAAACTATGTCAATTTGTTTATTTAATTAAATAGAAGAATGTGATTTTAGATTGAAGAATTAGAAGAGTGAGATCTAAATAAATAAATTTGGAATTTATTTATAAGTAGATGAATTAAAGGGGTCATTAATTAAATAACTGGTATTTAATTAATTGATTATATTGACCGATTTTAGGTATATACATTTTTCCCCTCTTTGAAGTAACTTCTTTACAGATTGTTTCAAAGAAAAAATTTCTGCTGATGTCAATTTTTTTTTTTGATGCCCCATATGGTAATTTTCAGGTGATGATGGATATATGCCCCCTCGGGAGATAAATCAATGAATTTTTGAATTTTTAAGATTTTTTGAATTTTTTGGAAATTTTGATGATGTTTTGATGATTTAGTGATGATTTCAAAATTTTATGATCCAGAAATGATTTATCTCTCAAAAAATGATGTTTAAGCCACTAGGTGATGAAATGATGAATTAAGCCCCTTGGAAAATAAAATAAATCAATTCCACAAAATTCCCACTTAATTAACTTTTAAAAGGTTAACAAAGTGATTTAAAACTTCATTTAGGCATTTGCAATTTGGAAATTGAGAGTGATTGAGAAATCTAGCAAATTTGAGCAAAATGGCAATCCCCTACCACACACACCTATTTGAACATGCCAAAAATTACAACCACCTGACAGCATATGGACCTCCAGTATGTACCCCAAAAAACTTCCTCATAAATTGTGAATTTTTTTGTCCATCCATTTTTTGTGTTTGAATTCAGTTTTGTTATGTTTTAGTGCATCTAAGTTGTTGTAGCACATACATTATATTAGCGCTTAGGGTTAGCATTGTAGCACATTCCTAGGGGGACTTAGCACATCGATAGATTTAACACTTAGAGTATAACATTTAGCACATCTGTCAACCGTTCTAGCACATAGGGTTTATTAGAGCATATGTGTTGTAATGTAGCACATTAGCTCAATGATGTAGTCCATAGGTAGATTTAGCACATTAAGAGAGGAGTTTAGTACATTGATTAAATTTGATGGAACATTGGATAGTTTGGTGCATAGAAACTCTGTTCTAGTGCATTGATGTAATTTTTTAGCACATGCATGCTTTTAGCACTTAGAAAGATTGTTTTAGAGCATCTAGAGTAAAAAGATGATTTTTTTATGAACCCCTTGTTTTTAGTGATTTTTGATCGTGTCAACTATTGATTTGATGTTGTTTTATGATGTTGATAGATTAGATGATGATCGATCTCCTGATAGGTGAGATTCAATGATAGGATGATGATAATTGACTTTGTGATAAGTGAGGATCAATGGTAGTTTGATTGATTGATTGACCTCATGATAGGCAAGAGTGAATGATAGATTGATGCTCATGAGATTTGATCAAAGTCTCACAAGATTTGATTAGATTGATAGGTTGATTGATTTTGATTGATTGAAAAGGTTACTAATTTGCAATATTTTGTGATGATAGGAGCCTTTGACAATCCTATAGATTTGGGAGCACTTCCTGAGGATGTGGGAGTTGATTCCACATTTATTTTTTGTGAAATTATTTCATTGATTGACATGCCCCAACAGTGGATTAACAAGGGGCTTTTGATCGCACTTGCAGAGAGGTGGCATAGTAAGAATAACACATTTCATTTACCCACCGGTGAGATGACAATCACTCTAGAGGATGTTTATTGGATCTTGAGGATTCTAGTTATTGGGGAATTGGTTGTTTATGATTCCATCAAGTAGGGTGGGACTGATGTACTAAGGATAGTGTTTGAGGATAATTGGATTTGTGGTTACAAGACTCCTTGGAGAGAGATAGTTGGAACTTATGCTACACTACCATGTGTACTTGCTAGTTTAATTAGAGGGTTCCTTTGTCCTAATTGTAGATCAAAGGGACTTTCAGTTGGATGGGGTCAGATTCTTGAGAGCATGATCACTCAAGGTACCAGATATGCATGGGGATGTTGCATGCTTTCCCATTTGTACCATGATTTACATCAAGTGGTCTATCTTCGAGGGATTAGTTTGTCTACAGGAGTCTGATTGTTTTAGTTATTGGCATGGGAATATATAGCGGTCATACGACTAGTTGTAGAGAGACAAAATCCTACCATGAGACCATATGTTCATGCATATATAGGTCTAGTTGCTTAGCCTAAGAGTGGAAAACTAGAGTACTGGAGGAGAGTACTTGATGATTTAGAGATAGTGACATGGTGGCCCTACCTTGATTGTGAGCAATCGTCATAGGACGATACTGAGATGTTGTTTTTGAGCCAGTCTATGTACTTGATTGGTAGGACTTAGTTTATTATTGAGAGATTTATGCTAAGGAGGGTACTACATTAGTATGGCCAGGTATAGGGCATGCCCCAAGGAGTAGCACATTATGTGTGGCAATAGATGTGATAGAGTGGGGACCCACTTTGTCCTATGATGCTACAATTATGGAGTTTTGGGGGCTATAGGCTATTATTTGGGAGATTCATCTAGAGATTATTAAGGCTTCAATATATAAGGATTATGCTCAATACTTCTTTACATACCCCTTCCCACAGATTTTGAGTCTAGATGAGCTAGTGCTATTATTAGATGATGAGGAGGGGGAAGTAGTACATGAGAGTAGGTGGAGGAGAGAGGGAGGAGATGAGGAGGAGGAGGCAAAGAGCAGTGATGATAGGGATGGAGATAGAGATGGAGTGTTGATGACATAGGTGATGGTGGAGGAGGCCCAATCCTAGATGTTCGAGACTTTAGATTTCCTCGAAAGAGGTGATCACTTCTAGCTACAACCCACTAGCATGTAGAGATTAGGCTACCCTCACAACAATAGAAAATATAAATAGTTGCATTACAAGTTCAGGTTTAGACAATACAAGGCCAGTTGGACCAGGTATAGGCTTTGCTTGAGGCACAAACCCAAGCTCAGGCTCAGACATAGGCATAGGTTGGCACACTCACTATAGAGAGGGACACTCTGAGACAACAAGTTGAGCAGGAAGAGGGCATAGAAGAGAGATTACAGAGGGCTGCAGATGTCACAAGTATAAAAAAAAAATTCAAAGAGGTATGATGCTTTGCTAGGGAGACATAGTTATATAGGCTAAAGTATCATGATGCAGTTCTACCAAAGTGTTGTGAGATCTACACATAGTCTGGAAATCACACTCACACTAGGACTATCAATAGAGGTGTCACAGAACTACTTTCAAGAGATCCTAGTGTAGGTCCATCTGGTGGGGGAGGCATAGGTCTAGTGATGCCAACACAATCTGGGGCAGCACGAAATAGCTCTAATATATATTTCTTGATGTATTTTGTACATGTATACATTGATTTATTTGAGACATTGATGATTTATTGCCATTTTTTATGATTTATCTCTCGATATTTGGATATTCATGTACCTTGACATTATTTTGACATATATGATATGTAGTGATGATGATCATTGATTTATGTGTTTAGATTTGTTGACTATGATGGATGCACTTAATTTCTATTATATATTCTATGTAGTGTTCTATATGATGATGGTAGGATATGTTATGGATGCGATGAAACATGTGTTATGATTCTATAATGCTTTATGAACGATGCTTATATGATACATGTGATGGATATTATTATGCCAATGAAATGTGATCCCTTTGATGTTTTTGTACTTTTCTAATACAAGTAGATGATGCAATGAATGGATGACTGTATGATAATGTTAATGCACAAGTGAATTGATGGATGGAATGATCATATGATGATGGATAATTCTATGTGTTTATCATGTTTATATGGTGCTTATGTGATCCTTATATGATGATGCTTATGTAATGATTATGTGATGGTTATGGGTGATGATTTTATATACTTTATGGATGATTTTTTATGCTATGTGAGATGGATTTTATTATTCAAATGGTGTGTGATGTTTATGTACATTCATGTGATGATTATGTTGATCCAATTAGTCTTTTGTCAATCTTGGATTTGAGTAATAACAAATTCACAGTTTGTATTCAACACACGTTGGAAAATCTATCTTCACTACTAGTTTTAGATGTTCATACCAATGGCATTATATTTTTATAGGGAAATCTACTTACCAGTCATGTTCCTTAGCAACTTTTTCTTCTTGGAAATCTTGTTCTGCTGCATATGTCTTTCAATCTTCTTAATGGACCATTATACCATGTCATGTTTCTCAACAAATTTTTCTTCTTGGAAATCTTACTCTACTGGATATGTCTTTCAATCTTCTTAATGGACCATTTTCTTGATGCAAATTTTAGGAAATGATTTTGATTATGCAAGTGAGATGTAATGCACTTTTTTTTTTGTTTTCTGATGTGAATATCATGATGTAATGCATGGATGAATGAATGATGTGATAGTGTATATGTGATATGAGAATGTTTTCTACTGTATGAAAATGATGATGCAACTATATGATAATGATGCATTTTTGGTTAATGTAAATTGTACTCAATCCATTAATGATAAAGATAACATCCTTTTGAAAATTGTTAGAGCCTTGGAAAACCCATAAATATAGATGCAAAAACTAACATAAATGCAATCTAACTTAACCATGCAGATCTAATATGCAAAATTTGTTATCGTAATAACTGTTTTGTGATGTTTTTTATCATCATTGCGCCTTTAAAATGTTGAAAGGGAGTACAAACATTGATGGTATAATTAGACCTTGGTGACCTGAGAACTACTTCCATCATTTTTGATATTGCAAGTTAACACAAGCATCTAGGTATAATTGAACCGAGATTACCTAAGCATTCCTCACATAAACAAACAAGAGATAATCATTTTCTTATGCAAATTTGGAATTTCATTAGTGATACTTTGTAAAGCATGTCTCATGAAAATTTTCATAGTAATAATGATTAACTCATAAACAATAGAAAAAGAAAAACCATACTCCTTCTTGGCTCCTCTAGTTCAATACATCATTGAGTTGCTCCAAATATATGATAACAAAAATCAAAGTAAAATAGTTAAACATTCATGCTTAACATGATAGAGCCATGATTTAAAAGGAACATCATCCATTTAAAGTTTTCTTTTGGTTTAATTGATTTGGCTGTTTAATTTGGATGGTTGATGTGTTATTGATGGTGATTGATGTTCAATGTAGGGTTTTTCACTATGATCATTGTGTTTGTTGTGTTGTCTAACTAATGTTTATTTTTTGGCTTAAACTCAAAGTTAATTGCCCCTAGTGAGTTCAGGATTTTTCCCCTAGTCTAGGGTGAGACATGACCGCAATGCTAGGATATGTACATAAGGCTTTCTTATGATATCCAGAATGATAGTGAAAGTTAATGGTTGGCATGATCAAATCGATGAAAATCTAACCTATCACAAATAGCGCCTGTTGCCAAGTTTTCATTACTTGTTTTTATTGCACTTTTTCAAATTTTATGATTTTTTTTATTTTTTCTAATTTTTCACCTTTTTTTTGTATTTTTCTAATTTTTTTGTTGTTACCAAGACACTTGTTTTCTAGTGATCTGTATAGGATCTAGACTATTTGCAAAATTTGAATGCTTAAATAAAATCAACTTAGCGGAAGACTTAATACATTTATGCATTAATGAAATTAAACATTAAAACTTCAAATGAGAAACTGAATTGAGAGAGAAGAAGATAAGAAGGTGCAAATAGAGTTTGATTACGGAGTTCACCACAAACATGACTACGTCTCCAGGTCAGCTCCAATAGAGTATGACTGATCCGATTAATCTCTAAAATTTAGTTACAAATGCACCAAGACCATTAGCTTCAAGCACTTCAACAGCATGACAAGGCTCCGACGTACAACAATGGCTTGAAAAATCTCCTAGAACTCCTCTCAAATCACCTATGTTTCTCTAGTTTGAAAATTCTAAAAATTCTGAGTAAAATCTCACTTCTAAACCCCCCATTTTATACATAAAAATAAGCCTATTTAGGCTTAACCACCATAGTTCCCTCTTAACAATACACCCTTTTACAATTCGAGCCTAACTCCCTTAGAGCTTAATTTGGCTCCAATACACCTAAAAAGGTTTAAAATTAACCATATAATGGTTCATTTGTTAAGAATTTGGGCTTGTCAAATAACAAAATGAAACAGACTCTCAATATAGTTTAACAACCGTCGGTGGCCCGTTGGCAAGTTCAAATTTTAGTGAAAGGTTGGTCGAGGGTTCCAACCCCGCCAACCACCTTTTGTTTTCTTCTATTGCACCCAATATTCAACAAATGAAACCCGCCTCTAATTATAGTAAAGAACCAATACTTTGGTGCAATGGCTCGGCAGATGTTTCAGAAGTGGGTGGTCAAGGGTTGAAATCTTCCATTTACCCATTTTGTTCAAACAAACAACAAACAAATTCACGATCGCCGGCAAGAGGAGGAGAGAGAAGGGCCACGTGCTGCACCAGGAGGGTGCCACATGTCCACCTCTGATTGGTTCTGTACAATGCTGATGTGGATGCCACATGTTAGATTCTTAGTGGTGCACCTCACTGTCCGTACAGTATGGAATGATGACATCAGCAATTGTACCCTAAAAGTCAACCGAACTTTGACCTGCTATATCTCAAGCATACGATGTCAGATTTTGATGAAATGAACATTGCCTGAATCATCTCAATGAGCTCTTCAACTTGATGTTGCTTTCGTTGATTTCTGAAACAATAATTTTTTCCACCTTTTGGATGCCCCTTGATGCCAGTTTGACTGAAGGTTTGACTGGCCATAACATGTGCAAACAGACTCCTTTTCGCTCTGTTCAAGTTGTGTTGAAATTAGGATACTGAGATCTTTCTAATGGTGCTAAAATCTAGATATTTTGAGACACTTCAATTTCCACTGAAAATATCCCCCAGATCATGCCTCCCCATTGGAGAACTTTTGGACCTCCAAAAGTGACATCTACTCTGACATTAAGTGAGGACTTGGCCTCCCCACTTGTCCTGTATCCTCTATACATCTGAATACTTGGCTCACAAGCACAATGAAGACTGTAACAACATTGTTGAACATAAACATTATTCTATCGCTTCCATAAGCTTCTACATCAGCTGTCATAGCCACTAACCAACAAAAATTGACTAGCATCAAGCTAAACAATAATGCAGAAATGAAAGAGAATAATTCAACAACATATCAATCCTTCACAACAGGAACATTTTTAGCCAAGGAATCATCAATGCTTTCAATCACCATTCCCTCATGTTGTACTGCGGGTGCATCCTACAACATCTGACCCTGGTTAGCTACTTCAAGTTCAAGTGTAGAACCACCTGTACTGATAGAAATAAGAGTTAATTCTTTACTTGCATTAATTACCCTCTTTAATTGCCCTTTGTTTGCAAAAGAATGATCAGTCTTAATCCTGTGGGAATGTACAATATACTGAATGCCATCTGTAAACAAATGGTAATGATTCTTTTCCCTGTAGAAAATTGCTTTTCTATCATAAAGATAAGGGCTACCAAGCACTATCCCACAGATATCCAGTGGAACCACATCAAACTGTACTTCATCCACAAATTTACTAGTGATTGTGAATCTTAAGGTGCATTGTCTTGTTACTTGCAACTTATCATTTTCACAAATCCAGCCTAGTGGATAAGGTTTCTTATGCAATGTAGTTTTTAATCTGAAGTTTCTTACAACACTTTCTGAAATTAGATTAACCTGAGATCCACTATCTATGAGTGCATCAATTTTAGTGTTCTTAGCAACAACCCTTAAATAAAATAGATCATTCCTTTTCTTATCTTTAGAGAAATCATTAACTGTAGAAGTAGAAGCACAACTAGCAATAGAAACACCAGAAATAGGAGCTTTACCTTTCAAACCCATATCTTTTATCTTAGTCTCATCATTTGAATCTGAACCAAGATCCAAAACAACATTCATGGCTTTCTCCTTACCTTTATGTTTCTGATTATGTTTCTAAGCCCACTTAGGCCTCAGTTCAGGATGCAACTGCCAACAATGTTCTTCATCATGACCCTTCCTGTCACAATGAGAGAAAGCAAGCTTATCATCCTTCTTAACTGTAGTTGTCTTCTTTCCTTTCCCTGTCTCTGCAACCTTAGAAGATTTCTTTACATCATTATCAAACTTATCAATAAAAGATCCTTTACCCCTTGACTCTAAGTGTGTAGCTTGAATAGACACTTCATCCAAATTACAAGGGTTCAAAACAAAAATAGAATGCCTAAGGTAGGAATGTAGACCTCCTATGTACTTCAACAAAGTGTCCTGGGTGTACAAAGGAAAATTCAAAGCAATAGCCCTTTTCCTAAATTCATGGGTGTACTCTTGAACAAATTGACCCTTGCCTTACCTAAACATTTGCCACTCCATCATTAACTATTGCATATGTCCTAGGGGATAAAATTTCTTCTTAAGAGCATTAACAAACTCTGCCCAAGTTAAATTGACTCTACCATGCTGTGAAACTTCTTCCTTAGTTTGACTCTCCCACTAGGTTAAAGATGTACCTCCTAACCGAAGAGTAGCTAATTGGATCCTATCAACATCATCTAATAGGTTTTGGACTCTACAATAGACATCAACTTGTTGAATCCAATCATCCAATTTTTCAGCATTAAGTTCACCACAATACTTTGGTAAGTCAAATTTTACATCCAATTTGATCTTAGGCTTATACCCACTCTTGAAAGATTAAAAGAAGTAGAATGAGGAGAAGATGGAGAAGAAGGAGAAGGAGAAGAGGGAGGAGAAGAAGAAAAGGGGTGATCTGGTTGCTTGCCACCATCTCCAAGATATTTCTCTTTCTTGTCTTCATGAACATCTTTCTTCGACGAACTTCCTTCACATTCCTTCTGCTCTTGTCTCTCTTGGAAAAGAATGTCCACCTTAGCCTTCATCTCAAGGAATGCTCTTTGAAACTCCTGCTCACTGATTTCTTCAGGAAGCTCCATCCCAGACACAAACATCTTCAGAAAATTTCTTCGCTTCCTGATCTCAGGATCAAAGTCTGTAAGCTTGCCTTTGCCTTTCTGAATCCTGGATCTTGTTAGCATTCAAGAAAACAACTAACTGCAATAATAGTCAATTGAGCTCTGATACCACTTGATCTATATAGGATCTAGACTATTTGCAGAATCTGAATGCTTAAATAAAATCAACTTAGCGGAAGACTTAATACATTTATGCATTAATGAAATTAAACATTAAAACTTCAAATGAGAAATTGAATTGAGAGAGAAGAAGATAAGAAGGTGCAAATAGAGTTTGATTACAGAGTTTGCCACAAATGTGACTACGTCTCCGGGTCAGCGCCAACAAAGTACGACCGATCTGATTAATCTATGAAATTCGGTTACAAATGCACCAAGACCATTAGCTTCAAGCACTTCGGCAGCATGACAAGGCTCCAACGTACAACAATGGCTTGAAAAATCTCCTAGAACTCCTCTTGAATCACTTGTGTTTCTCTAGTTTGAAAATTTTGAAAATTCTGAGTAAAATCTCACTTCTAAACCCCCCATTTTATACATAAAAATAAGCCTATTTAGGCTTAACCACCATAGTTCCCTCTTAACAATACACCCTTTTTACAATTCGGGCCTAACTCCCTTAGAGCTTAATTTGGCTCCAATACACCTAAAAAGGTTTAAAATTGACCATATAATGGTTCATTTGTTAAGAATTCAGGCTTGTCAAATAACAAAATGAAACAGACTCTCAATATAGTTTAACAGTTGTCGGTGGCCCGTTGGCAAGTTCGAGTTTTAGTGAAAGGTTGGTTAAGGGTTCCAACCCTGCCAACCACCTTTTGTTTTCTTCTATTGCACCCAATATTCAACAAATGAAACCCACCTCTAATTATAGTAAAGAATTGATAGTTTGGTGCAACGGCTCGGTAGACGTTTCGGAAGTGGGTGGTCAAGGGTTCAAATCCTTCCATTTACCCATTTTGTTCAAACAAACAACAAACAAATTCGTTACCGCCAACAGGAGGAGGAGAGAGAAGGGCCGTGTACTGCACCAGGAGGATGCCATGTGTCTGCCTTTGATTGGTTCCATACAATCCTGACATGGATGCCATGTGTCAGATTCTTAGTGGTCCACTTCACTATCTATACAGTACAGAATGATGACATCAGCAACTATACCCTCAAAGTCAACCGAACTTTGACCTGCTGTATCTCAAGCATACGATGTCAAATTTCAATGAAATGAATGTTGCTAGAATCATCTCGATGATCTCTTCGACTTGATGATGCTTCCATCAATTTTTGAAACAATCATTTTTTCTACCTTTTGGATCCCCCCTGATCCCAGTTTGACTAAAGGTTTGACTAGCCATAACTTGTGCAAATAGACTCCTTTTCACTCCATTCAAGTTGTGTTGAAATCAAGATGCTGAGATCTTTCTGTTGGTGCTAAAATATGGAGATTTTGAGACACTTCAATTTCCACTGAAAATATCCCCTAGATCAGCTAGGTTTTTATCAAAGTAACCATTTTTTTCAAGACATTTTCTTTTTTTTTGTATCTTTTTAGGACTTTTACCATTGCACTGGATGAATCAGGTATAGAACTTCTTGAGATGTAGGCTATTGACGGGTTCATCAAACAAATCACCTTCTAGCATAGATAGTTCATAGGATCTTGATCCAAAGATTGATACAACAACAAAGGGACCTAACTAGTTTGGTTCAAATTTTCCTTTCTTTTCTTTAACCTGTTGATTACAGGGATGTACTTTCAAGACTAAATCACCTACCTAAAATGTTCCTAGTTTTACTCTATGATTGTAACTTCTAGATATCCTTTTTTGATAGGCTTTCAGGTGATCAATTGCATGCTAATGATGCTCATCCAAAATTCCAAATCTTGTAGCCTAGACACTCTATAATCATCATCTGAAATGATCCCCTTTAGTGACACACAGAGTGATGGTAACTCAACCTCAATAAGTAAAATGGCCTTTGATTCATAGACAAGAGCATAGGGTGTAGCTCCTATCAGGGTGTGGATACTAGATCTATCAACCCATAGAGCAGGGTTTAGTTGAACATGCCAGTCACATCCAACATTGTTGACAGTTTTCTTTAAGATTTTTTCAAGATAGTTTTGTTTGAAGCCTCTACTTGGCCATTTGCTTGAGGATAGTATGGTGTAGAAAAATGATGTTGGATATGAAACCTTTCACAAAGTTCTTGAACATCTTGATTCTTGAAAGGTATGTCGTTATCTGTGATAATGGATTGAGGAATGTCATACTGACAGATGATATAGTTCAAGATGAAGGATGCAATTTTTTTTGGTGATGGTGGTTAGGGGAACAACTTCAATCCACTTCGTAAAGTACTTCATGGATGTGATGATAAACTTGTGCCTGTTGGAAGATGACAGATGGATTTTTCCTACAAGATCTAGTCTCCACTTACAAAAAGGCCATGTTGATGTGAATGGTTTCAATTCTTGTGTTGGTGCATGTATCAAGTTTCCATGGATTTGACATTTTTGGCACTTCTTGACATATTGAAAAGACTCCTCCATATTTGGTCAGTAGTACACCAAAAATAGGAGTTTTTTAGCTAAAGTTAGGCCACTTGAATGTGTTCCACAGATACCTTCATGAACCTCACGTAAAGTGGTTTTAGCTTTGTTACATTCAAGACACCAAAGGATGTTCCCATCAATACCTTGATGATAAAGTAACTTTGATCAGCTATCAAGGTATGTCAAGTTGCTTGTTGAATAAAGTTTGTTTTTTGGTTATGAGATATATCTAGTGGTAGGGTATTGTCTTTGAGATAGGTGTATATTTTCCCGTAGATAGAAGTATCAAGTTTGACTAGATGGTATATTACTTTGGATTTGGGGTTATCATATGTCGGGTTAAACAATTGTTCCACCATGAACTCATAACAAGATCACTTTTCAGGAATCTATAGGAGAGAGGCAATGGTAGCCATAGCATCAACAAATTTGTTGTCACCTCTTGGAATCTACTCAAATTTTATCTCCAAAAAGTACTTTTTGAAGTCATCAACCATTCTTTTATATGATATCAATTTATCATCTTTTTTTCTAGTAATCATCATTCACATGATTTATAACTAGTTGAGAATCACCATAGACATGCAACTCTATGATATTCCATTCAACTACCAATTTTATTCCAATGATCAATGCTTCATACTCAGTTGTGTTGTTAGTACAAGGAAACATTAATCTATAGGACTTTGTAATAGTGTGTCCTTGAGGCATGATAAATAAGATTCCTACACCTGATCCATGTTGTGTGTAAGAGCCATCAAAATATAATATCCATTATTGTGTTGACACTATAAGAACATCAACATCTGGAAACTCAATGTTCATGGGATGATCATCTTGTAAAGGTGCTTTAGCTAGTTGACTGGCTATGACTTGACCTTTGATTACTTTTTTGTCCACATACTGGATATCAAACTTGCTCAATATCATTACCAACTTGGGTAATCTTCCTATCAGGGCAGCTTTGCAAAGTAAATACTTCAATGGATCAATTTTGGCTATGAGTTTGATGGTGTGAATCAACATGTAATGTCTTAGTTTTTGAGTAGTAAATACTACTACCAAACAAGCTTTTTCAATAAAAGTGTAGTTGATCTCATAGCCATTCAAAGTCCTATTGATATAAAAAATAGCCCTTTATTTTCCTACAGAATCTTCCTATGCCAGTAAAGTGGCCAAAGATACCTTTGTAGTTGTAATATAGAGTAATAATGGCTTTCCTTTGGTTGGTGGTTCCTATATTGGTGGCAACATCAAATATTGTTTGAGTTGATTGAAAGCAACTTCATATTTCTCATCCCACTTGAAAGAAACATTCTTGTGTAATAGATGATTGAAAGGATGAGTTTTATTGGCCAATTGTGTGATGAACCTCTTGATAGACTAGAATCATCCCTATAAACTTTTGAGTTGACTGATATTCTTAGGTGGAGGCATCTTCATGATAGCTTTGACTTTTGCAGGATTCACCTCAACGCCTTTAGCTAATACAATATATCCTAAAATTTTAGCTAATGTCATGCCACATACACATTTCATGGGATTTAACTTAACATTGATTTTTTCTAGTATGGTGAAGATTTTGTCTATATAATTTCCAGATGTCCCTCTCTAGTGAATTATTTTTCCAATAAATCATCTACATAATCCTCCATAAAAGTGTGCAACATGTCATGGAAGATAGTGGTCATTGCTCTCTAATTTGTGGCTCCAGCATTTTTCAACCCAAAAGGCATACCTTCCAGCAAAAAGTTCCCCAAGGACATGTGAAGGTTGTCTTATCTTGATCTTCGGGTGCTATTTTTATTTGATTGTAACCTAAAAAGCCATCCAAAAGCGATAGCATTTCATGTCTTGCTATCAAGTCTACGATGATGTCAATGTCAAGTAGAGGAAAAACATCTTTTGGGAAAGCCTTGTTGAGATCTATAAAATCTATACATATCCTAATGCTATGGTCAAGTTTTGAAAGTAGCACAATGTTTGATATCCACTCAGCATAATCAATAGGTCTAATAAATCCCACATCCAATAGTTTCTTCAATGCAGTTTTCACCAAAAGGGTGGTATGGGGATACATTTTCCTCAACTTTTTCTTCACTAGATTTACTCCAATTGGTAGAAATAAATGATGCATGATAAGCTCTAGATCCATGCTTATCATGTTAGCATAGGACCATGCAAAGTTGACTTATCTCTCTTCAAAGAATTTAGCAAAGATTGGTTTTTCTTCCTTTGTCATTGATGCTGCTAGATGTAGAGTGTTAACAATTTCATCTATACCAACATTGATGGATTATGTAGGTTCAATTAGTATTGAAGATGTCTCATGAGAGTGCTCAGGAAGAGTGTAAAATCTCCCATCTTTTGGTGCCTCAAAGAGGTTTTCACCATTAGATGCACTCTTTATTTTTATTTTTTCTTGACTAATGTTACCATTGAATGTTTTTAACCATTAGATCCATTTTTAATATTTATTGTTTCATAGCTAAGAGATTTGACACTCCCCTTGGTTGAAGCTTCATTATGAGGTTCAATGATGGAGCATGTTTTAGGATTGTCAGAGGAAGGGAAGTTTACAATAGCATAACTATTTGGAAAGGTAGGTTGACCAAGCAACTCAGTTTGGTCCTAATCAATTAATTTGGGGTGTACCAATGGAAAAGCATTGTCTAATTGGCTAAGGTCAAAAGGGGTAAGTGTCATAATTGTAATGTCATCAAAGTGTTCAATGGAAATATCAAGGCCTATAATGTTACCCTCTTCCAAAGTATCTATCTCCCTCGAAGTATGATCATCTTCACTTGAGTCATCGATATGTTGTGATCCAATTTCAAGTGGTCTAGAACTCGAGCTCTGTCCCTCCATAAGTGTTGGTGTATACTTTTGTACCACATAAATTTTCTTATCATGACAAGACTCTTCAAAGAGGGAATCCCATTCATACTCATTGGAATATGTTTCACAACTATCTCTCAATTGAAGGATTCTCTCAACAACCTGCTGCTTGGTTTCTTCTTTCAACTCTTCTCTATATCCTAGTCATGTTTTTTGTTTTGAATTGATTATGGTAGGCTGTAGTGGTTCTATGATACCCTCTTTTATTTTTCCAACATGACCTTTTCCATCATATCCCATCTTCTCTAGGATTGTAAAACCTTTAGCATAGGGTTTAGTTAGCACATTGGAAGTTGATGTTTGTGATTCCTCTTCATCCTTGTACAACCATTTTAAAACCTCCTTTTCTTCTAATTCATCCAATAATGTTCCTTCTTTTGCAAAGGTGCCATCAAAGAGCATGGTTGGTTGTGATGAGTTTTTTCTTGATGTGGATGGCTTTCCATATGACTTAGGAGAAGATAAGAGTTGTGATAGACACAAAGATTGCTCAAATGGGTATTTCCCTAGGCCTTTGTCCTTCACTCGGATCTTTTTCTCAAATTTCTTTGATAATGAATTAAGTTGGATTTATTGATTTGATGGAGTAGTGTCATCAACACCTTTGTCTTTTGACTAAATTTTTTCCTCAAGGTGATATGTCAATTAATTTTATTGACTCGCATTACTAGATGGAGTAGAATCACTGATACCATTATCTTTTGACTAGTCCATTTTTGCAACCCACTTTGACAAGGAATTTAGTTGTATTTCATTATTTGATGAGCTATGTGTTGGATACTCCCTGTTGTGTGGTAAAAAAGTATCTTGGGTGGTTTTGAGTGTGTTGCAATATTGGGGGTTGTTAGAATTAGTTGTAATAGTGATTTCTTTCCCATTGAAAGGGAACTTCAAATGATGGTGATATGTGGATGGCATTTCTTGCATGTCATGAATCCAAGGACATACCAAGAGTATGTTGTATGTCAACTCCTTTTCCAATACTTGGCAGATTATATCTTTGACAATTGGTCCCACTTGAATTGGTAGCACAATTAATCCTTGGGAGGATTTCTCTTTGTCATCATAGACTTTTGTATTGATTTTCCTTCTAGGATCAATAGCATGTTATGAATATCCAAGTGCATGGACAAGTTTTAAAGTACAAATATTTAGGCTAGATCCATCATCTATTAGAACACATTTGACTTGTTGTTTGTGAATTAATACCTCAATGTGGAGGGAAACATTGTGTGGATGGGTGATTGATACATCATCATGTTTAGAAAATGATAGGGAATGAGGTGTGGTCAAATGTCCCACCATAGCTTGGAATTGGAAAACCTCAACTATAACAATGTTTCTTTGGCCCTTGATTTCGATGTCCTTTGTTTGATTCTAAACTACCTCAACACAATGAATGGTAGAATCATAAACAATTTTTTCTTTAGTATTTGATGAAGAAGACTCCCCCTTTTTTGTAATTTGGTAAAGGATTCTTAAATGCTCCATGATCATTGTTTGTTTCGAGTCCTTCTACAAATATCATCTTGTTATCGATCAATTCTTGTATCAAGTGTTTCAATTGCATGCAATCATTGGTTTTATGTCTTTTTTTTTGTGAAAGTCACAATAATGTGGATCATTCCACCAAGAAGGTTTAATTTTTGGTTCCCACTTTCTTGCCTTTGGTAATGTTATGACCTTGGCTGGAAGAAGCTCCTTTAATGTTGATTCTAATGTTTTTCCCAAAGATGTGCATCTTCTTCAATTTGAGGATGTTCGATATGGTGTGGTTTAGCTTTAGTGTTGCTTGGATTTTTTCTTTGATTAGAATTTTAGTTGTTGTTTTGGTTGTTGGTTAGATTGTTGTTCAGATTGGTTTTGGTGGCAACTACTCTTAGGTTAAATAGTAGTTTTGCATTTTGCGTTTTAGTTGTACCATCATTTTTACTAGCATTTTTGTTTCTTTTCCAAAACTTTGGTTTATCACTACTATTATAATTGTTGGAGAAACTTTCTGGCTTGTTTTCATTCTAAATTTTTATGACTCCTCTTTTGACCAAAGCTTCTTCAATTTTGATTCCATTTTCAGTCAATTTTTTTAAGGTAGGTGGACATTACAATTCCAATTGGTAGCTCATCTCATCATTTATATTTTCAATAAAGATTTACATCTTTTCTTTTTTCAAGTATGGCATGAGAATATATTGCTAACAATCTTCTCCATTTTTGTAGAAATGTGAGGAATGCTTCACCCTTTTTCTATTTTAAGTTGCAAAGGTCTTTCATAGTGATCTCATGTTGGATGTTGTAAGAGTATTGGGTGATGAATTTGTTAGCCAACTCTTCAAAGGTTTTTATTGGTGGTGAAAGTTTGGAGAACCATTCCATGCATTGTCTACCTAGGCTTAATGAAAATAATCTCATCAAGTAAGTGTCCTCATGTGCAAATTCAAGGCTCATGGTTCTAAATTCCCTCACATGATCTATTGGATCTATTTTACCATTGTATTTATCATACTTTGGGAATTCACAATCTTTGGGAAAATGAATCATGTTGATACTTTGATCAAAAGGATATGGGAAAATTTCTTGTATCAATTATCATTTTGAGGTTCCCCTTTGCATGTCTTGAATCTGTTGTTGGAGGTTTTTCATTTGGTGAGTTAAGGAAACCACTGCATCTATGTTTTGTTGATCATTTTTGGTCTTTTTAGGGGGTGCTTTCAATTTGTTAACATCAAAGTCATATAGAAGTTTGATACCTTGATTAGCCAACATTATGAAGTATTTTTCCCCATTTCTTTCAAAAATATTTTTTAGGAACTTGTTAAGCATGTTGGATGTCTTCCTTAGTTATTTCCTCACCTTCAGTGTTATGAAGATTATGAAATGGATTTTACTTGGGTTTAGCCAAATTTGTTTTGAGTTTCAATTTTTTTTTCCTTGAGTTTCTACTTTTGTAATCTTGTTTGAATAGGCATACAAATGTTATAGTTTTCACTAAACTTTGATCTTTGTTTGGAGGAGTGCCAAGGATTAAAAACTAAGTCAAATAGAATGACGAATTCTATTAGTGAGACTAAGTTTAATCTAATTATACAACTTTGTTTCATGATGAAGGGATGACAAATTTTGATGATGAAACATGGCTTAACAATTAGAGGTATGATAAGTATGATGATTTAGGCACTTTGAGATGTTATATCTTGGTTTAGTTTGAAGAATTCCACTTTTACAAGTTATTTTTAACAAGTTTAAGACTTTGTTGTGACTAAGGAATGCTTTTGTTCTAGAAAAGATTCTAAATTCTAGTTCAAACTATCAAATAGGGTATAAATTTAACTCTCAAGTTTTGCATTTAATGGATGTGCTAAATCAAGGTATGGATGTGCTAAAATATTGCACATATGTGCTATCAAATGTTGTGGATGCACTGGAATAGAAGGTGTATGAACTAAAAGATGTTGTGGATGTGTTGGAATAGATGATGAATGTGTTAAAAGATGTCATGGATGCACTAGAACAAAAGGTGAATGTGCTAAAATATTTTGTGGATGCACTAGAAGATGGTATGGATGCACTAAAAGATTATGTGGATGCACTAGAACAAAATTTGCATGCACTAAAAGATCCTATGGATGTGCTAGAAGATGGTATGGATGTGCTAGACAATGACACAAATGCATGAGAAAAATAAATTTATGCACCAGAAGAGAGAATGGATGCACTAATCTAGAAATATTCAATATTTTTGCAAATTTTTCTTGTTATTTTTCTTTTGATTAGTGAATCTCAGTGTTTACAGGGATATAACCTTCTTAGCAATGAACTTTTCTTGCTATTCATTTTGTGAATTATGAGAATTAGGTATTTTAAATGGATAATTTTGGATTATGGCTTCAAACATAGTAGCAAATTGTGAAACAATTATTTCCACCTAGGAACTAAACATTGAGTGTGTATTCAATAATATGGTCTGACTCTTTTGATTTCCATAGGTATAACACAAGAGA
Source organism: Sequoia sempervirens (assembly GCA_007258455.2). Lineage (NCBI taxonomy): Eukaryota > Viridiplantae > Streptophyta > Pinopsida > Cupressales > Cupressaceae > Sequoia > Sequoia sempervirens. The sequence continues at coordinate 726,425,669 of VDFB02271358.1, read as the reverse complement.
AGACAATTCAAGCACTTTTCCATTCTCAAGGGTCGCTTAAAATACCATGACCCACATCTTAGAACTATGTGAACTCACACAGACGTGTCACCCCCTAGAGGGTTCCCATTTTTTTCCTTTCTTAGGTCCTAACCAAGGTCAAATCCTCCACCTTTGTCCATGGATCCCTGATAGTTATATGGTGAGTATCTCGGAGGTAGATTCTTCCCTCTCCTTGCATTGTGATATAAGTGTTTAGAAACTGACTCGATTGGCTTCTACACTAAGGTTCATAATAAGGGTTTCCATTTGGTATAGTAAATAGATAAAGTCCCTTAGGAGACCTCCCAACCTTTAGAACAAGGGCTTTTGGGATGGTTATCTTGCACACTACCATTGAATTTCAAACTTTCCCTAAACTTTCTTTTGATTATAGTGGGTTGGAAAACTTAGCTTTAGTGTTCCCACTTAGGTTGTTCCCATAGGGTGAGTACTTTTTCCCACTATGGTAGGCCTTCTAAAGGTGTTAAAAAAGCATAAAATAGTGAGTTTGGCATTCTAATAACCCAATTAAGGGGAGAGCATAGGCCTATCACTTCAAGCACAAAATACAAGGGGTTCGTTAACCTTCTAATTAAACTAGGTTCCTAATTTAATCAAAATAAATCATTAAAACAAGTCCAACCCCTACATACATCATTATTAGTTGCATAAGATTGTCTTTGACCTACGTATAAAAGTACCTGCACTGCAAAAAACACCAGTTAGTTCTCAAAATTTTGAAATTTTACAAAATTAATTAGATGCGCTAAAAGAATATTCATATGCACTAGAAGAACTACTCCATGTACTATAAGAACTATTGTATGTGCTAAAATAAAGACCAAATACACTATAAAACTCCCTATATGCACCCAAAAAAAATTTGTATGCACTAGAATATGATATGGATGTGTCGTAATAGAGATTGTATGCACTAGAATATGCTTTGTATGCACTAAAAGAATTCACAATCATGCTAAAATAAGTTCACATCGAGAATCTATAAAATAACTTATAGAAAATGTCAATAAAAAAGGAGCTATGCCCCATGACGGGTGCCAATTTATGTGTAACATAAAATGTGTAAATTAAATAAGATCACACAATCAATGAAACGTATTACATTAAAGATTTGAATCATAAACTAATCTAATTGAAAACAAAATTAGAATCTCTAAAAAATTTCCATCACTCTCTATTCTCAAGGATCCTCTAAATCATTAGTGCTCTCATATTTGTATGTTGCACAATGACTGTTTGGATGACAACCTAAGAAATGAGATGTTGTCTAAGATGATACATGATTGAGATACAAATGATATGATGCTAAGATTATGGTGTTACAAATGATAATGGTGATTATACTATGATAATGATGCTAAATTCTATGATGCAAATGTTGTATAAGAACTAAGATGATAATGTAAATGTAAATACTAAACTAAGCCATGATATTAAACTAGACTGATAACACAATCCTAAATACTAAAAGCTAAATGCTCTATACTCAAACTCTAAATGTTCCAAATTCTCCAATGTTATTCTTACATAGTAAGTTTACTCAAACATGGGTTGTAAAATGTTGTAGCAAGAGGTTTTTTTTATAGGATTTTCAAAGCATCTTGTGATATGGCAGCCACCAATGATCAAGATTTCAACATGAGAGATGAATGGTGGAGATGGAAGAAGTTAGAAAGAATCATGGAGGATGTTACCTTGACCAAGGGAAACATGCCAAATGTATGAGAGAATAAAATGTGTGAAATTTCCAAGTTTTCAAATTTTGTTATGAAATTGGTTGAAAATAATGCAATTTAAATATTAGAAATATTTAAATTAATGTGACACTTGATGAGGTGGAAAGAGGAAAAGTTGGAGATGTGCTTAAATTCAAATTTGGGATTTAAATTTAGTGAAAAGATTATTAATTAAATAAAATAATTTGTGTTAATTTGTTTATTTAATTAAATAGAAGAAATTGATTTTAGATTGAAGAATTAGAAATGTGAACTATATAAATAAATTTGGAATTTATTTATAAGTAGATGAATTAAAGGGGTCATTAATTAAATAGATGGTATTTAATTAATTGATTATCTTGACCGATTTTAGGTGTGTATACTAACCATTCCAATATGCTTTCTCACAAAGTCTCAAGTTTGGAGATAATTTATACATGAGCACATATTTCTATGAGTAGGCATTAACAGTCAATAATCACACATAACCATTGGATGCATAATCAAAATATCAATATTTGAGTTATGTTTGTTGGCTATAAAAAGGAATGTACAAATTGAAGAGCTTCTCCATAGGTTTCAAACCTAGTATATACTAGCGACAATTTAAAGTTCTATAATATTACTATAAAGAAACATGGATCAATGAGTTTGACTAGAAAAGTTATATGATTAAATTCTAATAACAATATCATAATATTATACTTGTATTCAAGACTATAACAAAATAAAGTTTGAAATATTATTTTACTTTTTAATGTACATGATATTCTCTAATATTGCTAAGAGGATATATTGAGATATAATTATTGTAGTGAAAGCAACATAGTCATCACTATAATAATTATTGTAGTGAAAACTACAACACAATAATCACTATAAACAACATTATGGAACAAATGAGAGAATTATATTAGATGCCAATATTAAGAGCAATCAATTATAGAGACTTTGAAGTGATTATAGATACTTTGAAGTGAATAATATTGTCAATCAAAATATTATACTAGAAGAATAAGAAAAGAAAATCTATTGCAATTCTAAACAAATGACATCATATTGAATGAGTAACAAACGATTATACATGAATATTGTTATTAAAGAATTTTTATTAAACAATTATAAATGAAAAACTAAAAAATATTTTTTAGTGAAAATACAATAATGATTATTATTTTGGAGAACTTTGGAGCTTTGTGATGGAACAATGAATGTCTATTAGTTATGGTTGTAATAAAATCAGTACCAATGTTAATATGTGTATCATTACACTATCAAAACCTCAAAATTATGAGGGGTAAATACTATAAACTTTGATTTACAAGAAAAATGAGGATTAAATAAGTGTCACATAAAAGAATGGTCAATATCTAGTAGTGGTTCAACACTGTAGAAGTCAATAATAATATACTGAAGAAGATAGACATTTCAAGACTATATTATGTAGAAAAATTCAATATATGGGTATGTGTAGGATCATGATGGGCCAAAAAGTGGCAATATGATGGGTATGTGTAGGGTATGTGGATGACGTCTTTTTTTAACCCAAAATTGATGAAATGAAAAGGGTTTTTAAAGAAGATTCTCAGCTTTCCACCAATAGAAATTATGCTTTACTTTGAATTTAATAAGAAATTATTATTCATTTTCTATTTGAATTACAACTAAATGCTTGATTCATAGGTTGACTGAAAAACATCTATAACTTTCAAACAATATCATATTTTTTGAATTTGAAACATGCATCACATTCTATTCTTCACATACGATAGGATTAAAAAAATAAAAAATGAATTTCATAAATTTTGACCAAGTTAAGGTGGTCAGACACAATTTTTTATATTTTTAAAAAAATTTAATAAAAAAATCATAATTAATTATTTACTTGGAAAAAATTACAAAAAAATATGCATCACATCAAGACATGTCATCTAATTATATCTAAAATCTTATAAAAAAATATTATCATTTTATTGTCATTAGGGTGGTCAGACAGACACCTACTTATTTTTTCCCTAAAATTTAAGTACTACTGCATTGAAATTTAAATTTTTTACCAAATAAATTTCTTAAAAAAAAAAACCAAGTAGTTTAGAAACTACATTCAATTTGATAAAAAATATATTCTTACATATTTTTGAAACAATATAGATAACTTATTCAAATTTTTATGTCAAGTTGCCTAACTTTGATTTTTCTAAATTTTTTGTCACTTAAGGGCTTGTTTTTTCCATGATGACCCTGCACATACCCATAGTATTATATAAAATTAAGGTATTGATTGTGAACACTAAAAATTAAAAACAAAAATATGAACAAGTTTTTCTACGAAGACTTTTACTAGAAGAAATACTGGATCATCACACAGTTACATTAAATCCTTAACTTTTAAAGTTATTTTTTAATGGAAAAGTTAAAAGGATCGAGCGCTTGAGAACACATATATTATCATTTAGCACAAAAAATAATTGGATACTATGAAAACTCAAAATCCAACCTAGACAATAGGAAGGGAAGCACTTGTACATGTAGTTTATCATAAAATATAGAACAAAAATCAACATCAATATCACAGAAAATAATGATATTGATGTTTAAAAAATACCAACAATAGTAAAGTACAATTAGTGTACAACTAATATACCTCATGAAAGTTTCATAAGTTAATATGAAAACTAGATCTTGAAATCAATTAAAATCAACTTCAAATTGATACCATTACAAGGGCATTATGTTTTTTATTAGATAAGCAAGGAAGGGATTTGATCCCATACAAAGCTTATGGCTATGAAGAATAACCCAACAAAAATCCTAGCCAAACACAACAACCAGTCAGGAACAACAAGACAAGAACAATAAGATCAAATATACTAGTAGCAAGAACAAAGCCACTAGTAGAAAATAAAATAGAGACAAACAACTAGAGAGAAATCATTTAAGCTCAATAGCTCAAAACCAACAACTTTTCCTCCAATGTCATGTGAATAGAGGCATTTTTAGAAGTAAATTTATTTTTCCATTGCACAACTATCCAAGGAGTATTAGAAAGAAGATTAGAAACATTCTGATTAGGAGAGGCATCAGGGGAGGAAATGCACACCTCAAAGGGAAGAACCAAGTTATGAACCAGTGTTACAGAAGCTACTAGAGAAACAACACCATGAATAATAGGAATTGGAGAGATAGGGGGCTCAATGGAGGAAACACACACAATAGATGGAACAACCTTGTTTTGAACCAATACAGTAGAATCCACTAGAGAAACAACAACATCAACAACAAGATTATTTGTTTGAATAGAAAGAAGAGGATTGGAAACCTCACTACTAAAAGAAGATTTTGCATCATGGTATACAGTTAGATGTTCTCAAAGAGCATTCTTCCACCAAGTATAGGAATAAATAGGATGAGATCCATTAACCTCAAGCACCACCTCACTAGGTAAAGCCTAAGACAAATCTACCTCCACCAAAATCTAAGCAAAGGAGGTATGCGTAAAATTCTTGGAGGCCTAATCCACTTTTACAAACCCACCAAGAGCATTATCAATGCCCTCATTAGTAGATGAGCACTAGAACTATAAAGTAAGATACACCAATCTTACCCAAATAGGAATTGCATCAATAGGTTCCTTCATAGGCTTGAAAGAATGGACGCAAGGCCTTATGGATAGGGGGTGAGTAAAAGGGCATTATATTCTTGAAATTGAGGTAGATTTCAATATAATAATCAAAAATTTTCCCTAAAATAAATATAATGGGAGAGATTAATTATTTGAATATAATCATAAGAGCATCATTTAGTAAATATATATGAAGAAATTTAAGATTATTTCATTTAAAATCTCAAAATTTTGTATTAGAGGAAGCTATGAAGTATAATTATTTGGTAATACTTAATTAAAGAAAGCTATTTTTGAGTTAATTCATTTATTAAATAATGATTAAAATAATAAAAATAAGATATTGAAATAAAGATAAAAATATTAATGAAAATTAAATTAAAACTAAAATGTATAAAATATAATTAATTTAAATAATTAAGACAATAGTGAAGTAATTAATTAAATGCTAGTTAAGTGATTAGTTAAGTGATAGTAGATTTTTGTTAAGTGTGTTCAAATTAAGTTATTCTTGATAATATCATGGGTTGAATAGTAGTTGTTTTTAAAAATTAATTAATGACTTCCATTAATAAATATGTTAGAGAGAAAAATAATCCTTTATTTTATTAAATTTGTACATAAGAGGTCTCAAAATATTAATACTTTTAATGGAATTATATCTTAAATCTCCACTTGGGATAGGGACATAATTAACATTATAGACACATCACAATATCATTATAGTCATAAGAACCTCAAATGTAATATAATGACCTACATAGAATTAGTAAGGTTCATTTAATATGATGTCTAGTAACTTATTACAATATGATGAATAACAAACGGTACCTATTCCTCAAACATAATTTGAAGGAAATTTAAATTGCTCTCCCTTAACTTGTTGCATCAAAAATAACAAATGTAGATTATGATTATGATTTGCAATCTTGTTTGATAGCAAGACTATCTATCAAATTTAGCAGTGACCTAAGGCCTCTTCGATGATATACTAATACTTTTCTATCATAAACACTGATAAAGGAGAATGTTGTCCTATAAAATATGTAAATTGATGATGGAAACCTTGATTCTTTCTATCACTTGCATTTGAAATTGAAAGACTTTTTTAGAAGATGGTAATAGAGAAAATTTATGAAACCCATTTTTGGTTTCATAGAGGCTAGGGGCAGTAAGCTTTGCTCCTAATTGGGGGGTTTTTGTTTATAAAAAATAAAATTTCTTGCTCAAAACTACAATGATGCTAATTTTAGAGGGAAAGACATTTTTTTCCATATATTCATGTGTTGGTGTTTCTTTGGTGTAAAAATGGATTTTGAATATTTTCAAGTTATCAGCTATCTGAATTTTAGAATCCAGTATTAATCACCTTGATACAAACTATTTGAGTGCAAGCACATTAGACTTTCACTTGAGTATTTTCTTTTGTGAGTATACATAGGCAGGGTATATACTCACAAATTGGTTACAACATGTTAACTACAATTCTATGGAGTTTGTGTGTGCATTCACAAACTAGACTCCAACTAAAAAATTATTGACATCCTTGTCCTTACAGCCAATTCTCAAATCACTCAGTAAACACATGTTATGTGATTATGAAGACCATGAGAGACAAACATGACTTAATATTTAATTACTATAGAAAATGAAAAGCCACACATAGATTATTATTGTAGAAAAAAATGCTACATATAGTTGTTTTATTGTTGTAATTCAAATTATTGCATGTAGATTATTGTTGTAGAACATACCACAAAATCTTAGATGCAAATTATTGTTGTAGAAGATAATGCTACATGCTACTATTTTATCACTACAAAACCAAATGTTGTTAGCAGATTAGAAAGGAGAATAATTGGTTATCTCTTTTTGTCCCCTTTTCCCTAAATAGCCAAAAAAAAGGACCAATGCATTTTTAAGAAAAGTAATACTAAGGATTGGCTTGAGGGAAATGTTGAATCTTCATCCTTTAGTAAAGCCTTCACTTCATTGTTGTTTTTTCCTCACCTAAATTTTGGTTAGAAATTTTGTAATCCTTCCCATTCCAACAATGATGATGGGACTTTTGTATTGTCAAGTCACTAAACGAAGGATAACTTGCATATGCTCCAAAGGAATTAAAAAGAAATGCTCATTTTTCTAGGACCTACCATAGATTATTTCTAACATTTTCAAGTGTTGCTTTCTAGAGTTGGCACAACATTTAACTTATTATACATGAGAAGCTTAAACTAAATTTAATCCTACCTACCATCCCTAAACCTGTAAGGTACATTATAAGCACATAAATTTATTTCCAGTTCCCATTGTGGCCACTACAAATTAATGCAACACAAATCTTTGTAGTAATTGTTGACAACAATAATGTCCATTGGAGCAGCCTTTCTTTTTTTATGGAGACCATCCAACAATTCTTTTTTTCTACCTAATACAGTAGCCCAAGCCTTCTTTTACATAGTAAACAATGTCTATCATAAATAATGTTATTGTGCATTGTAAATATTGTAGTTGAGTTATTTGTGAATATGTTTGCATGCCATAATGTAACCTCGTTTTTGGATCTCTATATAATAGATGTCCTACCTCTTATTTCATTAAGGTAATTTGAGGATTTTGTGTAATTTCTTGTGTTGTAATTAGTAGATTGCCATTATTGTATTATTTTTCCTTCATCTGGTATTAGAGCCAACGAAGCAAGAGCCAAGTTAATATAAGATCAAGATCTGTCATAGTTTGCTTAGCCAAGCACGAAGGAGAAGAAAGGAAGGTGGTAATAGAGTATACTATAGATTGCCGCAAACATCACCCAAGTTGTAGATCTAGAGCCTTTCGTATTTGAAGTTGTAGCTGTCGAAGAAGATAAGGTATTGACTTGTTTAAAGTATGTTGTACATCCAAAAAAGGAGATTGCTAAAAAAGACTGTTGCATAGTCATACACCATCGTAGGTTTTATTACTTTTTTTTGTTTTGTAGGAAATTAAAAAGGAGCCTCCTATCCCAACGTTGATCTAGCAAGATCCAAGGAGAGAAACTTCCATGTAGTGTTTGCAGAAGAATCTTTTTGGTGTCAGCCATTGTTGTTTAGCAAGGAAGCCACCCAAAAAGAGCCATAGAAGGAGTGCACCTAAAGTGCAACCATAAAAGGAAATTTCTTGTGTGAAATTAAATTTCGTGCAAGGCTTTATTTTAAAGTATTCTCAGTATTAAATTATTTTAAAATTTACTTATTAAAGTTTTAAAGAGCAGTAAGACTTTTTTTAAGTTTAGGTGAAAGTCTTTTCACTCTTTATATATATAATATATATATAAACTTGTTAAATTTTATTTTGAAAGTAAAGGGTAAAAAGATCAAACTTTTTTAAAAATTTCTCCTTTTGTAAAGTGAATATTGTGTAACTAAGTGTATTATCCAACCGACACTTAATCTCAAAAATTTAATATAGTATAAAATTAATTTTGCTTGTGGGTCCTATTAGAAGGGACAAATGGGGAGTGTCTGTTTGCAAAGATCTCTCTAGAACTTGTGTTGAATTTTTTTCTATTTTCACATCCTTTTTATTGCAAATATGGCGGGAAATATAATGTCAAACATGTTAATTCCCATCTTTGAAGGATACAATTTTACATATTGGTGTACTAGAATGCAAACCCTACTCAAATCCAAAGATTTGTGGGATATTGTTCAACATAGTTATGTAGAATTAGTAGATATAAATGCATTTAATGCATTAAATGATCAACAGAAAAGGGAGTATAGAGAAAATATAAAAAAATAAAATTAGGTTATGTTTCTGATTCAAGGTGCAATTAATCAAGCAATTTTTCCTAGGATAAGTGGTACTAGTCATTCTCAAAAACCATGGAAAACACTGAATAATGCATATCAAGATGCACAAACTAAAAATTATAGACAATGAGGAATTTTTTTGAAAATGTAAAAATGACTACTAGTGAATATGTGAATTATTTTCTAACAAAGGTAGAAGGTGTTAAAATTCAAATGAAGATTTTAGGGGAAGATGTAGATGACAAGAATGTCATTGAAAAAATTCTAAGACGTTTGATTTCTAAATTTGGTGGTGTGGTTTTTATAGTTTAGGTTTCTAAGGATCGTACTATAAGTATGCAAATAGATGAACTAAGTGGAATTTTGTTAACTGTTGAAGAAAGAAAGAGAAATAATAAACAAATCTCATAGCAAGCATTTTCATCTAAAGCAAATATAAGAAGAAAAAGAAACACATTTTTCAAAAATTAGAATAAAGCTAAATCCAGTGATTTTAGATGAAGAGGTAACAATTTCAGAGGAAGAAGTAGCAACTTCAAAGGTACTAGAAGAGAAAGAGGTAGAAATAATTGGGGAGGCTATGATGAAAATAATTTCCAATGCTTTCATTGTAATAAGTTTGGACACTATCCATCAAAATTTTGGAGTAAACAAGGTGAAACAAGAAAAATAAATGCTCATAGTATTGTTGAAAATAAAAAAAAATTGTTTATTTCTTGCTTTAGTGCAAATGCTAGTGAAAATAATGTATGGTATATTGATTCTTGACACTCTTCACATATGACATCTAATTAGCATTTATTTATCAATTCTGATGAAAAAAAAAAGTACAATAGTACTAGGAGATAATCAATCTCATGGAAGCAAAGGTAAAGGTACAATTGCAATTACAATAGAATATGGTGAAGTTAAGCATATCAATGAAACACTATTGGTTCCAACACTAAAAGAGAATTTATTGTACATTGGACAAATGCTAGAACAAAATTATCAAGTGAATTTTGATGAGAATGAGTGCATAATAAGAGACAAGTTAAAAAGGAATGTGGTTGTTGCAAGAGAAAATATTACAGGTGCAAGTTGTTTCCTCTTCATTTCACTCATGGAAACCAAACATTGAGGTCTAGTGAAATGAAAGAAAGTAAAATTTGGTGTCAAAGATATGGGCATGTCAATTTTAGTGGGTTAATTTTACTTAAGAGACTAAAAATGGTTGAAGTTCTACCTTTCATTGAAAATGCAAAACAAGTTTGTGAAGAATGTGTTATTGGAAAACAACATAGGGTTAGATTTGAAATTGCAAAATCTAGTAGAGCTAAGCATCATCTTGAGATAATCCATATTGATTCATGTGGTCCTATGGAAACACTTTCTTTGAATAAATCTAAGTATTTTCTAACCTTCATTGATGATTTCTCAAGAAAAACTTGGGTATATTATTTCGCTACAAAATCAAAAGTGTTTGACAAATTTGTAGAATTCAAGAAGTTGGTTGAAAAGAAAAGTGGTAAGTACATCAAAGTGATAAGGTAAGACAATAGAAGTGAGTAAAAATCAAATCATTTTTTAGATTTTTCCAAAAATTATGGAATCAAGAGAGAGTTCACTACTTCCTACACTCCACAACAAAATGGAGTTGTTGGAAGGAAAAATAGGACAATTTTTGAAATGGCAAGGAGCATGATGAAAGAGAAGAATTTAGATAAAAGCTATTGGGCATAATCCATATGAACAATTGTGTATATTCTAAATAGAAGTCCTACAAAATAAATTAAAGGAAAAACTCATGACAAGTATCGTCTAGGATAAAGCCAAGTGTTGATCACTTAAGAGTATTTGGTTGTGTTTCTTATGCGTACATACCAAAAGAGAAAAGATCTAACATAGATTATAAATTCCTAAAATGCATTTTTATTGTTTATCAATCTAAAAATAAAGCATACAAATTATATTCAATCTAGTTAAGAAAAATATTTTGATAAGCAGAGATGTGGTATTTAATGAAGCATCATAATATACCAAAGAAAATGAAACAAAAGGAAAAGAGAAAGTGATTGATGAAGCTAAAGGAGGCAAAAGAAGACAATGAAACTAAATCAACTAATGCAAGAATAAGACAATATCAAAAAAATCAAAGGACAAATAAGAATCATCCACCAACTCTTATGTTAGATCCAAATTTTGAGAAAATAACAACAAGGTCACAAGCAAAAGTGAATTATGCATTGATGACTCAAATTATTGAAAATAATGAGCCACAAACATTTGAACAAGATCAAGAAAAATAAGAGTAGATTGAAGCAATGAATGGTGAAATAGAAACAATTGAAAGGAATGACACATGGGATTTAGTTCAACTACCTCCTAATAAGAAGATTATTGGTACAAGGTGGGTGTACAAAACTAAGTATAAATCTGATGGAAGCATTGATAAGCATAAGGCTAGATTAGTAGAAAAAGGGTACACTCAACAAGAAGGTATTGATTATACTGAAACATTTGCACCTGTAGCATGAATGGATACTATCATTTTTTTTTGGCTTTGTGAGCTCAACAAAGTTGGACAATTTATCAAATGGATGTAAAGAGTTCTTTTCTGAATGGATACATTGATGAGGAAGTGCATTTTTCACAATTTAAAGGTTTTTAAATATCATCTAAAGCACATTATGTTTACAGATTAAAGAAGGTCTTGTATGGTCTTAAGCAAGCAACAAGAGAATGGTACTCAAGGATAGATTCATATCTATAATAAAAAGGTTCTTAAATAAGTCAGTTAGATTCAAATCTTTATATTAGGAGCTTAGCTAAGGTTATTTTTATCTTAGTTCTCTATGTTGATGATCTTATCTATATTGGAAAAAATTCAACTTTATTTGCAGAGTTTAGAGCAACCATGATTGTTAAGTTTGAAATGACAAATTTGGGATAAATGCACTATTTTATTGGTATAGAAGTATGGAGAAATAAAGGTGAAATATTTGTGTCTCAAAGAAAATATGCATTAGTTATCCTACAAAATATTTTCATGAATTGAAAACCAATTGCAACACCTATTGAAGTTGGACTTAAGTTGTCTAGCTTAGATGTGTTAGATCTAGTGGACCCCACTCTATATAGACAATTGATTAGAAGTTTGATCTACTAAACTACTACTCAACCAAATATCACACATTTAGTGAGCTTGGTATCTAGGTTTATGTTAGAGCCTAAAAAAACATATTGGAGTGTAGCTAAGAGGATTATTAGATATTTCAAAGGGACATTGAGTTATGGTCTTAGATTTTATCATTTAGAGGATAGAAATTTGGTTGGCTATACAGATTTAGATTTGGAAAGCTCCACAAATGACTAAAAGTCTACTTTTGGTTATGCTTTTAGTCTTGGTTCATCAATATTTTCTTGGAATTCCAAGAAACAACCAACTATCTCACTTTCTACAATAGAGGTTGAGTATAAAGTTGCAACATCAACAACTTTCCAAACTATGTAGTTGAGAAGACTACTAGAGGATTTACACCAAATACAAAATGGACCTAAATTATTGTATTGTGGCAACAAGAGTGCTATACAAATGACAAATTGTAATGCCCTGCCACACAACCCCAAAGGAACTAATACATCTCACATTTATGGCACATTTTTTAAAAAAGTAACTAACATGCTACATAATACTAACATTCAACACTCGAAATGAAACTATACATGTACAACATATAACAAAGTACCTTGGGTTTACATGACTACATTACATAACAAATCAACATCTATTACAATACATGAAAGATAGACATACACCAATAATCAAAGATAATAACATGAACATGGACAATACATTATAACATGAATTTACATCAATCAATGATTACATTAGTAAAATGGTACTTCCCAACATGAATTGGGGACAAGTACAATAACATAGAATAATACATCTGGAATGTATGAATACAAAGTTCCATATCAAAATCCAACAATGGTACATCTTTTCACAACTCGATCAATGGCTGGGGACCCAATGGGGTGAATAGCACATTCCACCTAACCACATGGACCCTAAGGCCCACCCTTAGTGCTAGGAGATGACAAGATGGACCTCAACAAAAACCATCAAGTGAATGACAGCGAAGAGATGGTCCATGGAAGATGGTAGAAGCTTCTGCCTTTAATGTTTTCGGTGGTAGAAATTAATATCCACCAATAGTCCCCCTAATTTCTACCACTAATTACATCATTGTCTTTCATCATCTAAGCTTTAGCTCATACAAACACAAACACTATTTCATTTTATCTGCTGCTTTTCACTACTTCCTTAAGCTCTGTGGAGCTGGGATAGACTCATGGACTTCGACGGAAATCTGCTCCGATCCATACACTTCCTTTATGCCAATTCGATGATGTTTCAAACTGCCAATTCCTTATGTGATGCCCACCTTATTCAACAAAACCTCTTGAAACCTTTCATCCGTCACAAATGGTGACAGGATCACCTCCGAAACTTAGCTCTTGACGTCTGTCACAAATGGTGACAAGATCACCTCCAAAATCTTGCCTAACGTCTGTCACAAAAGGTGACAGGATCCCCCAAACAATCTCCTTGTCTTCTCAATCTGCGACATTCCACATAGCCTTCAATCTGTATGGCGGTGGATGCCACGGTCTCCTTCCAAACAGCGTTGGGTATTTCCAACCATCGAACTCTACTTCTGATTTGAAATCAGCGGCTTCCTTCTTAACTTTCTTGCGACTTCTTCAACTGCTCATCTTTGCCTTGAATAGTAACTTCTAAAACTGACCACCTCCACAGTTCTCATGCGGTAGCTTTTACAACATATGCGCCCCTTTCCTTCTCCATACAGGGACAGATCTTGGTTTATTCCTTAGCAGATCTCTATTGAATCTGACTTCTGCTGCTAACACGTCCTTGGATGCGGCATCCTCAATCTCTTTTTGAGAATGACTTTCTTCACAGACAGCAACAACGATCCTGGTCTTCAAACAGCCAGCAATCTTTTCCTTCTGGACTTTTTACTTCTTCCAAAAGCTGTGATCTTCAGCTCTCCGATTTGATGCCCACGGTCTGCAAACACAATCTAGCAGCAACATCCTTCAACAACACTTGCTTCTCCAAATCTTCCTTGCCTTGCGCAAATACATCAACACGTTCTTGGATCTCTCTTCATGGACGATGGCATTATGACTCCACTTTAGTGCTTGGCTGTTGCACAGCAACAAATTCGGAATGACTTCCTTCTTCAAAATGGCCTCTCAACACTGGGTCTACTATGCAACGATCTACTGGCAGATTCTTCTGAATCTTCTTCAACATCTACTCTTACAGCTGGAGGCCTTTTGGACAGCATCAAATCTCTTGGGCGGTGGTCTCTGGCTTTCTATTACTCCTTCTTGCGATTTCTCAGCAGCTCCTCAAACATCGATCTTTTTTTTTAACAGCTTTTTCCCAAGCATCTTGGAAAAACAGTGATCTTCTTGATTGCAACAGCTTCTGTAGTTTGTATGGGCGGCTTGAATTCACAGCATTCCATACACCTCCACTTTAAAATCTCAACTCCTTCATAATCTGGGGCTTCGTACAGCCGCTCTTTCTCCAGGCGACTCAGGGATCTTCTCAAACTCTTTCACAGCAAACTCTCCCACAATCTTCTGCTCTCCAGGGTCTTCAACCATAGGCTCTGATACCACTTGTAGGAGGTGGGCAGAGGCAAAGAAAGATATAAAAGGTTAACTGCATTGCCTGAATGAAAACGGTTACAATTGCCTCTATTTATAGAGGTCTTTGGAGAGATCTGGAAGATCTAGAAACTACGCATGGAGCTAGAAAAATTGCACATGTTTTTGGTGGTCAGTGAATGACAGCGAAGAGATGGTCGGTGGAAGATGGTAGAAGCTTCTGCCTTTAATGTTTTCGGTGGTAGAAATTAATATCCGCCAACATATGGAAGCTTAGGAACGGGGCATGCACATCCCTAAGGGAATATGATAGATGAATCTGGTGAAAATATTGTAGTTGAAACAGCGCTGGAAGGCAGGAAAATAAAGTGTGAAAGCATGAGACAAGGCATGCAAATAGTTTGATAGAATATACACAAAATTGATTTCCCCGGAAGCTCTCTCAAATCTTAGAGCTAATGAAGCACTCCAGAACGCAACCTAACATTAAGAGCTTTATTTGTTTTCTAGGTGCACCCAGCCATGCGGGAATTGGCGGATGGAGTTGCGCTTACTTCACTTATCAGTAATCCCTATAGAATTACATGTGTATAGTTAATAATTTGGTGCACAAATTGCAGATTTATATTAGCGGATGAAGGCCACAGGAATCTCCAGATTGTTGCAAGAGAAATTGTCCAGAGAGATTTGAACCGATTCCCCCATAAAATAGATACGATGATCTTGAGGAGTATATAGAGGTGATGCCAAATGAGACAATCTGAATAACAGGCTTGCACTTGCAATGATTCAGAACAAAAGAAAATAGCAGGTGAAAATGCACAAACGGCATCCCATATATATATTTACGATGAAAAGAGAGGGATTGTGACAAACTAAAATTCACCTCCACAACAAGGAATTTGAGATTCAATCAGATCTATGTGATCTCTCCCGGAATTTAATGGTTATGATCTAAGTCGATCCGAAGTTGGTTATCCCAAAAGAAATTCCATTCAATTACAAGTTTCCATTTTATTTAAACCATTTCAAAGGTACGGAATTCCTACAAATGAATTGATAAACTTAGAATTCTTTGTGGTCTATTTGGGAGCAACCACACTATTTTACATTTACCTTAATAATTAAGAAGAGTAGTAATCATTTGGTAGACAGCTAGCAAATGAGAAAGCCTACCTGATATCGCTTACACTTGGAATCGCTTACACTTGGAAAAAGACAGCTGAAAGGGTGTAGGGTGATGGAGCAACCAGATTGCCAAACATCTCCTCCTCTCGCAGTGATGAATCAGAAAGTTTTCTCGACCAAGTTCTCATTCCCCTACTGAAATCACTAGAATAATTTTGTTCTTTTTTCTTTTCTTTTTTTCCTATTTTTTTTTTCTTCCAACCCATTTCTTCCAAGAAAGTCTTATTCTTCTTTTTTTCTTTTCTTTTTTTCCTACTTCTTTTTTTTTTTTCCAACCCCTTTCTTCCAGAGAAAGTCATATTCTCTGGAAGACTGTCCTTTTTTAATCCTTTTTCCAAATTAAAATCCTAGAGATCAGTTTTCATTGGAGGAATCTAATAATTTCCCCTTATTCCAATTTTTTTTCTTCTGTTACACAAGCTAAAATTAGCTTATTATTTTTTGCATGTTCTCAGCTACATCAATTTGTAACGGCAAGAGTAATTGCTTTCCAGAAGATTCTCTGATTATTTTCCATTTTTCCTTGCTTTTAACAACAGTGGGAAAACTTATCTCTTTATTCAATTAAAAATCACATTACTTTCTATATCTAGATTATTATCCTTTATGATAGTAATTTGTCAATAATTATTAGAAAACAATTTAAATACAATTACTTCTACAATCACTAAATTTTATTTTATTATAATATTCATGTTTGATTTATTTAATTCAATTTAAACATTATTATTATTTTATTTGTCAAAGTCGCAAAACTATTAAATTTTTTATTTAATTTATCATAATACCTCAAATACAAATCAAACAAATTGAATCAATACCAAACAATGCCTAACTTCATAGTGAGATAGAAAACATCACATGACGATGCGAATGGAGGGGCACTACACAAATAATTCAGTATTTCATAGTAGGACCAAGCATATTGAGATTCAACATCACTATATTAGAGAATTGGTTCAACAGAGATTGATTGAGATTGTGTACTATAGTACAAAAGATCAAATAGCAGATATTTTCACAAAGTCTCTAGCTCGTGAAGGGTTCCATAAACTCAGAGATCTACTTCATGTTCTTCCCAATGGTCATTATGGGGGAGAATGAAAAAAATAATGCCCATTGGAGCAACCTTTCTTGACTTTAGCGTTTATCATAAATAATGTTCTGGTGCATAGTAAATATTGTAGTTGAGTTATTGGTGAATATGGTTGTGTGCCATAATGTAACCTCTTTCTCGATCTCTATATAATAGATGCCCTACCTCTTATTTCATTAAAGAAATTTGGACTTTTGTGTAATTGCTTGTGTTGTGATTAGCAATCACCATTGTTGTATTATTTTTCCTTCAATCGTAACTATCAAAGAATGACTCTAAAATGTGGAGGAAACTTTAATTTCAACATGGAAATCCACAAATATATAATGTGATAATGAGGTTACCATACATAAAAATTGTTGCAGTGCATAGTGCATAGAAATTTTCATATATAGATATTTATCAAATTTTAAAACTCTTGTTTATATTATGCTATATTATCAAGCATTAAACTTTAAAGAGTATGATGAATGTAGGAAAATTCATCTATATATAGTTGGTTCTATGAATGAAAGATGCTAGAGCAGTTCTAAAAGATGAAAGTATATAGGAATTTACAACTATAATTAATAAATGGGTGCTTAGTACATTTAATTTTTAACAATATAAAAATCTTCAGTTATGTTACCAAAAACTTGAAAATGAAAATATTAGGAAATCAATAGAGTTCAAGCCAAAAGCACCAGGAACAGCATTCTAGCTTAAGGAAGAAGACAAGCTTAGATGAAGTTATCGGAGGTTATTCGATGCTTTGCAGAGAACACCGTTCTAGCTTAAGGAAAAAGACAAGTTTAGAGGAAGCTATCTGAGGTTATTAAGTACTTTGCAGAGAAATCCAGTGTTGCAGTTTGCACTAGCTGTCATACGACAACTAAGAACAATGACTATGCAAACATTCACGTCTAACATGAACCTGCATTATATGACGGGTCTACAAATGATAAGATGCATGTGCAAACTTGTATAAAAAATTGGGAAGCTTTGTTAATCATTAATTATAAATTTATATACAAAAGTTTAGAGAAATGATTGATGATGGCATTAGAACTAAGAATAGTAAGAGAAAAATAAAAAGGCTAACACACTACTTTAGAATCTTAGATAAGTTAAATTAAGTTTGTAGATGGCTATAAGCATGTTGATATTTTAGGAATTGTTTTTGGAAGCAATATATAAGAATCAAGGATTTAGAGAATGTTCAACGGTATTAAAAGTAAATCAAGATATGATCCATATATTGCCTTGTCCTACTGAGGAGTTTTAAATTTTATTGATATAATATTGGGCTTTCATCCCTCATATTTATTTTTATCTATAGTGGATAGACCATCAATGAGTAGATCGGCCTCAATCTTTTTTTACTGTAAACAAAAATAGATCGCCTAATAATAGTATTTAATATTAGAATAAAGGAAATCTTCCCTTATAATGAATAAGCCCACATTTTAGAGAGCTAAGGACTGAAGTATTAGGTTATAAGGATATAAATAGGAGAATGAAGATCTTGGATGAAACCAACCCTCAATTAAAATCTAATTGTAGTCTACATAAAACAAGACCTTTCAACAATTGAAGAATTCTAGAGGATTTTTTACCTCTTACAAAATTGTTTTAAACAAAATAAAGTTGTTTCCATCTACAAGTATTTTCCCTTTCTCATGGTACTCTTGGATTTTTTT
Organism: Sequoia sempervirens; assembly: GCA_007258455.2. Lineage (NCBI taxonomy): Eukaryota > Viridiplantae > Streptophyta > Pinopsida > Cupressales > Cupressaceae > Sequoia > Sequoia sempervirens. The sequence goes on along the minus strand of VDFB02271358.1, from coordinate 726,406,845 downwards.
TAGTTTTAGACTTTTAGTAGGGGAGAGGGGCCCATAGCGGAGCAACCTAACTTTGCGTTTCTCAAAATCCTACATGGAAATTTACAATCAATCCCAATTCTGTACAATAGTTTATTTGGCAACTGATTTTCTTCTATATTTCGTTTCAGGGCCACAACATCAAATATGATGCCACATCAGCATGCTTTTGTTGGGGTATCCAAAAAGGACAAAAAAAAAAGTGAGACTGATAGTTGTGCACTATGTCGTGTTTTATTGGTGTGCTAATGTGGCATCACATGATTTGTCACTTTGTGCACTTTATGGATAAAAAGTGTTTCACAATTGGATATTAAAGTGCTCCACTATGGAGCCCACTGAGGACTACTTCTATCCCCACTATTGGACTATGCTCCATTACGGGCCCCTCTCCCCTTCTATTTGTAGGATCATATTTTTCACATGTTGCTTTCTGCATGCAATTTTCCCATAAAATTTTTTGAGCTTAACATTTTACAAAATTATGTCCTAAATACAGATGATACAATCCAAAACTCGAAATGCATATTCCAAATGAAGGGGCTAAGAACAAAGAAACAATCAAAAATCTTTCCCAAGTACAAAATACCCTAATTACCCTCAATTGATTCAAGGTTTAAAGCATCTTTAAAACATTAATAAAGTGCCCAAATACTGAAAAATTAAAAACATAAAGAAGTAAAAAAAATTGGAAACAACTGCTGATGCGAATTCCTAACACAATTCACCCAAGATTTACCATATTAAGGAAGAGAAACAATTAAATTTCAATATACTTACTGCCAATTACATTGATGTAAAATAAAATAAAAAATAAAAGGGTAGCTCAGGAAGTACTCTCTATAAGTACTCCCTATAAGCCAGTAGGTATTTATTCCTCTACATAAGAATATGATAGGACAATGAAACATAGAACAGTCTCTTAACAAGGCATTCTCTCTATTTGAAAACAATGTCTAAATGGTAAGGCTTTTTTGATAGCAACGTTTCCACGGTTCAAAGTCTTAAGGAAAATATAGTCTTCCCATAATAGTGATCGAACACCAAAGACGGTAAGGCTGTTTTGATAGCAACGTTTCCACGGTTCAACGTCTTAAGGAAAATATAGTCTTCTGATAATAGTGATCGAACACCAAAGACGGAACATGTTTCAAGATGGCGAGGAGCAGTGTTGATGAATTTGTCAAGCAACGCTTCTCTGCCTTGATCGAAGCTTGGGCTATGCCAATGGAAGATTATCCTCACATGCTCTACTCCTCTCGGCAACGCATCCCATTCATTTACGTCAATAACCTTTAATATTACGATTAAGGAGGAGCCTGTGAAAATGAACGCACCTGAATCGGACCTCTCACTGTGGAGGAGGAGATCCGTCGGTGAGATGATCGCCAATCCTGACTGGCTGCCTGAGGGTTGGATCACAGAAAAAAGAATCAGAAAAATTGGTTATTTTGATAAGGTGTTCCATAAGTATTTTTTTCTTTTTCCAACTTTCTCAGTTGGAAATAGGATCTGAAGGGATTTTTCTAAATGTGAAATTTAATCGTTTTTTTAAATTGTTTTTGAAAATTCTCAGTATTATATAGAGCTAGCTACTGGTTATAGTTTTCCATCAAGGCCAGAGGTAGAGCGATATTTAGAAACAGGAACGAGGAAAAAGCCAAAGGGTAATCTTTGTTAATATTAAAATCTCATTCTATTTAGTTTTATTTGAATGCATTTCTGAATGGTTATACTATTTGATTTACCACAGGAACATGCAATAAAAGGGTGAAAGCAGGTCCCCAGCTTTCTGTTCAAGTACCTGTCATGAGAGGCCAACTCTTGTTGGCTCAGGTACAAGCCATGCAAGAATCAAAACTGTCATCTACTGTCGTTGGCTCAGGTACATGCCATGATAGGACAACATCCATGAGAGGCCAACTGTCGTTGGCCCAGGTACAAGCCATGCAAGAATCAAAACGGTCATCTACTGTCGTTGGCTCAGGTACATGCCATGAAAGGACAGTAAATGAGACACTTGCCAACTGGGGAAGCTTAGAAGCCTGCAGCGAGAGCAGGAACATGGGAAACTCAGCATAAGCTAATACTATATAGACAACCTATATTGTTTTTTTTTGGTATAGTCCATATTCACAGCCACTTATAATCCTTTTTCTAAAGTGATCTGATCATGTAATCCCTCCACTGCTGTAAGACAAACTGTACAGGCAGATTTTGGTTTGCATATGACCTTACATGGTATAGCTGCTAAATCAATGATGATATAACTAATGTAATTCTGTTGTATGCATTTAAACTATTATTAATAAAACAAATTCATTTACATATGCAATGAATTTTTTTTATTAATAATAGTTTAAATGCATACAACAGAAACTAAGATAATACAGGCTCAAATCTGCACCCCGTCTTTCCCCGGCGATGAAGACAACTCGATCGAGGCCTCACTTTAGAAAAGTTATAGTGAACAATATGAACTTTATACCAAAAACAAAGATAAGGTTGATATATAATATTGGCGAAGTTTCCAGCATTTCAACTCCTGACCAACTGAAGATGTCGATAGCAATCGCTTTCATAATATTCGAAACCAACAGTATATTTGTTTTGTTTCGTAACTTATTACGCGAATGGCATGGATGTTGATCGTAACACTGGTAACGACTAACTACGTAATGGCTGCTGACCAAATTGCGGCTCTATAACGGTACCGGACTGCTTTCACTGCCTGCATGTTCGTGACAATATAATGGCCCTAAACCGATCCATAAACTAAATGAAATAGTTTTAATATTATTAAAGATTACGACTTTTCTACTTCTAAATAATAAACTCTGACTTGCTGATGGAAAGTTCAACGACAACCCTTCTATATCTTGAGAATTTCAAACCAATAAAAAGGTTAAATTTCCGCATTTAAAAATCCCCATCGATCTATTTTCTAACTGGCGAAGTTGGAAAAACGCCTTGTATCAAAATAACGCTTCGTGATCAACTCGAATCTCAAACCAGTTCCTCATGATGAAGGTCGATGTCGACCTCACCGAGCTCCTCTATTATTCAACTCAATCCATACAACATTATTGAGGGTCATGCCATCCACAAAAGGGAAAGAAGGCAAACTCTAATTCCAGTGGGGAGGTCAGCGTTGCATACGTATCCAGCTCCTCAATGCCCAATTTGAAGTGGAATCTGGCATGCTTGAGGCGGGGGCAGGCCTGCAGAAAGGCCGTGTGGACACGTGGTGGGTTGAATAGGGAATAGTGCCAATAATATTCCAGCCTGGGGCAGTTCCTCCCCACAATGTCTAACGTCACCAAGGCCTTGTGCTCTCCTCCTCTCACGTACTCCAGCTCCAAGTCCACTTCCAGCCGTTGTAGCTGCTGCTGAGATGAAAGAAACTTGTGGAGGAAGTAACCATGCGCAAGGATGTCCACCACGCGCGGTGTGCCCGCATAGAGGTCGATTTCCGGGTGGGTGGAAAAGGAAAAGTATCCCAAAATGGCGTCCATTGTTTCCTCATTGTATTTGTGGTGGCGGTGACCATCATAGCAGAAACGGAGGCTCACGAGGCGGCTGCGTGAGAAGCGATTGATGAGGCGATTGCGGATGGATGGTGTCACGCTTTTGAAACACGACATGTCCACCCTACGACGCTGCTCGTATAAATATTTTGCCTGGGATGCCACACCCCTGCAACACGATATCAAGTTTGCAACATCTTTCAACGATAAATTTTCCGCTATTTTAATTATTATCTCATTCGGGAGCTCTGGCAAGTTCATGCGAGTACGCCTTGACCTTCTCCTTCCTTCTCTCAATTCGCTCATCCTGCACAAAATCTGAATAAAATCATTCATGTTGATTTCAAGCTTCAGAATCATATTATGCAATTTACGAAATTTACAATTTAAAATTGAGAGAACGCCTGCAGAGCAAGTCTTAATTCATGGGCGGATTTAAACAGCGCACATTAATCACGGCCAACAATTTATTACCATGATAATTTGCAGGGAAAAAATTAATTGCATAAATTTTTGGCCATTAATTTTCCCTGGCGGTGAATTTTCCCGCAGTGAATTATTGACAGTGAATTTTCCATTAGTGAATTGCTGGCGGTGAATTTTCCTACAGCCATCATTTACAGTGTTTGAGTCAACATCCTTAGGCCACCCCAATACATACACTTCAACAGCCTTAGGCCATCCCAATACATACGCTACTATCCAAAAGAGTTACAATTGTAGACTGGCTAGACCCGCCCCAAACTACCTATAGACACATACTAACATACCCATTTCCCAAATTTTGATTAGAAACCAAAAACCAAAAAGGAAACTTCACTCGCTACTTAGGGTTTTCATTAACATTTATATAATAAAAATATAAATATATAATATTTTATATAAAAATATGATTTGATTGTTTAAGAGAAATAGAGATGGTTGGTTGCATTACAAAAAGATGTTGCAGAACACAGTTGCAATTAAGGGGGCCCACACTAATCATCAATGCTTAGTGTAAGTTGTTTAAGCCTATCCTTAATTTAGGGCTTTTCCTATTTCTTAGAACAGAATTTTTGGAATATATATCAATAAATAGAGTACATTTAATCTATGGAAAAAGAGAGAGTGCTTACTTGTGAGATGATTTAGTTCTTGAAATTTGACTAAGTTCAACACTTGTTACTCCCCTGATGCTTTATTTTCAAACATGCAAATGATCACAAACTGTAGAATAAGGATAAAATTCAGGTGAAAGACATGAATCAATGGTATCAAACTACCAAATACATAAAACTTAAACTCTAAAGATCTTGATTCAACAATGAAGCACAAATGAAAATAGAAACATAAAATAACAAAGCAATAATACCATGATTCTTATGCCATGGTTGAATCACCTTCATTGCTCTTCTCCATTTTTCTTTATATGCTAGCTTGCCCTCAAATTTGTAGTATGCAAGAATATCAAACATAATGGTTGTAATTAGTCAATTGGTATCAAAATGAAAGGGATAGGTCTCTTTTATAGAAAACCAAATTTGAATGAAGGGTCAAGATTAAATGATGGAAATCAATGGATGAGATTTCTTTGAGAAGAAAGAAAATAGGGTTAGGGCTAAAATAGGGTATAGTTAAGGATGGACGGTGGAGATTAAAAGTTAATAAAACCTTATCAAGGTTGAGATGAGAGATAAGATTTGGCACCGACAGAGAGGTAGTTTGAATAAATTAAATGGCATCAGAACCCTCAGTTAGAAAGTTCATCACCAACAATTCACAAGAAGGAAAATTTACAGCCATGACAAATTTATCGCAAAGAAAATTCACCACCATGGAAACAAAACTATTAATGTGATGAATGTGGCAGTGAATTGAACCAACTTAATGTGATGAATGTGGTGGTGAATTGATGTGATGAATGTGGCAGTGAATTGAACCAACTTAATGTGATGAATGTGGTGGTGAATTGATATGTCATAGCGTGAATTGTTGATAGTGAGTTTTCCTAGAGCCATTTAATTTAGGAGAGATAGTGAATAATTAAATAATAAAAGCAATTATTTAATTATAGAAGAAGAGAGAAAAGTTGACTTTTTAATTAAAATAATTGGAAACAATTATTTAATTAGAAAGCATAGGAAAAAACAAATTAGTAAATAATTACTAGTGCAGGGGAAATAATTATTTGATTATAGTAGGAAAATATCAATAAATAATTAAACAAATAGAAATTTATTTAATTATACATAAAAGGATTAATCACTAACATAACTAAATAAATATTAATATATTTAATTAATCAAAATGAAAATAAATTAATTAAATAGTTAAAATTATTTTATTTTAAAAATAATAATTTTAGACAATAATTAAATAATAAAAACAAATTATCTTACATATTTTATAAACAAGAAGAGATTGAATGTATTATGAGCGTCAAACTCAATATTTGGGGATTAAATATACACTATAACTAAATTATATCCGTAGTTATTAGTTTTTTCCCAATCTTATAAGCCTTTCAAAAATTACCTAATACATGAAATCCTACTTTTCAAGTTCTAACTCACACTTTATGTGTATATATATATATAGATAGATTATTAATAAATTGCTTTGATAAATTATAACTTACTAAATATAAGAAGGAAATTATTTTTATGGCAATAAGATTGTATTTAGAGATTTTTGTTTTAGATATTTAAATATATATTTTTATTATGATTGTAGAAATATTATTATATAAACAAAAATAATAAAATAAAATGAATATATATTTAAAAATTTTAAATAAACAAAATAACATAATTATATTAATAAAAATGGTTATTCTAATAAAAAGTAAATAATAAAAAATAAATAAAATGTTTGAATAAATACTAAAACAAAATAATTCTCTAAATAAATAATACAAATAAATTTAATAATTTTTTTAATGTAAAATAAAATAACCTTTTGTGAATAAAATATTTTTTAAATAAATAAAATTGGCTAATATATTTAAAATAATATTTTTCTTTTAGAAAAATATAAAATTATAATAAATAAAATATAAAAAATATATTCATGTGGTCCAATTTGTTTCTATATACGTGGAGATAAAATAGAAGGAAGGAAATATTATTATATTTATTAACAAACTAAAATTTTAAAGCTAAAATTAAAAACTTAAAAGTAAATCGAAATTCATTATAATTTATTTAGTATTTTTAATTTTAAAACTTAAATTAGTTAATTTTAATATATATTTTTATTTTGCAGTAAATTAATTTGAAAAAATAAATAAATAAATAAATACATTATGAAGTGTTTGAATTTTTATAATTATTTAATTCATTCCATAAAAACAATTGCCTTCTTAAAATCTTTATGAATTTTTTGTTTGTGTTAGAATAGATCCACACCTCAAGATATAAATGCCCAAGTTCTCTAAATTATAACTAAGTCATGCTACAAAGTTAACATATAGAAATATTAATAGCCATGATATTTTATTATTATTAATTTTCTTTTAGAATTTTCTATATATGAAAAAAATTAAAACATCCCCACCATATTTCACTTATACTATCTATCCATATGAGAGGAAGGGAAAATTACCTCATTATTATTTTTGGCAATCATGGCTTCTATTTGAAAAGCTCTATATGCAAGGAGGGGGGAAATTATCATGTTGAAGCAAAGAAGGGTCCTTTGTGAATCCAATTCACAGGTAGTGGTTTCAATGTTGACTGAGAGGCAAGAGGTATGGGGGGTAATTGCGGTTAGCTCCCGCCGCTTATTCATCATCAGATTCTTAGCTCAACATGTAAGACTAGCTATGAAGGTAGCCACCAAGATCTAGAGGCTCTAATCGGAAAGTAATATGCATAAGAGAGATATAAATAATATGATTAAGAATAAACTCAGATTCACTAATGATGCAAGTAGAATAATGCTAAAGTATTAGAGACCCCTTTGGTTATACAAACTAAGGTGACGTTACAGAAGGCATAAGATTATGAAAAGTACATAATATTATGACATGAGACAATCAGGAATGCTATCACTTCACTCCAAGCAGCGGATATCGTACAATCACCACAAATGGTGACTCACAAAAAAGCTGCGGAGATATAACGCTACGATGCCCACCGCTGATGTACAAAGCATTAACATGATGTCCAAAAGCGGGAAATTCTCCAACCAATTCCTATGTATCCCTGCTAAACTTAACTAAGATGTCATCATGACCTAGGACAAGGTACAACAATTTTAATTACACCAACACCCCCCATTAAGTGCAACTTAGGGAGAATGTACACACAAGCAAATAATGCAATATGGGTCTCGAAAAGTAGGCCATGTTAGGTACCCATGTACAAATGCAATACAATCTCTCATAAAGCGGGGAAAAGGAGAAAGCCACGTAGGAAAAAACTCCCCCCTAAAAGAGAGATAAAACAAAACAAAAACTGCACTCAAAAGATGAGAAGGGAAAAACCTCAAGTGAGGAAAAATCTGTGCCTAAAAGAGAGAATGAATAATTCAAGTGACCTCCTTACATGAAACATCCTGCACCCCCAAGAGAGCTCGCAAATGATGATATATACTTTCAGTGAAGGGTTCGATGAAGATATTTGCAACCTATTGTGCTATAGAACAATACTACAAATCAATGACCTGCTCTTGTATCAACTCCCAAATGTAGTGCATATGAATCTCAATGTGTTTGGTCCTTTGATGTTGAATCAAATTCTTCGAGATCTAGATGACACTCTAATTGTCACAATGAATGACTATAGAGCATGGAATAGTGAAGCTAAACTTAGTGAGAATATTCTAAAGCCAAATAGCCTTAGTAGCAGCATTAAGTGGAATTATGATCATCAAGATCGCTAGCCCAATTAGAATTTGTATATCCCACCAAGGTAAGTCTTGTAGCTATTGCGTAGTGAATCCAATGATGATGTGCACCCTATATGTAATGCAAGATGCATTTGACTACTTTCTAATGAAGCTCATATGGTTCCTACATGAAGCATGAAACCATGCCAACTGCAAATGAGATATCAGAGTGTGCGTGAGTCAAGTAGATGAGTCTCCCAATAAGTTGGTGATACAAAGTGGCATCAACAAGTGTAGTAGAGCACTTAGCCTCAAGCTTGACTCTTGAAAGAAAGGGAGTCAAAGCAGGCTTACAATCAACCATGTGAAACTAAGCTAGACTATCAAGAGCATATTTGGGTTGAGAAAGAGATATCCCAGAAGCTAACTGAGTGATCTCAATCTTAAGAAAGTAATGTAAAGGGCCCAAGTTAGTCATAGAGAATCTATCCTACAAAGTAGATTTGATACTACTAATGATGGATGAGGTACTCCTTGTAATGATCAAGTCATCAACATAGAGCACAAGTAGTAAATGAGAATCATCCTATAACAATATGTAGAAATTCAAATCTAAATGAAACCTGGTGAATTCTAATGAGAGAAGAAAGGAATCCATCTTGGCATACCAAGCCCTAAGAGCCTATTTGAGGCCATAGATATAAACTTCCTCAATCTCCAAACCAAACAAGAATCCTATAGAATCCCTATGGCTGCTCCATGTAAATCTCCTCATGAAGATCCCCATGAAGAAAAGCACTCTTTGCATCCATCTGATGTACAACCCAACCATGAGCTACAACAATAGTAAGTGTCATGCGAATGGAGTTCATATTAGCAATGAGTGCAAAGTTCTCTATATAATTAACACCTAGAACTTGTAAGAAACCTTTTGCCACAAGCCAAGCCTTGTACTTATCCAAACCTCCATCCATTGTAGTAACTCAAGATTTCATCGAGTTTGATGAGGTCTAGTAGGATATGAAGGACAAGGCTCCTCAACTTCAAGTGGACCCTATGATGGTATTGTTGTGCCCCTAGCACACATGCCCCATTCAGAACGGGGGCCCTCTTTTCTTTCACCTCGTCGGGTCTTTTGGGGCTGCCTTGTTTTGTGTGCCCCTCTTTTTTTTAGTTTTTGCATGATCGATGTTGCTCCAAGGTTTCATCATAAGTCGACCATGCCTCTACTTTTGGTTTTTGCTGCCCTCCGGGGCCTCGAAGGTTCCCTTTGGCATTTTGGCTCTGGAACGACCCTGCGCCCTTCCGGGCCCGGGTGTCCGGAGTTCCCTTTTTGGGCTTCCCTGTCGCCTTCACCATCCTCCGCGGCATTTTCTGGGCGTCTTTCTGCCCCTCGGGGCCTGCCTTGCCGTCTTCCATTTGAATCCGGCGAGGATCTCCCGGGCGGCCCCTACCCCTTCGGGCCCCGAACCCCAAAAGTCCACTTCCGGACTTCCGTACCGGGCTCGCCACCTGTGGCGGCTACCCTCTGGTGGCCACCCACCCCTTGGACCTCAGGATGCTCCTCGCCGTCACCGTTGGGCGATGCAAGGTTCCTTCAGCGGTGAATTCCTTCCTGCCACCCTGCCTTGCGGGCCCGACCGTCTGGAGATTCATCCTCGGAACTCCGTGACGGGTCTGCCGTCATCGACGGCGGACCTCCGCCTGCTGTCCGCCTTCCGGGTCTCGAGGCTCTCTTTGCCATAGCTATCCTGCGTTCGCAAATCAAACGGCAGCCATCGCTCCGCGTTTTTCCGGCCGCCGAGCCTCGGAGTCTTCGCCGCCGCCGCCGACCTAATTTGAAATTTCACCAAATTTTTGGCACGCCCGTACCTGCAATTAATTTAGGTATTAATGGCAGTTGGGGTATAAAATGCCCAACCCGCCAATGTCATTTTCATTGTCCAAATTGGAGCAAATTGCACAAGCGATTGACTGGAGCCTTCCACCTTCGTTTGCGTCATGATCCTCGACATCAGCATCACTCCGGTGCCCCCCAGTGGATCCCACACCTCACTACCTAGCACATTCGATGTAGGCCATCCCCGATTGCCCTCCGGTCCTTTTTCGTCCTTTTGGAGGATTTCAATAATTGAATAGTTAATTAGATTGGCATAAAATCAAAGAACGCAAAATCCTGTCCATAACCCATGTGTTGGAAAATGAACAAACTTAATGGAAACGCCCTCATCGTCGAACCAGAACTTTTCGGTCGCTCGGCTATTCTTCGCACAGGGCAGTCCGCTCCCCTAGGTCTGAGGCCCATCTCCACCGTCAAAGTTTAAAGCGTCAAATACCCGCGGGTGGCAATCCTTTTGTCCAGGCCTGGTCCGCCGGGTTTCCCTGCCCGGGCTTCCATCTGCTTTTCGCCGAGCTCGAAATACCGAAACGCTCCGCCTCCTCGGCTCCCGGATCCCAGCGGCCAATCCGCCGTTAAACTTGAAACTTGGGTCGCATCCTTCGTTCCTTCCGGGCCTGGCCCCTCGGAGTTCTGTCTGCGGAGTTCCCTCTGGGGTCTGCCTTCTTAGTGGCGGGTGTCACCTGACACCCCGCCCCTGGGCCCCGCCTACCTCTCCACTGCCGTTGCCTTAAACATTTGGAAACTGCTACTTTTGCGCTCCCGGGCTCCGGTGGCCAGACTTCCGCCCTCGAAAGTCCTCCTCTTACCCGACGCTGCGTTTTATGGAAATTCTTCACCATCCGCCCGAAAGCCGGAGCCCGGGCCTCCTTTTTCCATAACATTTTGCTAAGTTCCTCAGTGCTCGGGGCCTTCCGGGCCTGGCTATCCGAAGTTCCATCCCCGGAACTCCATGACGGTTCCGCCGTCATCCACGGTGGAACCCTGCTGGCTTCTCGCCCTTCGGGCCCTAAGGAGGTCTTCATCGTCGCCATTGAGCAACACGAAATCCTTTAAGCGGCAGACCTTTGCCGACCTTCCGCGCTCTGGGCCCCAGGCCCCTCGTCCCCGCCGCCATATAAATCAATAAAAATCTCGAAGCACCAGCTGCCGGGCCCCACCTTGCCAAAAGTCGTCAGGCCTGAATGACAAACCTCATAACAGCCCTCCTTTGGCCCCCCGGACCCCGGCTGTCAGACTTCCATCTTTGGATTTTCGTCTGCCGTCCACCGTTGCCAGCTGCCTTCTCCTGCCTGCTTTCCGGCTTGGAACCTCCGGTGCCCCAAACAAGCTCAAATTTAGAAACTGATTTCGACCCACATCCTGAAATTTTCCCTTCTCCATCGTGGGCCTCTCAAGACACTAAAATCTGACCAAGGAGGGTCTCCAGGAACTTTCAGTTGCTTTCTCCCTTCCAGACAGCATTCCTGCCAGGTAAGTCTGGCCCTCCGGGCCCAGATTGTCCTAGCGCCCTGAAACAAAGATCGGTACCATCTAAGTATAAAATTTATGATATATTTAAATGATTATTTAGGTGTTATCTTTGAAATGTGTACTAACATAAATACTTTCGATGTTTTGTTACACTGACTTTGCCCATTGCTTGCATAATATACGGAATCGGCTGCAGGAACTTCAGGGGCCTCCGCCGAGAAGGATAAGGGCAAGAAATCAGGGAGGGCTGCTTGGGGAAAAGAAGATAAGGATCAGATGAAGTTTCAGTTTCAGGGTGAGCCGCTCCAGTCAAAGATCTCAATGGACTGGAAAGAAGTCTTAGATACTAACATTGGCCAGGTCGAGGTCAAGGTCGACCCTACAACAAAGAACGCTAGACTAATAAGGCAGAGTGGAATCGCCAAGGCTGCCGATTTTCCTCCCTCTCTCATAGCACCCGAACTAGTAATGGCTTGCTGAGAAGCCTACCAAACGGACACCAAAACAATCATGGACAAGGAGGGGAACATCCTCGTTGACATGTCACCAGAAGGAATTACCAAAACATTCCACATTCCCACGTTCCCACATATGGAGGTCCCCACTTTGGAATAATGCTAGGTGGCGTGGGATGCCAATCCGTTAGGGTGTAAGAAATCGATCAACCTCCTCTGGCTTAAGGAGAAACGGGGTAGTGCTGGAAAGGTTCCCCAGGAACTCTTCTGCAGCGATTTCCACGAAGACTATCATGACCTGGTAACTATGCTGAGCAGGGTCGTGGGTCTCCCAATGGCTGCCTACTTCCAGAAATGGATGACATATTACATTGAGCAGATCCTACGAAGGAATGAGGATGTTAACACCAAGACCTCATTCGACTGGAGAGGCATCATCAACAACTGCTTCCACGAGCAGTTTGTAAACGTCAAGAAGAGTTCTAAGTTTTACATGACCTCCTACTTGGTGTACTCCCTACAGGTCATAGATAATACAGCGGGCTATTCATGGCACCAGATCAGGGGCACAGGTGAGGGCTCAAGCCGTTTGACAAATACCCTTAGCTTCAATACTGTAACTTCAAAAAGGAGTACTGCCGGGTCAATGATGCCTTCATTGGCCATATTATCAGATTGATCGCTCGAGACTTCGAGAGGAGAGTCTCCCACAGCACCAGGGCACTCTTGAAGGAGTATGCCTTCCTATTCATACAGTTCCCCAAATTTACATACATCTGGGCCGAGGGTTTCACAGAACGGCCGAACAGATTGCCGCAGTACCCAAATGATAGGATCATCCTCCTGGAGCTTTCTTGGCAGCTCCAACACATCCAGGTCATATTCGGCAACAAACACGTAGCAGGGATCCCCTATCCCATGACCCTCGGCTAGGGTCTGTATCGACTGTAGACGTCTCAATGTGCCGGCAACTCTGAGAAAGAGCTCAAAGAATACAATTTTGAATGGTAGATGGCTTGCCTGTGAATGGACCCACATGGCCATGTCAGGAAAGCACTGGGGCTGGAATACGCCCACAAGCACCATATTGAAGACTTCTGGGCAGACTACAAAGATGACAAGGAGGTCCGCATGAGGCACTAAATGCGCATGACCGTATAGTTCTTAGGAAGAGTGCAACTATTCCAGGTATCACACCAACTCGAGGAGGATGAGTCCACCCTTATGCACCCGAGGTACCCTGTGGTTGCCAACCTGATAATCCCTCCATTGATTGGGATGAGCAAGAGGTCAATGACCTGGATACCATCACCTAGCCAATAATAACTCGCACTAAGGAGTGGGTCGATGGACAGGTGGCGCAACTAAAACAATAAGGGGTGGTCTTAACATATGAGGCGCTCAAGAGCGAGCCAAGCGCCATGGAGGACGTTGCTGCCACTACGTCAGTTGGTGAGACTTCCAAGTCTCCCCCCATCACCAGGTCTCAAAAGAGGAAGGGAACAGAGACAGCTCAATCTGCAGACCACAAGGAGCAAGCAAAGAAAGACACATGAGGCTCATCTCCTAAGAGGCTCAAGCAGATAGTGACTACCACCGAAGTACAACCTCCCTTGCTTCTCCCTCCCCTAACTGGTGTACCACCCGCCTCCCAGGCTATGGTCGCCTCATCTCCGTAGGCGGTGGACATTTATGTCCATCTTGCCTCCTCGCCCCTGGCCAGGTCAATAATTAACGTCGACTCCTCTTCTGGCATGACCACTCCCCCTTCCTCTTCTGCTGCCATGTCACCCATTACCTCCCTGCCTCTGGCAACAATAGCATCGCCCATTCCCCTTTCCACTGTACCCGAGGCTATTGCGTGGCACCTGCAGAATCTTCCCCCCGAGCTCTCCCAGATCCTAATGGACCTTGCTCTCCAAGCAGCCCTTTCCCAAGCCCTCGCAACAGCTCAGCCTTCACAATGGCCAACAGGGCTGCCAGCCATGGAAGCCACGATGCAGATTTCAAAGGAGTTGGAGGAGCTAGAACAGGAGGCCTTAAAGCCTATTGAGGAGGAGGTCGATGAATATCATGAGCACCCTGAGTACGAGCATCGAACCATCGACAAGGTGGCCTATGAGGAGGAAGAGATAGGCTCTTCCGAGAGTGGGGATGAAGAGAATGGCTCGGGTGACAAGGAGATCATCCAAGCATTCGATGAGGACATTGAAGAAGAGTCAGCTCAGCAGCCAAAGGATGTTGGGGAGAAAATAGAAAAGTCACCACAGAAAGAAGAGGGACAGCCATAAGAGGAGCAACCTGAAAAGGATATATCTGAGGCCGAGACCCTTGTTGTGAAGAGCCCTGAGGCCGAGGCTGCTGAAGGGAAGAAAGAAGAAGAGGTAGCGAAAGAAGGAGGTCCCACCCAGCAATTGTCCACCAAGCTACCCGTCAAGCGCCTTGTATTCATTCAAGACTCCGACAAAGAGGAGAAAGCTACCAAGCAAAAAGAAGAGCCCCAAAAGGAAAAGGAGGCAGAAGTCTTGCCTCTAACTGAAAAGGGTGAGGGTAGCCATGGAGCACCCAAAGATAAATCCGTGATGGTCGACTGGCTGGAGAAACAGCTTGAAAAGACAACCCCAATGCTAAAAGACCTGAGGGAAAGATTGGAGGCCATCTTGGCTTGATCTCTGAGCACGACAAAGAAGGAGAAGAAGCCTAAGGTCTGTTCCAAGATAACGATGGATGCTTCCGACTCCTGAGCAGCACAAGTTGCCATGCCTATAGTCGGCTAGACTGGGCTGAGCTATAATATCTCCACCATTAATTTGGGGATAGCAACTAGGGAACAGAAAGTTGAACACCTGGAGGAATCGGTGGCCATAATGGTGCACCTGATCAAGCAGAACAAGGTATCCAAGGATGAGCTCAAAGCACAGATTGCTGCCCTAACCGACTACATCCAGCAATGGTCCTCAGTGGATGATTTTCCCACCACCTCCATAGCCATGCCACAGTTGCTCTCTAAGGAACAGATTGACAAGATGGAGAGAAGGAAGAACTTGGAGAAAACCACTGAAGATTGGTGTTGACAGGTCATATACGTCGGGAACATGGTAATCAACAGGGCTATACGGATAGCCAACAAGTTCTTTGACCTAATCGAGTCCCTAGAAAGCATGAAGAGGCTCTGTACCAATTTCCCTGCCATCTACGACTCAGCCTTCCCAAAAATCGAGGCCGTACTCCAAATGCCTGAGAGCACGTGGGAAGAAAAGATAGAACTGAATAAAGAAGATCACTGGCTGGTAGATGTGTGGTGCCGAGACCTCGATAACCAGAAGGACAGGTTAGAGCAAATCCTGGGCAAAGTAGATCCAGATATCAAGTGGATCAGAGAAATACGGGCAGAATGCGCTGAGTATCTCAAGTTGATGACGAGCTATGATATGCCCACAGTACAAATGGATGCCGAAAAGATCAAGCCATACTTCCACGAGAAGATAAAGGATGGGGAAGCCGGAGAAATCACAATAGAATTCTTGAGTTTTGCTACGCTAGGGAATGGAGCTACCAGGTGCTAAGATGCGAGATCATTGAAATCGACAAGATCCAGGCCGCCATCCTCAAGCACATAGAACACGCAGCTTCTGAGGAGCAAGAGGGCAGCCCAGCCAAAGAAGAAGATCTCCCTGAGGAGTAGCTACAGCCAAGAAAATAGCGATTAGCTACAGGACGAAAGAGCAATAGTGCCATCCACTAGATGAAAAAATAGGGAAGAGACAAGAAATATTTTTAAATTATAAATCTATTTGAGGGTAGGTGAAACCCTATTTTGTAATGAATCATGGCCACACAATTGTAATGAATCTTGGCCATTCATTTAACTTTAGGGAAACTATAAATAGAGCACCCCTCATTTGCAAAAGTGAGAGTTGAGTTGTTGTAAATGCATGCTGCAGAAATTTATAAGAAATATCATTGACTTGGTGTATTTCCTTTATTTCTCTCTTGTCACTTGATTCATTCTCCAATTTTACATGTTTAGCTTAGATCTCATGGCTGTTTAGTTAGCTATTTACTTTATTTTGGACAGATTTTAGGAATGTTGTTGGGTGATTGTGAAAATTCCTGCTTTGTTGATGATCCCTTAGTCCATACTTTTTGCTATTTGCTGAAGGTAGATAGCTGTTCAAAGTTAGCCTGGACTTGATTTGAAGCTGCCCTAAACATTTATCTTTAATTCATGCATGTATGTGGTGGATGAAGTATGAAATATCTGCAGCCCTTAGAAGATAGCACCTCGTGGAACTTGATAAAGAATGCCTTCCTGCAAAAATACAAGATCCCTGTCAATCCCGTAGACCTTTACCAACAGTTCATGTCCATCAGAAGGGAGGTCAACGAACCTATTGGCTCCTTTAATGACCTCTTTCATCGGGCTCACATGAGCCTTCAGGATCCATACGTCCATAATGATGTGGCAGCTCTACCAGTCTACTACGCGGCCCTGGACAACCTCACGCCGGCCTTAGTGAAAAGGATGCGTCCACCACCTACTACCCTGCTGGCCGCCTATGCAAAAGCTGTTGTCGCTAGTGCAAAGTTGGGGCAAAATATCTCCAGCCCACTGCCCTCTTTGGGGCCTGTCGCCCACCCAATGCAAATTTAGGGGCTTAATCAGGCGTTTGCTCACCAAACTCCTCTTATGAACCAGGTGCCTCAATTGCCTTTGGTGCTGCATCCGGGGCAGCCGTTGAACTATGCGCCTCCCACGATTTCCTATTTGCAGCCCCAGCAGCAGTACAACTATTCCCAGATGGCTCCACAATAACAAGCGTATTCCCAACAGCCTCAGGTGCCATTTTACTTGTCAGGACCAGACTTTCCTCTAGCTTATCAAAATTAGCCGGTGGCTCCACCCGCTTTTCTCAAAAATCTGGCCCCATAGCCTGGAGGTGCGACCGAGAGGGACAAGCTAGAGGAACTAACAGAAATGATCAAGAAAATGTCCATGGAGATGATTCATCTGAAGAATCAGAATAACTAGTTGCAGGCCTCCCAGCGTAATTTCTAGGCCAATCTCAATCGAGACAGCCAAGACAATAGAGACAACAGAGATAATTGTGAAGTAGGCACGTCTTCTAGGTAGAATTATGAGAGGGGGAAGAACGCCAATCAAAATGTAGAAAGAAGAACTTCTCAAAGGCAAAATCACATGTGGAACACCAGACCCAACAACGGTGGTGTCCCCATGCCATTCGATCAACCGACAAGCAACGATAAAACATCCAGCAAGGTGTATCTGGCTGAAGCAGCCTTGTCCGGGTGGTGCCGACTCCACAAAACTAGGAGGCATTCCGAGCTAGATTGTTCTGAGTTCTAGACAACTGCTGAGATCTTCCAGGTGGAGGTACAAAATGCGGTTGACAATGCCAACTGTAGGGACATCATCCCATCTGAGCCTTACGATTCCTCGTGTCTGGTAGTCAATCAGGCACCGTTTCCGCGAGGAGGCCGCAACGAGCCCGAAGTCAAGCCTACTCCCACTGAGGATGAGAAAGCGCAAGATGTAAGTAATGAAAAAATGTTGGCTTAGCTTTTTGATTTAGTAGATAATGGTCTGGTAGATGAAGAAGAACCATTTGTGGATGAGGTCCACATGTTCCATCAGTGGTCGAGTCCATACTTTCTTAGAAATAGGCAAGCGGGTGGACCCTTCACAACTTCTACCCCACCAAACAATTTCGCCACCCCGCCTGATCCAAATGCCAGTAATAACCCTAGGCTTCCTCATGTACCCGCCTAGTACTTCAACAAGAACCAGTCTCAAAACCAGTCGCAAAATCAGCCTCAAGGCCAACCTCAAAATCTGTCTAGTCAAACAAAGGTCCAGCCCCTGAGTTCTGCTATAGGCCAAGTTTTTAGCTCTAAAATCAAGCAAATGGGTGAATACATGGCAGAAGAGTTCAAGAAGGTAAAAATTAGTTTGTCAGCCTTCGAATTACTCAAGGTTCTAGCTGTAAGGCACACTTTCTTTAGGGTTCTGAATGGGACTTCATCCTCCAATACAACACAAGAAACCTCAGCTAAGAGGGTAACCTTTGAGGAGCCCAGGAAGGAACCAGAAATATAGGATACTGCTTGAAAAAGGAAGGATGTTCCTGCAAACTAGCTAGCAAGTAAACAAATTGAAAAGGAGCCAGAAAGGGCTGCCAGGTAGTTTTCTAAGGACCAGCAATTTAAGAAAACCAAGGATATGGCTAGTGACAGGAACAAGGGTCAGGTAGCTCAAATGGACACACCTGTGGGCATCCTCCAAGGGAGACCGGAAACTCCCCCTTTCCTGACCACCATTATTATCTTTGGGAAGAATCTGCATAACTGCCTGCTCAATTCAGGAGCGTCTGCCAATGTCATGCCTTTAGCTATCTGCAAACCTCTTGGCATCACTCCCACACCTTCAAAGAGAAAGGTTACCCAACTAGACAAAACGAAGATCAACATCGTGGGTGAAATAAACCGCATCCCCATGCAAATTGCTATGGACCCCTGGATACAACAGGTCATCGATATCCAAGTGGCAAACATTCCAAATGCTTATGAAATTATTTTAGGAAGGGAGTTCACCAAGGCACTGACTTTTCTCACATGTGGCTGCCATGGAAGGGGCTGCCAAATCAGATTCGCATCGACCGTGAACCCCATATGAAGTATATGATCACGGAATACAATAATTTTAGTAAGGTGTTGTTCGCCGAGACCGAATTAGGGAATTATCGCCTTTTTGCCTACCAAAATGAGGTCAGCCCTCAGGAAGAAAATACAGATGAAGTATTGCTGGTGTTGTGTAGTCCTTCGACCAGTTATACGCGAATGCCCATGGATACCGAAACATTGATAGAAACAGATAATGAGTCGGGTAAGGAGGACGACTGGGGATTACTCGATGGCTTCCAAGAGTTCATGGAAAAATGTGCAAGAGATCAACTCAGCCTAGGAGCTAGAATGAATTTCCAGGATCTCTTATTGCCGAATTGGTGTAGGGTCCATAATGCTGCTCACTCCGAGTTCGACTATTGCTTGTGCCAAGAAGTAGTGGCGAATGTTAGAAAAGCAGCTACCCCCCAAACAGAAACACCAAAGGAGACACTAGCGGAACCGCCTATTGATCATTGCCCCGAACCAAAAGCCCCCCCTAAGATCACAAGGCCCGTCGTCCAGCCGAAAGGGAACGAAGGCTCAATCAGACCCGAAGGTAAGGAATCCTACGCGTGCTAGACGCTCCAATTTTATGGATCGAAGTCAAGGCAAGGAGCTGGGACGGGGATTGAACTCATCAGTCCAATGGGTAAGATGTTTGTACCTGCCCACCGATTATAATTTTATTGCACCAATAACGTAGCAGAATATGAGGCCCTAGTCCTTGGCCTTCTCATGGCCTTGAAGAAAAATGTGAAAGCGCTATAAGCTTTTGGGGATTCTGTGCTCATGGTTAAGCAAGTCAAGAAGTTGTACTCTTTCCATGATCGAAGATTCACCAATTATAGGCATAGAGTTTGGGATCTCTTAGAGGGCCTAGATGCATTCAACATACAATTGATCCCTCATGCTCAGAATCGCACAGCTGATGCCTTGGCTCAAGCAGCTAGCACGTTACAGCCCCTCTCTTTGTCTGGGCTCAAGAAATTCACTGTTGAGCTAACATCCATGCCATCGGTCCCAGATAATGTTACTCACCTGCAGGTCTTCAATGATGACAAGTATATCCTCCAGTTCATCACAAGTTCTGATGTTTTTGTGGCCCAAATAATTGATGAAGCTAATCTGCAAGAGGCTGAATTGGAAATAGAGGGGGTCATCAACCTCAAAACCAATACAATCCCCAGGGGCATGGTTCAGTTGGAACGCATATTTGATTTGGACTAGATCAGAGTTCAGAACTAGCAAACAAAAAAAGAGGCCATTAGTAACTAGTGCAACGCACACAACCTTGGAACAACCGAGGAGATCAAGAATGTTTTTATTAGCAAAGTGTAGATGCCTGAGGAAAAAAGAGGAATTATGGGGGCATTACGAAGATATCATGACATGGTGGCATGGAGTTACGAAGATTTAAAAACTTATGACACTTCTGTCATTACACACACTATTCCTCTCAAGATAGAAGTGAGGCCATTCTGCCAGTGGTAACGCCCTATCAATGCCTTGCTAGAACCTGTCGTTCACAAGGAGGTAGAAAAGTTGCTCTCAGCTAGAATCATCTTTCCCATCAGGCACTCCACGTGGGTGGCCAACTTGGTCCTGGTTAGGAAAAAGAATGGAGAGATTAGATTGTGTGTGGATTTCCGCAATCTAAACCGCGCCTCAGAGAAAGACAACTATCTAGTGCCTTCATTGGATGAGGTGCTGCAGATCGTCAATGGCTCCCAGATGATGTCGTTCCTCGATGGATACTCGGGGTATAACCAAGTAATGGTACAATACAAGGATCATCACAAGATAGCATTCACCACTAAGTGGGGGATGTTCGCATACAGAAGAATGTTGTTCGGGCTCATCAACGCTGGCGCCACTTTCCAACGCGCCATGGATATCGCCTTCAAAGACCTAATTGGAAAATGCATAATCATCTATATGGATGATTTGATCATATTTTCTAAGAAGCGGGGCGATCACGTCTCTGACTTATGCAAGGTATTTGAGAGATGCAGAGAGTTCGGGGTTTCCCTAAACCCCAAGAAGTGCATTTTCGGAGTGACTGAGGGCATGTTACTTGGGCATATCATTTTGGAACAAGGAATCTCCATTGATCTTGAGCGCATCGAGTCCTTGCTCAAGATTCAGCCCCCGGGTAGCAAGAAGGAATTAAAATCTTTTTTTAGAAAGATCAACTTTGTCCGAAAATTCATCACAGGTTTCACAGAAATTGTCAAACCTCTTAATGCCATGCTCAAACAAGACGCCAAAGTTGAATGGACGCCGGATGCCAAACAATCCTTCGAGGAGATCAAATGGGCCATTGTTGAAGCCCCTGTGTTAGTTAGCTCGAACTATCTGAAGCCATTCTACATCTATTCATTTGCTTCGGAACATTCGTGTGCTAGCATGTTGACCCAAAAGGACGATGAAGGAAACGAGCATCCAATCACCTTCATGAGTGCTCCCATCAAAGATGTCGAATTGCGTTACCAAAACATAGAAAAGTAGGCGTACACTCTCGTTAGGGGAGTAAAGAAATTTAGACACTACATTCTACGCAACAAGGTGTTCGCCATTATCCCAGACCCAGCAGTTAAGACGATGCTCATGCAAAATGAATTGGGCGAACGAAAGGGCTAAGTGGGTCACCCTGCTCCAAGAGTATGATATGGAAATCCAACCAATGAAATTGGTACGAGGGTAGGCACTCACCCGTACAATGGCCGAAACAGCAGTAGAGGCTGGACCTGAACTCACGATACAGTAGTATCAGCTTGAAGATGTCTCCCCGAGAGAATGGTACCAAGATGTCATTTATTATCTGCTGAATCATAAGTGTCTGTCGCACCTACACGGAGTCCAGAAATGGGCCCTAAGATTGAAAAGTAATGGTTACATGCTGCAGGGTTCCATTCTCTACAAGAAGAATCATGAAGGCGTTTATCTAAGATGCCTTGGCAAGGAGGAAGCAGAAGGCGTCTTGAAAGAGTTTCACAATAAATTGGGTACGGGCCATGGATTAGGTTCTTCTACGGCACATCAGATATTAAGGGTAGGGTATTATTGGCCAACTGTCTTCAAGGATGCCCATTGCCATGTTCGCTCATGCCACACATGCCAGACCACCGCCACTAGGGAGAGGAATGCTGCTGTCCCACTACAACCCGTGCTAGAGGTAAGGCCTTTTGCACAGTGGGGTCTCGACTTCATCAGTCCGGTAAGCCCTCC
This sequence comes from Sequoia sempervirens, assembly GCA_007258455.2. Taxonomy (NCBI): domain Eukaryota; kingdom Viridiplantae; phylum Streptophyta; class Pinopsida; order Cupressales; family Cupressaceae; genus Sequoia; species Sequoia sempervirens. Next base: position 726,384,754 of record VDFB02271358.1, on the reverse strand, counting down.
ATCGTCTGCGGGACACAGGTACATTCTTACCACTACTGATTATTGTACTAGATGGATGGAAGCAATAGTGTGTAAGCAATGCACAACTGAAGTAGTTACTGATTTCTTGGAAAGTTTCATTTTAAATCGCTTTGGTTGTCCCTACGCTTTGGTATGTGATAATAGACCTGCCTTTGCTTCATTAAAATTTGCTAGTTGGGCGTTTGACTATGGGATTGCCCTCAAATTCTCATCCAATTACTACCCTCAAGGTAATGGCCTTGGTGAGTCCACAAATAAAAATTTGATTACTATGATCAAGAAGCTGCTAGATAGGAATCCCAAGGACTGGCATACCTAGCTCCGTTTTTCTCTTTGGGTTGATCGCACCTGCCACAAGGCTGCCCTTGGTGATTCTCCGTTCCACCTTGTCTATGGCCTTGAGCCTATATTCCCCATCCACCTGAAGATTCCTACTCTTCAGTTCATTAATGATTTTTATGAAGGAGGAGATCGTAGGGAAGCTTGGTTAGCTGAGCTCTTACATTTAGAGGAAGTCCAAAACCGTGCAATAGAAAATTTTGCCAAACATCAGGGCGTAGTTAAAAGATGGTTCAACCGCTGAGCCAAAATCAAGGCCTTTAGGATTACAGATTTGGTCCTATATTGGGACAAGGCCCATGAAAAGAAAGGGGGACACAATAAATTTGACAAGCTTTGGCTTGGCCCCTTTCAAATAGCTGAGATTTTGGGAGATAATGCCTTCCGCCTAAAGACCTTAACCGGTGAAAACGTCTTGTTGCCGGTCAATGGGTAGCACCTGAAGCATTACTTCCAGGCTTGAGCTCCTTCGAGCTCTTCCTTGTAAATATCTGTACATAGGTTAGAGTAGTTGCTTTCTTGCTTGTCTGCTTTCTGTTGCGTCGCCTTTTTGCTTTCTCCCTCCCGATAGTTTTATTTCGAAAGAGTTTTCCTGCTTCTTTACGGTGGCCGTGTTTTCCTAACAAATGGCTCACTTTGTTGTCCGTTCTTTGTGTTCTTTGGCTAAACATTCACTCTAGACTATTGGTCTTTGCAAAGTTGTCTGCGAATTATTTCCTTATTTGAACTCTGCTCATAAATTGACCCTTAACTAGATCTTCTTACCCACATCTCAGATCTCGCACAAAGCACATGATAATAAATTCTAAAAGACTGTACTATGGTTGTTATGACACCCTAGTGAGTGAAAAATCTTAAGTCTACTCCAGTGACCACTACAGTCTCAAACCCATTGTAGGCTTGAATGCTTACTTGGTCGAACTAAATGGCAAAAGAGAAATGAAATATCAAAGCAAAAATAGAAAAAGGAATTTTTTTTAAAACAAAAGAAAAAAGAAAATAAATGACCGTATGGGCGTTCGGATAACTCTACCGGGGCTATGGACGCCCGGCCGGTAGTAGAGCAATATCCATGAGATTGTAGTGACAACTACGCCGGGGCTATGGATGCCTGACTGGCAGTGGGGCAATGTCCAGGTTACTTTTGGTGTTAGGCAACTCATGTAGCTCACTCGGTTGAAGTGATAACCCAGGTTACTATCCCTATGAAAGGAATGAACTCACCTCACACACGCTTCTAAGATGTCCTATAAGTTGACCCAATTAAGGATATCGTTCTCCCAGATTCATCTTTGGAAGCCGCTCCTAGTTTGCGAAACTAGAAATTCTGGGTCCTGAATGAATATTTATTCCTAGAATGCTTCTGAGCGTTCCCCAGTGGAGTCGCCATTTGTTGTGCCCCTAGCACACATGCCCTGTTCAGAACGGGGGCCCTCTTTTCTTTCGCCTTGTCAGGTCTTTTGAGGCTGCCTCGTTTTGTGTGCCCCTCTTTTTTTTTATGTTCCGCATGGTCGATGTTTCTCCAAGGTTTCATCATAAGTCAACCATGCCTTTGCTTTTGGTTTTTGCTTCCCTCCGGGGCCTTGCAGGTTCCCTTTGGCATTTTGGCTCTGGAACGGCCCTGCGCCCTTCCAGGCCCGGGCATCCGGAGTTCCCTTTTCGCGCTTCCCTGTCGCCTTCATCGTCCTCTATGGCATTCTTCGGGTGTTTTTCCACCCCTCAGGGCCCGCCTTGCTGTCTTCCGTTTGAATCCTGTGAGGATCTCCTTGGCGGCGCCTGCCCCTTCGGGCCCCGGACCTCGAAAGTCCGCTTCCGGACTTCTGTCTCGGGTTGCTACCTGCTGCGGCTACCCTCTGGTGGCTACCCGCCCCTCAGACCCCAGGATGCTCCTCGCCATCGCCGCTGGGCGAAGCGAGGTTCCTTCGGCGGCGAATTCCTTCCTGCCACCCTGCCTTGCGGGCCTGTCTGTCCGAAGTTCCGTCCTCGGAACTCTGTGATGGGTCCGCCATCGTCGATGGCGGACCTCCGCCTACTGTCTGCCTTCCGGGCCCTGAGGCTCTCCTTGCCGTAGCCATCCCGGGTTCGCAAATCAAACGGCGGCCATCGCTCTACGTCTTTCCGGCCGACGGGCCCCGGAGTCTCTGCCGCCACTGCCGACCTAATTTGAAATCTCACCAACTTTTGGCACGGCCGTACCTACAATTAATTCGGGTATTAATGGCAGTTGGGGTATAAAATGCCCAACCTGCCAATGTCATTTTCATTGTCCGAATTGGAGTGAATTGCACAAGTGATTGACTGGAGCCTGGCGCCTTCATTTGCGTCGCGATCCTCGACATCAGCATCACTCCGGCGCCCCCCAGTGGATCCCACGCCTCACTACCTAGCACATTCGAGGTAGGCCATCCTCGATTGCCCTCCCGTCCTTTTTCATCCTTTTGGATGATTTCAATAATAGAACAGTTAATTAGATTGGCATAAAATCAAAGAACGCCAAATCCCATCCATAACCCATGTGTTGGAAAACGAAGAAACTTAACGAAAATGCCCTCACCGCTAATCTGGAACTTTTCGGTCGCTCGGCTATTCTTTGCACAGGGCAGTCCACTCCCCTGGGTCTGAGGCCCGTCTCTGCCATCAAATTTTAAAGCGTCAAACACCCGTGGGCGGCAATCCTTCTGTCCGGGCCCGGTCCGCCGGGTTTCCCTGCCACTTTTCGCCGAGCTCAAAATACTGAAACGCTCCGCCTCCTCGGCTCCCGGCTCTCTGCGGCCAATCCGCCGTTAAACTTGAAACTTGGCTCACATCCTTCATTCCTTCTGGGCCCGGCCCCTCGGAGTTCCGTCTGCAGAGTTCCCTCGGTGGTCTGCCTTCTCAGCGGTGGGTGTCACCCAGTGCCCCGCCCCGCGGGCCCCTCCTACCTCTCTGCCGCCATTGGCTTAACCTTTTGAAAACTGCTGCTTTCGCGCTCCCGGGCTCCGGTGGCCGAACTTCCGCCCTCAGAAGTCCTCCTCTTACCCACCGCTACATTTTATGGAAATTATTCACCGTCCACCCGAAAGCCAGAGCCCGGGCCTCCTTTTGCTGTAACATTTTGCTGAGTTCCTCGGTGCTCGGGGCCTTCCGGGCCCGGCTGTCTGGAGTTCCATCCCCGAAACTCCGTGACGATTTCGCCGTCGTCCACGGCGGAACCCTGCCGGCTTCCCGCCCTTCGAGCCCCGAGGAGGTCTTTTCCGTCACCGTTGAGCAGCACGAAATCCTTCAAGCGGCAGACCTTTGCCGACCTTCCGTGCTCCAGGCCCTGGGCTGCTCGTCACCGCTGCCATATAAATCAATAAAAAACTCGCAGCGCCTGGCGTGCCGCGTCTTCCCTGCTGCCGGGCCCCGCCTTGCCGAAAGCTATCGTGCCTGAATGACAAACCTCATAACGGCCGTCCTTTGGCCGCCCGGACCCCGGCTATCGGACTTCCGCCTCTGGATTTTCGTCTGCCGTCCGCCGTTGCCAGCTGCCTTCTCCTACCTGCTTTTCGGCTTGGAACCTCTCGTGCCCCAAACATGCTCAAATTCAGAAACTGATTTCGACCCACATCCTGAAATTTTCCCTTCTCCATCATGGGCCTCTCAAGACACTAAAATCTGACCAAGGAGGGTCTCTGGGAACTTTCGGTTGCTTTCTCCCTTCAAGACAACATGCCTGCCAGGGAAGTCTGGCCCTCCAGGCCCGGATTGTCCTAGCACCCTGAAACGAAGATCAGTACCATCTAAGGATAAAATTTATGATATATTTGAATGATTATTTAGGTGTTATCTTTGAAATATGTACTAACATAAATGCTTTCGATGTTTTGTTACACTGACTTCGCCCGTTGCTTGCAGAATATATGGAATCGGTGCAGAAACTTCAGGGGCCTCCGCCGAGAAGGATAAGGGCAAGAAATCAGGGAGGGCCACTTGGGGAAAAGAAGATAAGGATCAGATGAAGTTTCAGTTTCAAGATGAGCAGCTCCAGTCAAAGATCTCAACGGACTGGAAAGAAGTTTCAAATACTAACATTGGCCAGGTGGACATAGATGAGTTCACTCAGAGGGTCAAGGTTGACCCTACAACAAAGAACGCCAGACTAATAAGGTAGAGTGGAATCGCCAAGGCTGCCAGTTTTCCTCCCTCATAGCACCCGAACTAGTAATGGCTTGCCGAGAAGCCTACCAAATGGATACTAGAACAATCATGGATAAGGAGGGGAACATCCTCCCCAACATGTCACTAGAAGGAATTACCAAAACATTCCACATTCCCACGTTCCCATATATGGAGGTCCCCACTTTGGAACAATTCCAGGCGGTGTGGGATGCCAATCCGTTAGGCTGCAAGAAATCGATTAACCTCCTCTGGCTTAAGGAGAAACGGGGCAGCGCTGCGAAGGTTCCCTAGGAACTCTTCCGTAGCGATTTCCACAAAGACTATCATGACCTGGTAACTATGCTGAGCAGGGTCATGGGTCTCCCAACGGCTGCCTACTTCCAGGAATGGATGACATATTACATTGAGCAGATCCTGCGAGGGAATGAGGACGTTAACACCAAGACCTCATTCGACTAAGAAGGAGTACTGCTGGGTCAATGATGCCTTCATTGGCCATATTATCAGATTGATCGCTGGAGACTTCGAGAGGAGAGTCTCCCATAGCGCCAGGGCACTCTTGAAGGAGTATGCCTTCCTATTCATAAAGTTCCCCAAATTTACCTACATTCGGGCCCAGGGTTTCATAGAACGGCTGAACAGATTGCTGCGGTACCCAAATGACAGGATCATCCTCCTGGAGCTTTCTCGACAGCTCCAACACATTCAGGTCATCTTCGGCAACAAACACGTAGCAGGGATCCCTATCCCATGACCCTCGACCAGGGCTTGTATCAACTGTAGACGTCTCAATGCACCAACAACTCTTAGAAAGAGCTCAAGGAATACAATTTTGAATGGTACACAACTCACCCGCGAATGGACCCACATGGCCATGTCAGGAAAGCACTGGGGCCGACATACACCCACAGGCACCATATTGAAGACTTCTAGGCAAATTGCAAAGATGACAAGGAGTTCTGCATGAGGTACTACATGCACATGACCATACAGTTCTTAAGAAGAGTGCAATTGTTCTAAGTACCAGACCAACTTGAGGAGGATGAGTCCACCCTTATGCATCCTAGGTACCTTGTGGTTGCCAACGTGGCAATCCCCTCCATTGATTGGGATGAGCAAGAGGTCGACGACCTGGATACCATCACCCAACCAATAATAACTCACACTAAGGAGTGGGTCGATGGACAGGTGGTGCAACTAAAGCAACCAGGGGTGGTCTTAACATATGAGGCACTCAAGAGTGAGCCAAGTGCCACGGAGGATGTTTCTGCCACTACGTCAGCTGGTGAGACTTCCACGTCTTCCCCCGTCACCAGGTCTCAAAAGACAAAGGGAATAGAGACAACTCAATCTGCAGACCCCAAGGAGTAAGCAAAGAAAGACATGGGAGGCTCAAGCAGATAGTGACTACCACCGAAGTACAGCCTCCCTTGCTTCTCCCTCCCCCGACTGGTGTACAACCTGCCTCCTAGGCTATGGTTGCCTCATCTCTGCAGGCGATGGAAATTTCTGTCCATCTTGCCTCCTCGCCCCTGGCCGGGTCAATAATTAACGTCGACTCCTCTTCTGGAATGACCACTCCCCCTTCCTCTTCTGCTGCCATGTCACCCATTACCTCCTTGCCTCTGGCAACAATAGCATCTCCCGTTCCCCTTTCCACTGTACCCGAGGCTATTGCGTGGCACCTGCAGAATCTTCCCCCTGAGCTCTCTCAGATCCTAATGGACCCTGCTCTCCAAGCAGCCCTTGCTCAAGCCCTCGCAATAGCTCAGCCTTCACAACCGCCAACAGGGCCACCAGCCATGGAAGCCACAATGCAGATTTCAAAGGAGTTGGAGGAACTAGAATAGGAGGCCTCAAAGCCTATTAAGGAGGAGGCTAATGAATATCATGAGCACCCCGAGTACGAGCATCAAACCATCGACAAGGTGGCCTATGAGGAGGAAGAGACATGCTCTTCCGTGAGTGGGGATGAAGAGGATGGCTCGGGTGCCAGGGAGATCATCCAAGCATTCAATGAGGACATTGAAGAAGAGTCGGCTCAGCAGCCAAAGGATGTTGGGGAGAAAACATAAAAGTCACCACAGAAAGAAGAGGGACAACCACAAGAGGAGCAACCTAAAAAGGATATATCTGAGGCCGAGGCTGCTGAAGGGAAGAAAGAAGAAGAGGTAGCGAAAGAAGGAGGTCCCACCCAGCAATTGTCCACCAAGCTACCCGTCAAGCGCCTCGTATTCATTCAAGACTCCGACGAAGAGGAGGAGGAAGCTACCAAGGAAAAGGAAGAGCCCCAAAGGGAAAAGGAGGCAGAAGTCTTGCCTCTAACTAAAAAGGGTGAGGGCAGCCATGGAGCACCCAAAGATAAATCCACGATGGTTGACTGGCTGGAGAAACAGCTTGAAAAGACAACCCCAGTGCTAAAAGACCCGAGGGCAAGATTGGAGGCCATCTTGGCTCAATCTCTGAGCACGACAAAGAAGGAGAAGAAGCCTAAGGTCAATTCCAAGATAACGATGGATGCTTTCGGCTCCCGAGCAGGGCAAGTTGCCATGCCTACAGTTGGCTAGACTAGGGTGAGCTATAATATCTCCACCATTGATATGGGGACAACAACTAGGAAACAGAAAGTTGATCACCTGGAGGAATCGGTGGCCACAGTGGTGCACCTGATCAAGCAGGACAAGGTATCCAAGGATGAGCTCAAAGCGCAGATTGCTGCCCTAACCGACTACATCCAGCAATGGTCCTCAGTGGAGGATCTGCCCACCACCTCCACAACCACGCCATAGTTGCTCTCCAAGGAACAGATTGACAAGATGGAGAGAAGGAAGAACTTGGAGAAAACCACTGAAGATTGGTTCCGACGGGTCATATACGTTGGGAACATGGGAATCAGCAGGGCTGTGCGAATAGCCAACAAGTTCTTTGACCTAATCGAGTCCCTAGAAAGCACGAAGAGGCTCTGCACCAATTTCCCTGCCATCTACGACTCAGCCTTCCCAAAAATCAAGGCCATCCTCCAAATGCCTGAGAGCACGTGGGAAGAAAAGCTAGAACTAAAGAAACAAGATCACTGGCTGGTAGATGTGTGGCGCCAAGACCTTGATAACCGGAAGGACAGGTTAGAGAAAATCCTGGGCAAAGTAGATCTAGATATCGAGTGGATCACAGAAATACGGGCGGAATGCACCGAGTATCTCAAGTTGATGATGGGCTATGATATGCCCACAGTACAAATGGATGCCGAAAAGATCAAGCCATATTTTCATGAGAAGATGAAGGACGGGGCAGCCGGAGAAATCACAATAGAATTCCTAAGTTTTGCTGCCCGCACCTTCAATCGATCAGAGCTTTTTAGAGATCAAGGCTTGAAGTATGACAAGGATTGGAAGCGGCTGGAAAAGAACGCTAAGGAATGGAGCTACCAGGCGCTAAGATGCGAGATCATTGAAATCGACAAGCTCCAGGACGCTATCCTCAAGCACATAGAACACGCAACTTCCGAGGAGCAAGAGGGCAGCCCAGCCAAAGAAGAATCTCTCCCTGAGGAGTAGCTACAGCCAAGAAAATAGCGATTAGCTATAGGACAAAAGAGCAATAGTGCCATCCACTAGATGACAAAATAGGGAAGAGACAAAAAATGTTTTTAAATTGTAAATCTATTTGGGGGTAGGTGAAACCCTATTTGTAATGAATCATGGCCACACAATTGTAATGAATCTTGACCATTCATTTAACTTTTGGGAAACTATAAATAGAGCACTCCCCTCATTTACAAAAGTGAGAGTTGAGTTGTTGTAAATGCATGCTGCAGAAATTTATAAGAAATATCATTGACTTGGTGTATTTCCTTGATTTCTCTCTTGTCACTTGATTCATTCTCCAATTTCACATGTTTCGCTTAGATCTTATGGCTGTTTAGTTAGCTTTTTACTTTATTTTGGATAGATTTTAGGAATGTTGTTGGGTGATGTTGAAAATTCCTGCTTTGTTGATGATCCCTTAGTCCATACTTTTTGCTATTTGTTGAAGGTAGATAGCTGTGCAAAGTTAGTCTGGATTTGATTTGAAGCTGCCCCAAATATTTATCTTTAATTCATGCATGTATGTGGTGGATGAAGGATGAAATATCTACAACCCTTAGAAGATAGCACAATTTCCATGATACTGTGAAATCCCTGGTTAAGTGGGATATTGTTTTAAGAAATTTTCCATTGCAGGAACTCCATTGTCACTATTCATAGCAAGCTTCAGACTTAGGAACTTTTCCTTCCCTTCGCTCTTTTTCTATTTTTTTAGAAACTGAACAATACCAACGTTCATTGCACATTGTAAAGCCAAATCCAATAATTAAAATGAAGTTCAAGACTATTGTTTGAACCTACAACCAACGCATAATTGCTTTTATCTTAAGAACTCTTTTTCATGATCTAATTTCATACTTTATGTCCAAACTTTGTATTTTCTGTAAGACCACCTTGTGATCCCAGCAAATCAAATCAAACTACTGAGGTATCTAAGCACTGTCATGACCTGACATCCGAGAGACCTTGGGATAGTGTTCTATAATTCGATTGTGGGAGATTGTCTTTCAAGAGAGGTAGTGCACCTACACACCGCCTGTGTTGAAAAGTGCATAAAAACACCATCAACAGGTATGATCCTACAAGTCAGAGTTGAGGGAGAATCACCATCTAAGTCACTATCATCACTTTCCACTATAGAGGAAGGATAGAGGACTAGAGGCCAAGCTAGGAGAGCTTTCCTTACAGTGAAAACTCCTCTCAAGGAATAGCTCATCTATCTTTGGATCCAAAAGTCTATATGCCTTAACACCTTCAAGATATCCAACAAAGATTCAAGGCCTACTTTGATGTTCCAATTCCTTGCACTTCTCTAGAGGTATGTCTACCCAAGCTAGACAACCAAAATAGTTAGAGAAATTTTGGGTATATTATTTCACTACAAAATCAAAAGTGTTTGACAAATTTGTAGAATTTGTAGAATTTTGGGTATATTATTTCGCTACAAAATCAAAAGTGTTTGAAAAATTTGTAGAATTCAAGAATTTGGTTGAAAAGAAAAGTGGTAAGTACATCAAAGTGATAAGGTAAGACAATAGAAGTGAGTAAAAATCAAATCATTTTTTAGATTTTTCCAAAAATCATGGAATCAAGAGAGAGTTCACTACTTCCTACACTCCACAACAAAATGGAGTTGTTGGAAGGAAAAATAGGACAATTGTTGAAATGGCAAGGAGAATGATGAAAGAGAAGAATTTAGATAAAAGCTATTGGGCATAAGCCATATGAACAATTGTGTATATTCTAAATAGAAGTCCTACAAAAGAAATTAAAGGAATGACTCATGACAAGTATCGTCTAGGATAAAGCCAAGTGTTGATCACTTGAGAGTATTTGGTTGTGTTTCTTATGCATACATACCAAAAGAGAAAAGATCTAACTTAGATTATAAATTCCTAAAATGCATTTTTATTGTTTATCAATCTAAAAATAAAGAATACAAATTATATTCAATCTAGTTAAGAAAATCTTTTGATAAGCAGAGATGTGGTATATAATGAAGCATCATAATATACCAAAGAAAATGAAACAAAAGGAAAAGAGACAGTGATTGATGAAGCTAAAGGAGGCAAAAGAAGACAATGAAACTAAATCAACTAATGCAAGAGTAAGACAATATCAAAAAAATCAAAGGACAAATAAGAATCATCCACCAACTCTTATGTTAGATCCAAATTTTGAGAAAATGACAACAAGGTCACAAGCAAAAGTGAATTATACATTGATGACTCAAATTATTGAAAATAATGAGCCACAAACATTTGAACAAGATCAAGAAAAATAAGAGTAGATTGAAGCAATGAATGGTGAAATAGAAACAATTCAAAGGATTGACACATGGGATTTAGTTCAACTACCTCCTAATAAGAAGATTATTGGTACAAGGTAGGTGTAAAAAACTAAGTATAAATCTGATGGAAGCATTGATAAGCATAAGGCTAGATTAGTAGAAAAAGGGCACACTCAACAAGAAGGTATTGATTATACTGAAACATTTGCACCTGTAGCACGAATGGATACTATCATTTTTTTTTAGCTTTGTGAGCTCAACAAAGTTGGACAATTTATTAAATGGATGTAAAGAGTTCTTTTCAGAATGGATACATTGATGAGGAAGTGTATTTTTCACAAGTTAAAGGTTTTTAAATATCATCTAAAGCACATTATGTTTACAGATTAAAGAAGGTTTTGTATGGTCTTTAGCAAGCAACAAGAGAATGGTATTCAAGGATAGATTCATATCTATAACAAAAAGGTTCTTAAATAAGTCAGTTAGATTCAAATCTTTATATTAGGAGCTTAGCTAAGGTTATTTTTATCTTAGTTCTCTATGTTGATGATCTTATCTATATTGGAAATAATTCAACTTTATTTGCAGAGTTTAGAGCAACCATGATTGTTAAGTTTGAAATGACAAATTTGGGATAAATGCACTATTTTATTGGTATAGAAGTATGGAGAAATAAAGGTGAAATATTTGTGTCTCAAAGAAAATATGCATTAGTTATCCTACAAATTTTTTAGATGAATTGAAAACCAGTTGCAACACCTATTGAAGTTGGACTTAAGTTGTCTAGCTTAGATGTGTTAGATCTAGTGGACCCCACTCTATATAGATAATTGATTATAAGTTTGATCTACTAAACTACTACTCAACCATATATCACACATTTAGTGAGCTTGGTATCTAGGTTCATGTTAGAGCCTAAAAAAACATATTGGAGTGTAGCTAAGAGGATTCTTAGATATTTCAAAGGGACATTGAGTTATGGTCTCAGATTTTAGCATTTAGAGGATAGAAAGTTGGTTGGCTATACAAATTTAGATTTGGAAAGCTCCACAAATGACTAAAAGTCTACTTTTGGTTATGCTTTTAGTCTTGGTTCATCAATATTTTCTTGGAATTCCAAGAAACAACCAACTTTCTCACTTTCTACAATAGAGGTTGAGTATAAAGTTGCAACATCAACAACTTTCCAAACTATGTAGTTGAGAAGACTACTAGAGGATTTACACCAAATACAAAATGGACCTAAATTGTTGTATTGTGGCAACAAGAGTGCTATACAAATGACAAAGTGTAATGCCCCGCCACACAACCCCAAAGGAACTAATACATCTCACATTTATGGCACATTTTTTTTTAAAGTAACTAACATGCTACATAATACAAACATTCAACACTCGAAATGAAACTATACATGTACAACATATAACAAAGTACCTTGGGTTTACATGACTACATTACATAACAAATCAACATCTATTACAATACATGAAAGATAGACATACACCAATAATCAAAGATAATAACATGAACATGGATAATACATTATAACATGAATTTACATCAATAAATGATTACATTAGTAAAATGGTACTTCCCAACATGAATTGGGGACAAGTACAATAACATAGAATAATACATCTTGAATGTATGAATACAAAGTTCCATATCAAAATCCAACACTGGTACATCTTTTCACAACTCGATCAATGGCTGGGGACCCAATGGGGTGAATAGCACATTCCACCCAACCACATGGACCCTAAGGCCCACCCTTAGTGCTACGAGATGACAAGATGGACCTTAATAAAAACCATCAAGTGAAGCAAGGATTACAAAACCCCATAGCATGAGCAACAATATCATAAGGTAGCATCTAATACAAGAAACATAGAAACATCTGACACAAGATACATCCAACATAGAAACCTCCACTTCCAAAGAAACATAGCAATAAGACAACATGACAAAAGTATCAGAAACAAAATCCACTTTCAGAGGTACATGAACCACAAGATAGGAATAACAAACATACAAGGTTGTTAAAGGGTGGAGTGTCATCACATAGATAGCCATGAGTTACCCTAACGTAACCTTCCTAGGCTACTAACCACCATCTTGGGTTATCTTGGTAACCTCTACTGGTTGCTGGATCCCCGTGCTCTCTATGCAAGATCAACATACCTTCCAAGATTACTATGTAGAGGTAAGATAGTTGACCTTGCCATTCCAAGACTTCCCACTCATCCCAAGCCTAAACGAGCACTTGGGCGCATGAGTGACGCTACATTATCTAAATTAATGTGTGAGTCTATCCAAACCCCCTAATTAATTAATTAAGTTATCACTTGATTAAACTCGCAATGGGTTATCCTAGGCTAGCCACTTTGGGTGTCAACCCCCACTAAGAAACACTCCTTCAACTAACCACAAATCTTAAAATCACAAATGGGAAAACCAACTTGCACACAATACCAAATACAATAAAATAACTGCACCAAGTGAGGCATGTACCATCTCATGCTAGAACTTTAGGGTGACAAAAACCACATCCAAGTGCAAGGCTCGAACCCATATAAACATAGTCCAAGTGTAAAGGTCATCCATCATCAAATAACAAAACCATGAAACCACCCACTTACAAGTGAAGCAACATAAAAATCAAATAAGTACTCCAGGTTTGATGAGTTTTCCAATGTGGACCCTCTTAAGTCACTGACCCCCATACCAACCCATACAAGTAAAAATCATATCCCCTCAATCCTTTGGAAGATTGTCAAAATGATAACATAGCAGTTCTTCATAAAAGAAATGTCAACAAAAAATAACATCTCTAAGAGCTACTTTCATCCCACAATTAATAAGTCAACAAGTATAAAAAAATGAGTGGCAACATCCCAACGAAATCATTAGGCTCAACCAAAGCTAACATAATTAATTTTTGCGCTTAAACAACTGAGCATCCAAAGGGAGACCTCCATTTTCTCCTCTCAGAATATGCAACTAGTAAAAACTCGCTCAACATATAATTTAGATAATACACAATTTACACAAAAACAATACCATGACAATAGACAATCAACTAATAAACAATTTCAACAAAAAAAATTAACCCACTCCAATATTGGAATCAATCATGACAACAAACACAAGTGTTCTCAAAATTTGGTGCTTCATCTATTAAATAATTTACAAAAGAATACAATGCCACTCATATTTAATATTGAGAAATTAAGCAAATTTTCCCCTTGATTACATTGCCATTATTTATTTAATTTTCATTACAATGTGAACTTATATTCTAATTGTCTAATTTCATAAAGAGGCTACAATCCCACCAATACACTAATTCAATACACAGTTGCAATAGTAACATTATTCAACATCGAGGATAGTTACCAAAAGTATCCTCTTCCTAGAAATAAAAATCATTTTAATAACTTCATTGAAGGAAATTTTTAAAAATCAAATAAACACGTTAATATTTAACTATAATTTATTAAAACCAACCTTTTCTCCCCCTTTTTCTTTCAAAAATTGAATGATAAAATCATTACAAATAAATAAACAAAATAATAATACTTATTAAAATTGATTAAAGAAACCATTAATGATTTAACCACCATTGTAACAATTACTATTTAATTCATAAAAAAATTTGAGGCTAAATTATTTGATAAATAATAGCACTTTACTATTTTACTAACCTTGTTAATAATTTACTAAATCTATTCATGAATTTATTAATAGTTTTGGTGGGCTCACTTTATATCTTTATTATGGAATCTAAGTTTTTTTTTTAATTTATTTCTCCCCTTTAAGGTAAAAATTAGATTACATGAGAAAAAATTGAAGGGACTTACTCCCCCTCCCATTTCCACGAATCTCCCTAAAATTTAAGTTTTACATTAACTTAAGACTTTCACGTGATGCTTCTTATGCTATTCTTTGTTTTTATAAGGAAAGGTCCTGTTGATGGTGTTTTTATGCACTTTTCAACACAGGCAGTGCATAGGTGCACTACCTCTCTTGAAAGACAATCTTTCACAATCGGATTGTAGAACACTATCCCAAGGTCTCTCGAATGTCAGGTCATGACAGTGCTTAGATACCTCAATAGTTTGATGTGATTTGCTGGAATCACAAGGCGGTCTTACAGAAAATACAAAGTGTGGACATAAAGCATGAAGTTGGATTTTGGAATGGAGTTCTTAGGATAAAGGCAATTATACTTTGGCTGTAAGTTCAAACAGCAATCTTAGACTCCATTTAGTTGTTGGATTTGGCTTTACAATGTGTAATGAACCTTGGTATTGATCAGTTACTAAAAAAGGGAAAAAGAGCGAAGGAAGAGAAAAGTTCCTAAGTCTGAAGCTTGCAATGAATAGTGACAATGGAGTTCCTGCAATGGACAATTCCTCAAAACAATATCCCACTTAACCAGGGATTTCAGAGTATCATAGAAATTGTGCTATATTCTAAGGGCTGCAGATATTTCATCCTTCATCCACCACATACATGCATGAATTAAACATAAATGTTTGGGGCAGCTTCAAATCAAGTCTAGGCTAACTTTGCACAGCTATCTACCTTCAGCATACAGCAAAAAGTATGGACTAGGGGATCATCAACAAAGCAGGAACTTTCACAATTACCCAACATCATTCCTAAAATTTATCCAAATGAAGCAAACAGCTAACTAAACAGCCATAAGATCTAAGCTAAACAAATGAAATTGGAGAATGAATCAAGTGACATAAGAGAAATCAAGAAAATACACCAATTCAATGATATTTCTTATAAATTTTTGCAGCATGCCTTTACAACAACTCAACTCTCCCCTTTGCAAATGAGGGGAGTGCTCTATTTATAGTTTCCAAAAAGTTAAATGAATGTCCAAGATTCATTCTCATTATGTGGCCAAGATTCATTACAAAATAGGGTTTCACCTACCCCCAAATAGGTTTACAATTTAAAAACATTTTTTGTCTCTTCTCTATTTTGTCATCTAGTGGATGGCACTATTGCTCTTTCGTCCTATAGCTAATTGTTGTTTTCTTCGCTGTAGCTACTCCTCAAGGAGATCTTCTTCTTTGGCTGGGCTTCCCTCTTGCTCCTCGGAAGCTACGTGCTCTATGTACTTGAGGATGATGTCCTGGAGCTTGTCGATTTCAAGGATCTCACATCTTAACGCCTGGTAACTCCATTCCTTGGCGTTCTCTTCCAGCCTCTTCCAGTCCTCGTCATACTTCGAGCCTTGGTCTTTGAATAGCTCTGATCGGTCGAAGGCGCGGGTAGCATAACTCAGGAACTCCGCTGTGATTTCTCTGGTTGTCCCGTCCTTCATCTTTTCCTCAAAGTATGACTTGACTTTCTCGGCATCCATTTGCACCGTGGGCATATCATATCCCATCATCACCTTGAGATACTCGGTGCATTATGCCCGGATCTACTTAATCCACTCAATATCTAGATCCACTCTTCTCAGGATTTTCTCTAACCTCTCCCTCCTGTTGAAGAGGTCTTTACGCCACACATCCACCAGCCAATGATCTTCTGTCTTCAGCTCTAGCTTCTCCTCCCACATGCTCTCCGGCATCTGAAGGATGGCTTCAATTCTCGGGAGGGTGGAGTCGTATGTTGCAGGGAAATTGGTGCAGAGTCTCCTCGTGCTCTCCAGGTACTAGATCAGGTCCAAGAACTTGTTGGCTGTCTGCACAGCCCTACTGATTCCCATGTTTCCGATGTCTGTGACCTACCGGAACCAATCTTTGGTGGTCTTCTCCAAGTTCTTCCTCCTCTCTAGTTTATTTATCTGTTCTTTGGAGAGTAACTGCGGTGCGGCTGTAGAGGTAGTGGGTAGGTCGTCCACTGAGGACCATTGCTGGATATAATCATTTAGGGCAGCAACCTGCGCCTTGAGTTCATCTTTGGTGACCTTGTCTTACTTGATCAGGTGCACCACTGTGGCCAGCGATTCTTCCAGATGTTCAACCTTTTGTTCCCTGGTTGCTGTCCCGAAGTCAATGGTGGAGATGCTGTAACTCACCCCTGCTTGTCCAACAGTTGGCGTTGCTATTTGTGCTGCTCGGGAGTCGGAAGCGTCCATGGTTATCTTGGAACGAACCTTAGGCTTCTTCTCCTTCTTTGTTCTGTTGAGGGATCGAACCAAGATGGCTTCCAATCTCGCCCTTGGGTCTTTCAGCACTAGGGTTGTCTTTTCAAGCTGTTTCTCCAACCAGTCAGGCATGGCGGATTTATCCTTGGGCACATCATGGCTACCCTCAGCCTTCTCCATCAAAGGCAAGACCTCTACCTCCTTTTACTTTTGGGTTTCTCCCTTTTCTTTGGCAGCTTCCTCCTCCTCATCAAAGTCTTGAATGAATACGAGGCACTTGACGGGCAACTTGGTGGACAATTGTCGGTTGGGACTATCTTCTTTCACTGCCTCCTATTCCTTTTTCTCGTCAGTAGCCTCGGCCTCGGGGCTCTTGGCAACATGGGTCTCAGCCTCGGTGATATCTTTTATCTGTTGCTCTTCTGGTGGCTGCCCCTCTTCAGTAGATGGTGACTTTTCTGCCTCCTCCCCCACGTCCTTTAGCTGCTGCGCCGACTCCTCCTCCAGGTCCTCATCGAAAGTTTGGATAATTTCTTTGGCGCCCGAGACATCCTCTTCATCCCCGCTCTCAGAAGAGCTCGTTTCCTCCTCCTCATAGACCACCCTGTCGATGGTTTGGTGCTCGTACTCGAGGTGCTCATGATATTCGTCGGCCTCTTCCTCGATAAGCTTTGCGGCCTCCTGCTCTTGCTCCTCCAACTCTTTTGAAATATGCATTGTGGCTTCCATGGCTGGCAGCCTTGTTGGCGGTTGTGAAGGCTGAGCTGTTGCGAGGGCTTGGGTGAGGGCTGCTTGGAGAGTGGGGTTCATTAGGATCTATGAGAGCTCAAGGGGAAGACTTTGCATATGACGCACAAGGGCCTCAGGCATAGTGGTGAGAGGAACAGGGGATGCTATTAATGCCAGAGGGAGTGATGTGATGGGCGACATAGCAGCAGAAGAGGAAGGGGGAGTGGTCATGCTAGAAGAGGAGTCAACGTTAATTATTGACTCAGCCATGGGCGAGGAGGCAAGATGGACAGAATTGTCCACCGCCTGCGGAGATGAGGCGACCGCAGCCAGGGAGGCGGGATGGATTGGTAGTTCAAGCTTGGCGAAAGGCACACTGAAACCCGAGGGAGGAAATCTGACGGAGCGGGCCCGGGGAGGAGGATTGCCGTCGGTGAGAGTTTGGAGTTTGAGTTTGACGGCGAAGATGAGGTTCGGCCTCGGGGTAGCGGATTGCCCTGCGCGAAGAACAACCACACAACTGAAAAGTTCCAGATAGGCGGTGAGGGCATTTCTGATAGGTTTGGTGAATTTCAAGGCATGGGTAATGAGCGCAATTTATCGTTCTTTGATTTTGTGCAAGTCTAATTAATTGTTCCATTATTTAAATCCTCCAAAATGATAAAAAAAGATGGGAGGGAAAACGGGGATGGCCTACCTAAAAAACGCAGAGCGGGAAGGTGTAGGATCCACCGGGGGTCGAAGGAGTGAAGTTGATGTCGAGGATCGCGACGCAAATGAAGGCGGTGGGCTCCAGTTGATCACTTGTGCAATTCGCTCCAATTCGGATAATGAAAATGACATTGGCGGGTTGTGTATTTTATACCCCAACCGCCATTAATACACGTATTAATTGCTGGTATGGCCGCGCCAAAAGTTGGTGAAATTTCAAATTAGGTCAGCGGCAGCGGCGGAGGCTCCGGAGCCCGGCGGCCGGAAGGGCGCGAGGTGACGGCCGTCATTTGATTTTTGACAACTTTGAATGGCCACGGCAGAGAGAGCCTCGGGGCCCAGAGGGTGTATAGCAGGTGGAGGTCTGCCGTCGATGGTGGCAGAAACGTCATGCAGTTTCGAGGACGGAACTCCGGACAGTCAGGTCCGGAAGGCAGGGTGGCAGTCAGCTAGAAATGACACACCATGACGGAATAAGGCGAGGTGGGACCCGAGGAGCGGGAGGCTGCCAGAGGCTCGCCGTCGATGACGGCAA
The DNA here is from genome assembly GCA_007258455.2 of Sequoia sempervirens. Lineage (NCBI taxonomy): Eukaryota > Viridiplantae > Streptophyta > Pinopsida > Cupressales > Cupressaceae > Sequoia > Sequoia sempervirens. The sequence continues at coordinate 726,366,290 of VDFB02271358.1, read as the reverse complement.
GCCTGGGACAGAAGTCCGGTTACGGACTTCCAGGGTTCAGGGTCTAAAGGGCAGGCGCCGCACAAAAGTTTACGATGGGTTTATGTGGAGGGCAGCAGGGATGGCCCCGAGGGGAGGAAGGACGTTCGAAGAACGTCGCAGAGGATGGCGAACGGCAAGGGGAAGTCCGAAAAGGGAACTCCGGGCTCCCGGGCCCGGAAGGGCGCAGGGCTGTCCTAGAGCCAAAATGCCAAAGGGAACCCGCGAGGCCCCGGAGGGCAGCAAAAATGAGAAGCAGAGCCATGATCGATCTATGATGAAACCTTGGAGCAACATCGATCATGCAGAACATCAAAAAAAAGAGGGGCATGCAAAACGAGGCGGCCCCAAAGACCCGACAAGGCGAAAGAAAAGAGGGTCCTCGTTCTGAACAGGGCGTGTTTGATAAGGGCACAACAAATGGTGACTCCGCTGGAGAACGCTCTGGAGCGTTCTAGGGATAAATATTCATTCAGGACACAGAATCTCTAGTTTTGCAGACCAGGAGCGGCTTCCAAAGATGAATCTGGGAGAATGATGTCCTTAATTGGGTCAGCTTACAGGACATCTTAGAAGCGTGTGTGAAGTGAGTTCATTCATTTCCTAGTGATCGTAATCAGGGTTATCACTTCAACCGAGTGAGCTACATAAATTTGCCTAACACCAAAAGTAACTTGGACATTGCCCCGCTACCAGTCAGGCGTCCATAGCCCCAACGGAGTTGTCGCTACAATCTCATGGATATTGCTCTACTGCCGGCCAGGCATCCATAGCCCTAGTAGAGTTACCTGAACACCCATACAGTCATTTATTTCCTTTTTTCAGAGTTTCTTTTCTTCCCTTTTTTGCTTTGATATTTCATTTCTCTTTTACCATTTAGTTCGACCGGGTAAGCATTGAAGCCTACAATGGTTTTGAGACTGCAGTGGTCATTGGAGTAGACTTAAGATTTTTCACTCACTAGGGTGTCATAACAACCATAGTACTGTCCTTCAGAATTTATCATTATGTAATTTGTGCGAGATCTGAGATGCGGGTAAGAAGATCCAACGAAGGGTCAAGTTCTGAGAAGAGTTCAGACAAGGAAATCATTCGCGGATAGCTTTGCAAAGACTGATAATCTAGAGTGAATGTTTAGCCAGAGAACACAAAGAACAGACAGCAAAGTGGACTGCTTGTCAAGCAAGCACGACCACCGCAAAGGAGCAGGAAACATCTTTCAAAACAAAACTGCCGGGAGGGAGAAAGCAAAAGTGACACAAACAAAACACAAACAAGCAAGAAAGCAACTACCCTAACCTATGTACAGGTATTTTCAGCGAAAAGCTCGAAGGAGCTCACGCCTGGAAGTAATGCTTCAGGTGCTGCCCATTGACTGGCAATGGGACATTCTCACAAGTTAAGGTCTTTAGGCGGAAGGCATTATCTCCCAAAATCTCAGCTATTTGAAAAGGGCCAAGCCAAAGCTTGTCGAATTTGTTGTGTCCCCCTTTCTTTTCATGGGCCTTGTCCCAATATAGGACCAAATCTACAATCCTAAAGGCCTTGATTTTGGCTCGGCGATTGAACCATCTCTTCACTACACCCTGATGTTTGGAAAAATTTTCTATTACACGATTTCAGACTTCCTCTAAATGTAAAAGCTCAGCTAATCGAGCTTCCCTACGAACTCCTCCCTCATAGAAATCGTTGATGAATTGGAGGGTAGGAATCTTCAGATGGATGGGGAATATAGGTTCCAGGCCATAGACAAGGTGGAACGGAGAATCACTAAGGGCAGCCTTGTGGTGGGTGCAATCAGCCCAAAGGGCGAAACAGAGCTGGGTATGCCAGTCCTTGGGATTCCTATCTAGTAACTTCTTGATCATAGTAATCAGATTTTTATTCATGGACTCGGCAAGGCCATTGCCCTGAGGGTAGTAATTGGATGAAAATTTAAGGGTTGTTCCATAGTCAAACACCCAGCTAGCAAATTTTAATGAAGCAAATGCAGGTCCATTATCACATACCAAAGCATAAGGACAACCAAAGCGATTTAAAATGAAACTTTCTAAGAAATCAGTAACTACTTCAGTTGTGCAATGCTTATATACTATTGCTTCCGTCCATCTAGTACAATAATCAGTAGTGGTAAGAATGTACCTGTGTCCCGCAGATGATGGAGGGCTTACCGGACCGATGAAGTCGAGACCTCATTGTGCAAAAGGCCTTACCTCTAGCACGGGCTGCAATGGGACAGCAGCATTCCTCTCCCCGCTGGAAGCGGTCTGGCACGTGTGACATGAACGAACATGGCAATGGGCATCCTTGAAGATAGTTGGCCAATAATACCCTACCCTTAGTATCTGATGTGCCATAGAAGAACCTGAGCCATGGCCCGTACCAAATTTATTGTGAAACTCCTTCAAGACACGTTTTGCTTCCTCCTTGCCAAGGCATCTCAGGTAAATGCCTTCATGATTCTTCTTGTAGAGAATGGAACCCTGCAACATATAACCATTACTTTTCAATCTCAGGGCCCATTTTTGGACTCCTTGCAGATGCGACGGACACTTATGATTTAGCAAATAATAAACGACATCTTGGTACCATTCTCTCGGGGGAGACATCTTCAAGTTGGTACTGCTGTACCATGAGTTCAGGTCCAGCCTCTGCTGTTGTTTCGACAATTGTACGGGTGAGTGCTTGCCCTCTCACTAATTTCATTAGTTGGATTTCCATATCATATTCTTGTAGTAGGGTGACCCACTTGGCCCTTCATTCGCCCAATTCATTTTGCATGAGCAGCGTCTTTACTGCTGGGTCGGGGACAATGGTGAACACCTTGTTGCATAGAATGTAGTGTCTAAATTTCTTTACTCCCCTAACGAGAGCGTACGCCTACTTTTTTATGTTGTGGTAATGCAATTCAGCATCTTTGAGGGGAGCACTCATGAAGGTGATCGAATTCTCGTTTCCTTCGTTGTCTTTCTGGGTCAACATGCTAGCACAAGAATGCTCTGAAGCAAATGAGTAAATGTAAAATGGCTTTAGATAATTCGGGCTAACTAACACAGGTGCCTCAGCAATAGCCCGTTTGATTTCTTTGAAGGATTGTTTGGCATCAGGCGTCCATTCAACTTTGATGTCTTGTTTGAGCATGGCATTAAGAGGTTTGACAATTTCTGTGAAACCTGTGATAAATTTTTAGACAAAATTGATCTTTCCGAAGAAAGATTTTAATTCCTTCTTGTTGCTTGGGGGCTGAATCTTGAGTAAGGACTCGATGCGCTCAGGATCAATGGAGATTCCTTGTTCTGAAATGATGTGCCCGAGCAGCCTGCCTTTAGTCATTCTGAAAATGCACTTCTTGGGGTTTAGGGAAACCCCGAACTCCCTACATCTCTGAAATACTTTGCATAAGTCAGAAACGTGATCGCCTCACCTCTTAGAAAATACGGTCAAATCATCCATGTAGATGATTATGCACTTGCCAATTAGGTCTTTGAAGGTGATATCCATGGCACATTAAAAAGTGGCACCGGCGTTGATGAGCCCGAACGACATCTTTCTACATGTGAACATCCCCCACTTAGTAGTGAACGTCATCTTGTGGCGATCCTCATATTGCACCATTACCTGGTTATACCCAGAGTATTCATCAAGGAAAGACATCATCTGGGAGCTGTTGACGATTTACAACACCTCATCCAGCGAAGGTACTGGATAGTTGTCTTTCTCTGAGGTGCGATTTAGATTGCAGAAATCCACGCACAATCTAATCTCTCCGTTCTTTTTCCTAACCGGGACCAAGTTGGCCACGCACGTGGAGTGCCTGACAATAAAAATGATTCTTGCTGAGAGCAACTTCTGTACCTCCTTATAAACGATAGGCTCCAGTAAGGCATTGATAGGGCGTTGTCATTGGCGGAAGGGCCTTACTTCGGTCTTGAGCGGGATGGTGTGTAATGATAGAGGTGTCATACATTTTCAAATTTTCGTAGCTCCATGCCACCACGTCATGATACCTTTGTAACGCATCCGTGATTCCCTTCTTTTCTTTAGGCGTGCACTTCTTTTTGATAAAAACATTCCTGGCATCCTCAGCTATCCCGAGGTTGTGAGCATTGCATTGGTTGCTTATAGCCTCCTTTTTTGTTTACTGATCCTGATCTCTAATCTAATCCAAGTCGAATATGCATTCCAGCTGAACCATACCCCTGGGGATTGTATTGGTTTTGAGGTTAATGACCCCCTCTATGTCTAATTCAACCTCCTGCGGATCAGCTTCGTCAATTATTTGAGCTGTGAAGACGTCGGAACTTGTGATGAACTGGAGGATATGCTTGTCATCATTGAAGACTTGCATGTGGGTGACATTATCCAGGATTGATGGCATGGAGGTAAGCTCAATAGTGAATCTTTTGAGCCCAGACAAAGAGAGGGGTTGTAGAGTGCTATCCGCTTGAGCCAAGGCATCGGCTATGTGATTTTGAGCATGAGGGATCAATTGTATGTTGAATGCATCTAAGCCCTCTAAGAGATCCCAAACCCTGTGTCTGTAATTGGTGAGCCTTCGATCATGGTAGGAGTACAACTTCCTAACTTGCTTAACCACGAGCACGGAATCCCTGAAAACTTGCAGCGCTTTCACATTTTTCTTCAAGGCCATGAGAAGGCCAAGGACTAAGGCCTCATATTTTGCTACGTTATTGGTGCAATAAAATTACAATCGGTGGGCAGCGAGAAATGTCTTACCCGTTGGATTGATGAGTTCAATGCCTGCCCCAGCTCCTTGCCTTGACTTTGATCTATCAAATCAGAGTGTCCAACACGTGTAGGATTCCTTATCTTCAGGTCTGATTGAGCCTCCATTCCCTTTCGGCTAGACGGAAAGCCTGTGATCTTAGGGGGGATTTTTGGTTTGGGGCAATGATCAATAGGTAGTTCCACTGGTGTCTCCTTTGGCATTTTTGTTTGGGGGGTAGCTGCTTTTCTAACATTTGCCACTGCTGCTTGGCACAAGCAACAGTCGACCTCAGAGTGAGTAGCATTGTGAACCTTGCACCAATTCGGCAACAAGAGATCCTGAAAATTCATTTGGGCTCCTAGGCTAAGCTGATCCCTTGCGCACTTTTCCATGAATTCCTAGAAGCCATTGAGCAATCCCTAGTCGTCACCCTTATCAGGTTCGTCATCAGCTTCTACCAACATTTCTGTATCTGTGGGCATTCATGTAGAACTGGTCGAAGGACTACACAACACCAGCAATACTTCATCTGCACTTTCTTCCTAAGGGCCGACCTCATTTTGGTAGGCAAAAGGGCGATAATTCCCTAAGTCAGTCTCGGCGAACAACACCTCGCTGAGATTATTGTATTTTGTGATCATATACTTCATACGGGGTTTATGGTCGATGCGTATCTAATTTGGAAGCCCCTTCCATGGCAGCCACATGTGAGAAAGGTCAGTGGCTGTGTATTCATTCAGGGCCTTGGTGAACTCCCTTCCCAAAATAATTCCGTATGCATCAGGAATATCAGCCACTTGAATATCAATGACCTATTATATTTGTGGGTTTATAGAAATCTGCATGGGGATGTGGTTTATTTCACCCACGATGTTGATCTTTGTTTTATCCAGCTGGGTTACCTTTCTCTTCGACGGCATGGGAGTGATGCCAAGAGCTTTGCAGATAGCCAAAGGCATGACATTGGCAGATGCTCCTGAATCGAGCAGGCAGTTATGCAGATTCTTTCCAAAGATCCTAATGGTGGTTAGGAAAGGGGGAGTTTCTGGTCTCCCTTAGAGGATGCCCACAGGTGTGTCCATTTGAGCTACCTGACCCTTATTCCTGTCACTAGCCATATCCTTAGTTTGCTTAAATTGCTGGTCCTTAGAAAACTGCCTAGCAGCCCTTTCCGGCTCCTTTTCAATTTGTTTACTTGCTGGCTGATTCGCAGGAACATCCCTCCTTTTTTAGGCATTATCCTGTATTTACGGTTCCTTCCTGGGCTCCTCAAAGGTTACCCTCTTAGCTGAGGTTTCTTGTGTTGTATTGGACGACGGAGCCCCATTCAGAATCCTAAAGAAAGCATGCCTCACGGCAGGAACTTTAAGTAATTCAAAGGCTGACAAATTGATTTTTACCTTCTTAAACTCTTCTGCTACATATTCGCCCATCTGCTTGATTTTAGAGCTAAAATCTTGGCCTATAGTAGAACTAGGGGTTTCGACCTTGTTTGTCTGGACGAGTTTTGAGGTTGGCCTTGAGGCTGATTCTGCGACTAGTTTTGAGATTGGTTCTTGTTGAAGTATTGGGCGGGTATATGAGGAAGCCCAGGGTTATTGCTGGCATTTGGATCAGGTGGAGTGGCAAAATTATTTGGTGGGGTAGAGGTTGTGAAGGGTCCGCCCGCTTGTCTATTCCTAAGGAAGTAGGGGCTCGATCATTGATGGAACATGTGGACCTCATCTACAAATGGTTTCACTTTATCTACCGGACCATTATCTATCGAATCGAAAAGCTGAGCCAAAATTTGTTCATTACTTACCTCTTGCGCTATCTCATCCTCAATGGGAGTAGGCTCGCCTTCGAGCTCGTTGTGGTCACCTAACAGAAACGGCGCCTGATTGACTACCAGACACAAGGAATCGTAGGGCTCGGATGGGACGATGTCCCTACAGTTTGCATTGTTGACTGCATTTTGTACTTCTACTTGGAAGATTTCAGCAGCTGTCTGGAACTTGAGACAATCCAGCTCAGAATGCCTACTGGTTTTGTGAAGTCGACACCATCCAGACAAGGCTGCCTCAGCCAAATACACCCCGCTGGATGTTTTGTTGTTGCTTACCAGTTGATTGAAAGGCGTAGGGACGCCACCATTGTTGGGCCTAGTGTTCCATGTACGATTCTACCTCTGAGAATGTCTCATTTCTGTATTTTGATTAGTGTTTTGCCCCCTCTCATAATTCTACCCAGAGGAGGTGCCTACTTCCTGATTATCTCTCTTGTCTCTATTGTCTTGACTGTCCCTGTTGAGATTGGCCTGGAAGTTACCTTGAGAGGCCTGCAACTGGTTATTCTAATTCTTTAGATGCATCATCTCTGTGGACATTTTCTTGATCATCTCCATTAGTTCCTCTAGCTTGTCCTTCTCAGTAGCGCTCCCGGGCGGTGGCACTGGATTTTGGAGGAAAGCAGGTGGGGCCGCCGGCTGATTTTGATAGGCTAGAGGAAAGTCCGGTCCCGACAGGTACAACGGTGCCTGGGGCTGTTGGGAATATGCCTGTTGGTGCGGAGCCGCCTGAGAATAATTGTACTGTTGTTGGGGCTGCAAATAGGAAGACGTGAGAGGCACATAATTTAGTGGTTGCCCTAGATGCGTCACCATAGGAAATTGGGGTACCTGGTTCATAAGAGGGGTTTGATGAGCAAACACCTAATTAAGCCCCTGAATCTGCATCAGGTGGGCGACATGCCCCAAAGAAGGCAGTGGGCCAAAGATATTTTGCCCCCATGTCCGCACTAGCGACCATAGCTTCCGCACAGGCGGCTAGTAGGGTAGCGGGCGGTGGGCGCATCCTTTTCACCAAGGCTAACGTGAGGTTGTCCAATATCGCATAGTAGACCAGAAGAGCGACCGCATCATTATGAATGTATGGATCCTGAAGCCTCATGTGAGCTTGATGGAAGCGGTCATTGAAGGAGCCAATAGGTTCGTTGACCTCCCTTCTGATAGACATGAATTGTTGGTAAAGGTCCGCAGGGTTGACAGGGATCTTGTATTTCTGCAAGAAGGCATTCTTCATTAGGTTCCACAAGGTGATGGATCCCCTTGGTAGATTGATGTACCAGTAGAAGGCCTCTTCCCCCAATGAATGCGGAAAGAGGTGACATAAGACGTCCTCGTGGTCCACTTGCATTTTTATGATCGCCATTTTGAATATCTTGATATGCTCTTCAGCCGTCCTTTGCATGTTGCGTGGATGGAACTTCGAAAAAAAGCCCTCCAAATTCTTGGGCATATCATTGTAGACTACAAAGTGTATCGGCGAAGGGTTATACACTAACCAAGCCATGGAGAATGGTGGAAGTGGCACTTGCTATTGGAGAACAGGGATTTGGGGCTGTATTGGCAATACAACCACAATGTGGGGCTACCCTTGAGCTATGGCTACTTGGACTGTACCTTAGGCTGGAAGGGCCGGGAGAGGAGCGAACCCCTGGCTACCAGAGGTAGGATGTGCAAAGGTTGTTTGAGATGGTTGGGTGGAAGATGAAGGCCAGCCAAATGAAGGTGGGGGTGAAATGGAGGCGGATGGAATGGAGGAAGAGGAAGAGGCGGAGCTACTTCCTTGTGCTCATTTTGCCCTCGTGGGAGGCTACAATTCTTCAAATTCTCCCTTGTTTGGTGCTAATTGTAGAAATCTCTGAAACCTTTTTAGGGAGAATGATCTGATTCGATCCAGCTTCGCTTTATCCTTTAACTTAGTATCTTCACTGTTGCCCTCCTTCTAGCGCCAGTTCTATTGATGATATTTTTATGCACTTTTCAACACAGGCAGTGCATAGGTGCACTACCTCTCTTGAAAGATAATCTTCCACAATTAGATTGTAGAACACTATTCCAAGGTCTCTCAGATGTCAGGTCATGATAGTGCTTAGATACCTCAGTAGTTTGATGTGATTTGTTGGAATCACAAGGCGGTCTTACAGAAAATACAAAGTGTGGACATAAAGCATGAAGTTGGATTTTGGAATTGAGTTCTTAGGATAGAGGCAATTATACTTTGGCTGTAGGTTCAAACAGCAATCTTAGACTCCATTTAGCTGTTGAATTTGGCTTTATAATGTGCAATGAACCTTGGTATTGATCAGTTACTAAAAAAGGGAAAAAGAGCGACGGAAGATAAAAGTTTCTAAGTCTGAAGCTTGCAATGAATAGTGACAATGGAGTTCCTGCAATGGACAATTCCTCAAAACAATATCCCACTTAACTAGGGATTTCACAGTATCATGGAAATTGTGCTATCTTCTAAGGGCTGCAAATATTTCATCATTCATCCACCACATACATGCATGAACTAAAGATAAATGTTTGGGGCAGCTTCAAATAGAGTCTAGGCTAACTTTGCACAGCTATCTACCTTAAGCAAACAACAAAAAGTATGGACTAAGGGATCATCAACAAAGCAGGAATTTTCACAATCACCCGACAGCATTCCTAAAATTTATCCAAATGAAGCAAACAGCTAACTAAACAGCCATAAGATCTAAGTTAAACACATGAAATTGGAGAATGAATCAACTGAGATAAGAGAAATCAAGAAAAATACACCAAATCAATGATATTTCTGATAAATTTCTGCAGCATGCCTTTACAACAACTCAACTCTCCCCTTTGCAAATGAGGGGAGTGCTCTATTTATAGTTTCCAAAAATTTAAATGAATGGCCAAGATTCATTCTCATTATGTGGCCAAGATTCATTACAAAATAGGGTTTCACCTACCCCCAAATAGGTTTACAATTTAAAAATATTTTTTGTCTCTTCCCTATTTTGTCATCTAGTGGATGGCACTATTGCTCTTTCATCCTGTAGCTAATTGTTGTTTTCTTGGATGTAGCTACTCCTTAGGGAGATCTTCTTCTTTGGCTGGGCTTCCCTCTTGCTCCTCGGAAGCTACGTGCTCTATGTACTTGAGGATGACGGCCTGGAGCTTGTCGATTTTAAGGATCTTGCATCTTAATGCCTGGTAACTCCATTCCTTAGTGTTCTCTTCCAGCCTCTTCTAGTCCTCGTCATACTTTGAGCCTTGGTCTTTGAATAGCTCTGATCGGTCGAAGGCACGGGCAGCATAACTGAGGAACTCCGTTGTGATTTCTCCAGCTCTCCCATCCTTCATCTTTTCCTCAAAGTATGACTTGACCTTCTCGGCATCTATTTGCACCGTGGGCATATCATAGCCCATCATCAGCTTGAGATACTCGGTGCATTCTGCCTGGATCTCCTTAATCCACTCAATATCTAGATCCACTCTGCTCAGGATTTGCTCTAACCTCTCCCTCCAGTTGAAGAGGTCGCTGCACCACACATCCACCAGCCAATGATCTTCTGTCTTCTGCTCTATCTTCTCCTCCCACGTGCTCTCCGACATTTGAAGGATGGCTTCAATTCTCGGGAGGGTGGAGTCGTATGTTGCAGGGAAATTGGTGCAGAGTCTCCTCGTGCTCTCTAGGGACTGGATCAGGTCCAAGAACTTGTTGGCTGTCCGCACAACCCTGCTTATTCCCATGTTTCTGATGTTTGTGACCTGCCAGAACCAATCTTCGGTGGTCTTCTCCAAGTTCTTCCTCCTCTCTAGTTTATCTATCTATTGTTTGGAGAGTAACTGCAGTGCGGCTATAGAGGTAGTGGGCAGGTCGTCCACTGAGGACCATTGCTGGATATAATCGGTTAGGGCAGCAACCTGCGCCTTGAGTTCATCTTTGGTGACCTTGTCCTGCTTGATCAGGTGCACCACTGTGGCCACCGATTCTTCCAAATGTTCAACCTTTTGTTCCCTGGTTGCTGTCCCCAAGTCAATGGTGGAGATGCTATAACTCACCCCTGCCTGGCCAATAGTTAGCGTTGCTATTTGTGCTGCTAGGGAGCCAGAAGCATCCATGGTTATCTTGGAATGGACCTTAGGCTTCTTCTCCTTCTTTGTTGTGGTCAGGGATCTTTCAGCACTGGGGTTGTCTTTTCAAGCTATTTCTCCAACCAGTTGGGCATGGTGAATTTATCCTTGGGCGCATCATGGCTGCCCTCACCCTTCTCCGTCAAAGGCAAGACCTCTGCCTCCTTTTCCTTTTGGGTTTCTCCCTTTTCTTTGGTAGCTTCCTCCTCATCGGAGTCTTGAATGAATACGAGGTGCTTGACGGGCAACTTGGTGGATAATTGTTGGGTGGGACTATCTTCTTTCGTTTCCTCCTCTTCTTTCTTCTCCTTAGTAGCCTTGGCTTCGGGGCTCTTGGAAACATGGGTCTCAGCCTCGGTGATATCTTTTATCTGTTGCTCTTCCGATGGCTGCCCCTCTTCAGTAGATGGTGACTTTTCTGCCTCCTCCCCCACGTCCTATGGCTGCTGCGCTGACTCCTCCTCCAGGTCGTCATCAAAATTTTGAATAATTTCTTTGGCGCCCGAGCCATCCTCTTCATCCCCGCTCTCAGAAGAGCCAGTTTCTTCCTCCTCATAGACCACCCTGTCGATGGTTCAGTGCTCATACTTGGGGTGCTCATGATATTCGTCGGCCTCTTCCTCAATACGCTTCGAGGCTTCCTGCTCTTGCTCCTCCAACTCTTTTGAAATTTGCATTATCGCTTCCATGGCTGGTGGTTGTGAAGGCTGAGCTGTTGCGAGGGCTTGGGCGAGGGCTGCTTGGAGAGTGGGGTCCATTAGGATCTATGAGAGCTTAGAGGGAAGACTTTGCATATGCTGCGAAAGGGCCTCGGGCATAATGGTGAGAGGAACAGGTGATGCTATTGTTGCTAGAGGGAGTGATGTGATGGGCGACATAGTAGTAGAAGAGGAAGGGGGAGTGGTCATGCGAGAAGAGGAGTCGACGTTAATTATTGACCCGGCCAGGGGCGAGGAGGCAAGATGGAATGAAATGTCCACCGCCTGCGGAGATGAGGCGAGCGCAGCCAGGGAGGTGGGATGGATTGGTAGTTCAAGCTTAGCGAAAGGCACCCAAAAATCCAAGGGAGGAAATCCGACAGACCAGGCCCAGGGAGGAGGATTGTCATCGGTGAGAGTTTGGAGTTTGAGTTTGAGGGTGAAGACAAGGTTCGGCCCCGAGGTAGCGGATTGCCCTGCGTGAAGAACAGCTGTGCGACCGAAAAGTTTTGGATCGGCGGTGAGGGCATTTCTGATAGGTTTTACGAATTTCAAGGCATTGGTAATGAGCGTAATTTACCGTTCTTTGATTTTGTGCAACTCTAATTAATTGTTCCATTATTTAAATCCTCCAAAATGATGAAAAAAGATGGGAGGGAAAATGGGGATGGCCTACCTCAAAAACGCAGAACTGGAAGGTGTAGGATCCACCGGGGGTTGACAGAGTGAAGTTGATGCCAAGGATCGTGACGCAAATGAAGGCGGTGGGCTCCAGTTGATTGCTTGTGCAATTCGCTCCAATTCGGACAATGAAAATGACATTGGTGGGTTGGGTATTTAATACCCCAACCGCCATTAATATGCATATTAATTGCTGGTACGACCATGCCAAAAGTTGGTGAAATTTCAAATTAGGTCGGCGGTAGTGGCGGAGGCTCCGGGGCCCCGCGGCCGGAAGGGCACGAGGTGACGGCCGCCGTTTGATTTTTGACAACTTTGAATGGCCACGGCGGAGAGAGCCTCGGGGCCTAGAGGGTGGACAGCAGGCGGAGGTCCACCGTCGATGGTGGTGGAAACGTCATGGAGTTCCGAGGATGGAACTCCGGACAGTCAGGCCTGGAAGGCAGGGTGGCAGTTAGCTAGAAACGACACACCAAGACAGAAAAAGGCGAGGCGGGACCCGAGGAGCGAAAGGATGCCAGAGGCTCACCGTCGACAATGGCAAGCCCGGGACGGAAGTCCGGTTACGGACTTCCGGGGTCCGGGGTCCGAAGGGGTAGGCGCCGCCCAAAAGTTTACGATAGGTTTATGCGGAGGGCGGCAGGGCGGGCCCCGAGGGGTGGAAGGACGTCCGGAGAATGCCGCAGAGGATGACGAACACCAAGGGGAAGTCCAAAAAGGGAACTCCAGGTGCCTAGGCCCGGAAGGGCGCAGGGCCGTCCCAGAGCCAAAATGCCAAAGGGAACCCACGAGGCCCCAGAGGGCAGCAAAAACCAGAAGCAGAGGCATGATCGATCTATGATGAAACCTTGGAGCAACATCGATCATGCAGAACACCAAAAAAAAGAGGGGCACACAAAACGAGGCAGCCCCAAAGACTCGACAAGGTGAAAGAAAAGAGGGTCCCTTTTCTGAACGAGGCATGTGTGCTAAGGGCACAACAGGTCCCTACTATGGTTGATTTTTAAATGAAATCACCAAAATTGTCATGCCTCATAATACTCACACAAGGGAATAGAGGAAGCCTACGATAAAAAGGAATCATTTAAAATACAATCCAACCTTATGATATCGGTCTCATAATGAGCTAAATACAAGATATGCATGCAGGGGTAAAAATTGTAAAACAGAGTCACATAATTATGAATATGAGTTAACTATTAATAAATCCATATCAATCGATGCACATGAGAATGCAAGGCTTCAGCGATATCTAATTTAGAAGGCTATGAGAGCCTAGTCCATAGGTTTAATAATAATAATAATATTATTTTATAGTCCACAATACCCAACAATCTATTTTTTGGTCTACAAACGACCTACAGCACTATGGGACTCCTCGTACTCCCAATATTGAGGGAGGCACCTAACTCGTGCTCCACAATATCAGGTGTACATACCTTACCCCCTGCAGGATTTGAACTTGTGACCTCTCTTTCAAGAGTACAAGTTCTCCACCATTAGGCCAAAGCAGGTGATATCAAGATCTCTTTATGGATATAGACTATTCTAAAAATAAGTGTCTTCAGCGGTCAAAGAAAATGGCTTTTAGAATAATAGCAACATCAAAGATTATTTAAATATGAGATCAAATTTCCAACCAAATAAGACATAGCCAACGAGACATGTAAAGAATTCCATTTCCACCCAGCAGCAAGGCAGACCCAAGGGTGACACATGAATTTCCCCAACAAAATCAAGAAATCCTAATCATAAAAATGACTCAGAAATTATATTTTCTTTTTAACATACTTTCAAGAGCCAAGAGAGCGAATAGAAGGATAAGGTTCAAGAGGAGATTATTGGAAATACTAAAGGTTCAAACAAATAGAAAGATAGGCCTGTGTTTAAAAATAGATTCAAACAAATGCAGTTGGCAGGTGTAAAGATAATCTTGAAACCTTTACCAGCAGTTGCACTACTTGTGCCTCTATGGTGTAGGAGGTGGGTAGAGGCAAAGAAAGATATAAAAGGTTAATTGCATTGCATGAATGAAAATGGTTACAATTGCCTGTATTTATAGAGGTCTTTGGAGAGATCTGGAAGATCTCGAAACTAATTCACATGGAGCTAGAAAAATTGCACATGTTTTTGGTGGTCAGTGAATGACAACGAATAGATGGTCAATGGAAGATGGTAGAAGCTACTGCCTTTAATGTTTTCAGTGGTAGAAATTAATATCCGCCAATAGTCCCCCCTAATTTCTACCACTAATTACATCATTGTATTTCATCATCTAAGCTTTAGCTCATACAAACACAAACACTTTTTCATTTTATCTACAGCTTTTCACTACTTCCTTAAGCTCTGTGGAGCTGGGATAGACTCATAGACTTCAACTAAAATCTGCTCTGATCCATACACTTCCTTTATGCCAATTCGATGATGTTTCAAACTGCCAATTCCTTATGTGATGTCGAACTTATTCAAAAAAACCCCTTGAAACCTTTCATCTGTCACAAATGGTGACAGGATCACCTCTGAAACTTAGCTCTTGACGTCTGTCACAAATGGTGATAGGATCACCTCCAAAATCTTGCCTAACCTCTGTCACAAAAGGTGATAGGATCCCCCAAACGATCTCCTTGTCTTCTCAATCTGCGACATTCCACATAGCCTTCAATCTGTATGGCGGTGGATGCCACGGTCTCCTTCCAAACAGCGGTGGATATTTCCAACCATCGAACTCTACTTCTGATTTGAAATCAGCGGCTTCCTTCTTAACTTTTGTTGTGACTTCTTCAACTGTTCATCTTTGCCTTGAATAGTAACTTCTAAAATTGACCACCTTCACAGTTCTCATGTGGTAGCTTTTACAACATATGCGCCCCTTTCCTTCTCCATACAGCGACAGATCTTGGTTTATTCCTTAGATCTCTATTGAATCTGACTTCTACTACTAACACGTCCTTGGATGCGGCATCCTCAATCTCTTTTTGAGAATGACTTTCTTCACAGACAGCAACAATGATCTTGGTCTTCAAATAGTCAGAATTATTTTCCTTCTGGACTTTTTACTTCTTCCAAAAGCTGTGATCTTCAGCTCTCTGATTTGATGCCCACGGTCTGCAAACACAATCTAGCAACAACATCTTTCAACAGCACTTGCTTCTTCCTTGCCTTGCGCAAATACATCAACACATTCTTGGATCGCTCTTCATGGACGATGGCATTATGACTCCACTTTAGTGCTTGGCTATTGCACAGCAACAAATTCAGAATGACTTCCTTCTTCAAAATGGCCTCTCAACACTGGGTCTACTATGCAACGATCTGCTGGTAGATTCTTTTGAATCTTCTTCAAAATCTACTCTTACAGCTACAGGCCTTTTGGATAGCATCAAATCTCTTGGGCGGTGGTCTCTGGCTTTCTATTACTCCTTACGATTTCTCAGCAGCTCCTCAAACATCGATCTTTTTTTTTAACAGCTTTTTCCCAAGCATCTTGGAAAAATAGTGAAATTCTTGATTGCAATAGCTTATGTAGTTTGTATGGGCAGCTTGAATTCACAGCACTCCATACACCTCCACTTTAAAATCTCAACTCCTTCATAAACTGGGGCTTCGTACAGCCGCTCTTTCTCCAGGCGACTCAGGGATCTTCTCAAACTCTTTCACAGCAAACTCTCCCACAATCTTCTGCTCTCCAGGGTCTTCAACCATAGGCTCTGATACCACTTGTAGGAGGTGGGAAGAGGCAAAGAAAGATATAAAAGGTTAATTGCATTGCCTGAATGAAAACGGTTACAATTTCCTCTAGTTATAGAGGTCTTTGGAGAGATCTGGAAGATCTAGAAACTTCGCATGGAGCTAGAAAAATTGCACATGTTTTTAGTGGTCAGTGAATGACAGCGAAGAGATGGTCGGTGGAAGATGGTAGAAGCTTCTGCCTTTAATGTTTTCGGTGCTAGAAATTAATATCCGCCAACATATGGAAGCTTAGGAATGGGGCATGCACATCCCTAAGGGAATATGATAGATGAATCTGGTGAAAATATTGTAGTTGAAACAGCGCTGGAAGGCAGGAAAATAAAGTGTGAAAGCATGAGACAAGGCATGCAAATAGTTTGACAGAATATACACAAAATTGATTTCCCCGGAAGCTATCTCAAATCTTAGAGCTAATGAAGCACTCCAGAACGCAACCTAACATTAAGAGCTTTATTTTTTTTCTAGGCGCACCTAGCCCTGTGGGAATTGGCGGATGGAGTTGCGCTTACTTCACTTATCAGTAATCCCTATAGGATTACATGTGTATAGTTGATAATTTGGTAAACAAATTGCATATTTATATTAACGGATGAAGGCCACATGCATCTCCAGATTGTTGCAAGAGAAATTGTCCAGAGAGATGTGAACCGATTCCCCCATAAAATAGATACGATGATCTTGAGGAGTATATAGAGGTGATGCCAAATGAGACAATCTAAATAATCGACTTGCACTTGCAATGATTCAGAACAAAATAAAATAGCGGGTGAAAACGCACAAACGGCATCCCATATATATATTTACGATGAAAAGAGAGGGATTGTGACAAACTAAAATTCACCTCCACAACAAGGAATTTGAGATTCAATCAGATCTATGTGATCTCTCCCAGAATTTAATGGTTATGATCTAAGTCAATTCGAAGTTGGTTATCCCAAAAGAAATTCCATTCAATTACAAGTTTCCATTTTATTTAAACCATTTCAAAGGTACGGAATTCCTACAAATGAATTCAATGATAAACTTAGAACTCTTTGTGGTCTATTTGGGAGCAACCACACTATTTTACATTTACCTTAATAATTAAGAAGAGTAGTAATCATTTGGTAGACAGCTAGCAAATGAGAAAGCCTACCTGATATCGCTTACACTTGGAATCGCTTACACTTGGAAAAAGACAGCTGAAAGGGTGTAGGGTGATGGAGCAACCAGATTGCCAAACATCTCCTCCTCTCGCAGTGATGAATTAGAAAGTTTTCTCAGACCAAGTTCTCATTCCCCTACTAAAATCACCAGAATAATTTTTTTCTTTTTTCTTTTTTTTTTCCTATTTTTTTTCTTCTTCCAACCCATTTCTTCCAGAGAAAGTCTTATTCTTCTTTTTTTCTTTTTTTTTTCCAACCCCTTTCTTCCAGAGAAAGTCTTATTCTCCAGAAGACTGTCCTTTTTTATCCTTTTTCCCAATTAAAATCCCAGAGATCAGTTTTCATTGGAGGAATCTAATAATTTCCCCTTATTCCAATTTTTTTTTCTGTTACACAAGCTAAAATTAGCTTATTATTTTTTTGCATGTTCTCAGCTGCATCAATTTGTAATGGCAAGAGAAATTGCTCTCCAGAAGATTCTCTGATTATTTTCCATTTTTCCTTGCTTTTAACAACAGTGGGAAAACTTATCTCTTTATTCAATTAAAAATCACATTACTTTCTATATCTAGATTATTATCCTTTGTGATAGTAATTTGTCAATAATTATTAGAAAACAATTTAAATACAATTACTTCTACAATCACTAAATTTTATTTTATTATAATATTCTTGTTTGATTTATTTAATTCAATTTAAACATTATTATTATTTTATTTTTCAAAGTCGCAAAACTATTAAATTTTTTATTTAATTTATCATAATACCTCAAATACAAATCAAATAAATTGAATCAATACCAAACCATGCCTAACTTTGTAGTGAGATAGAAAAAATCACATGATGATGCGAATGGAGGGGCACTACACAAATAATTTAGTATTCCATAGTAGGACCAAACATATTGAGATTCAACATCACTATATTAGAGAATTGGTTCAACAGAGATTGATTGAGATTGTGTACTATAGTACAAAAGATCAAATACCAGATATTTTCACAAAGTCTCTAGCTCATGAAGGGTTCCATAAACTCAGAGATCTACTTCATGTTCTTCCCAATGGTCATTATGGGGGAGAATGAAAAAAATAATGCCGATTGGAGCAACCTTTCTTGACTTTAGTGTTTATCATAAATAATGTTCTGGTGCATAGTAAATATTGTAGTTGAGTTATTGGTGAATATGGTTGTGTGCCATAATGTAACCTCTTTTTGGATCTCTATATAATAGATGCCCTGCCTCTTATTTCATTAAAGAAATTTGGACTTTTGTGTAATTGCTTGTGTTGTGATTAGCAATCACCATTGTTGTATTATTTTTCCTTCAATCCTAACTATCAAAGAATGACTCTAAAATGTGGAGGAAACTTTAATTTCAACATGGAAATCCACAAATATATAATGTGATAATGAGGTTACCATACATAAAAATTGTTGCATTGCATAGTGCATAGAAATGATCATATATAGATATTTTATCAAATTTTAACCCTCTTGTTTATATTATGCTATATTATCAAGCATTAAACTTTAAAGAGTATGATGAATGTAGGAAAATTCATCTATATATAGTTGGTTCTATGAATGAAAGATGCTAGAGCAGTTCTAAAAGATGAAAGTATATAGGAATTTACAACTATAATTAATAAATGGGTGCTTAGTACATTTAATTTTTAACAATATATAAATCTTCAGTTATGTTGTCCTATCATGGCATGTACCTGAGCCAACGACAGTAGATGACAGTTTTGATTCTTGCATGGCTTGTACCTGAGCCAACAAGAGTTGGCCTCTCTGACAGGTACTTAAACAGAAAGCTGGGGACCTGCTTTCACCCTTTCATTGCATGTTCCTGTGGTAAATCAAATAGTATAACCATCCAGAAATGCATTCAAATAAAACTAAATAGAATGAGATTTTAATATTAACAAAGATTACCCTTTGGCTTTTTCCTCGTTCCTGTTTCTAAATATCGCTCTACCACTGGCCTTGATGGAAAACTATAACCAGTAGCTAGCTCTATATAATACTGACAATTTTCAAAACAATTAAAAAAATGATTAAATTTCACATTTAGAAAAATCCCATCAAATCCTATTTCCAACTAAGAAAGTTTGGAAAAAATAAAATAAAATACTTATGGAACACCTTATCAAAATAACCGCTTTTTCTGATTCTTTTTTCTGTGATCCAACCCTCAGGCCCAGTCAGGATTGGCGATCATCTCACCGACGGATCTCCTCCTCCGCAGTGAGAGGTCTGATTCAGGTGCGTTCATTTTCACAGGCTCCTCCTTAATCGTAATATTATCCTACGCTTCTGCTGTGTGAGGTCATGCCATCCACAAAAGGAAAAGAAGGAAAACTCTAATTCCAGTGGGGAGGTCAGCGTTGCATACGTATCCAGCTCCTCAATGCCCAATTTGAAGTGGAATCTGGCATGCTTGAGGCGGGGGCAGGCCTGCAGAAAGGCCGTGTGGACACGTGGTGGGTTGAATAGGGAATTGTGCCAATAATATTCCAGCCTGGGGCAGTTCCTCCCCACAATGTCTAACGTCACCAAGGCCTTGTGCTCTCCTCCTCTCACGTACTCCAGCTCCAAGTCCACTTCCAGCCGTTGTAGCTGCTGTTGAGATGAAAGAAACTTGTGGAGGAAGTAACCATGCGCAAGGATGTCCACCACGCGCGGTGTGCCCGCATAGAGGTCGATTTCCAAGTGGGTGGAAAAGGAAAAGTATCCCAAAATGCCGTCCATTGTTTGTTCATTGTATTTGTGGTGGCGGTGAACATCATAGCAGAAACGGAGGCTCACGAGGCGGCTGCGTGAGAAGCGATTGATGAGGCGGTTGTAGATGGATGGTGTCACGCTTTTGAAACACGACATGTCCACCCTACGACGCTGCTCGTATAAATATTTTTCCTGGGATGCCACACCCCTGCAACACTATATCAAGTTTGCAACATCTTTCAACGATAACTTTTTCGCTATTTTAATTTTTTATCTCATTCGGGAGCTCTGGCAAGTTCATGCGAGTACGCCTTGACCTTCTCCTTCCTTCTCTCAATTCGCTCATCCTGCACAAAATCTGAATAAAATCATTCATGTTGATTTCAAGCTTCAGAATCATATTATGCAATTTACGAAATTTACAATTTAAAATTGAGAGAACGCCTGCAGAGCAAGTCTTAATTCATGGGCGGATTTAAACAGTGCACATTAAGCGTCGTGTGCACCCCTCTTTATAGAAATTTATATTATAATTATATATATATATATTGATAGTTAAGTAGCTGTCATATATATTAATATATATCATTTACGCAAAATTTATCAATGGAAAATTCACGGCCAACAATTTATCACCAAGACAATTTGCAGGGAAAAAAATTAATTGCATAAATTTTTGGCAATTAATTTTCCCTGGCGGTGAATTTTCCCGCAGTGAATTATTGACAGTGAATTTTCCATTGGTGAATTGCTGGCGGTGAATTTTCCTACAGCCATCATTTATAGTGTTTGAGTCAACATCCTTAGGCCACCCCAATACATACACTTCAACAGCCTTAGGTCATCCCAATACATACGCTACTATCGAAAAGAGTTACAATTGTAGACTGGCTAGACCTGCCCCAAACTACCTACAGACACATACTAACATACCCATTTCCCAAATTTTGATTAGAAACCAAAAACCAAAAAGGAAACTTCACTGGCTACTTAGGGTTTTCATTAACATTTATATAATAAAAATAAAAATATATAATATTTTATATAAAAATATGATTTGATTGTTTAAGAGAAATAGAGATGGTTGGTTGCATTACAAAAAGATGTTGCAGAACACAGTTAAAGAAACAGAGAAGGAGAAACAGAGTTGCAATTAAGGGGGCCCACACTAATCATCAATGCTTAGTGTAAGTTGTTTAAGCCTATCCTTAATTTAGGGCTTTTCCTATTTCTTAGAACAGAATTTTTGGAATATATATCAATAAATAAAGTACATTTAATCTATGGAAAAAGAGAGAGTGCTTACTTGTGAGATGATTCAGTTCTTGAAATTTGACTAAGTTCAACACTTGTTACTCCCCTGATGCTTTATTTTCAAACATGCAAATGATCACAAACTGTAGAATAAGGATAAAATTCAGGTGAAAGACATGAATCAATGGTATCAAACTACCAAGTACATAGAACTTAATCTCTAAAGATCTTGATTCAACAATGAAGCACAAATGAAAATAGAAACATAAAATAACAAAGCAATAATACCATGATTCTTATGCCATGGTTGAATCACCTTCATTGCTCTTCTCCATTTTGCTCTATATGCTAGCTTGCCCTCAAATTTGTAGTATGCAAGAATATCAAACATAGTGGTTGTAATTAGTCAATTGGTATCAAAATGAAAGGGATAGGTCTCTTTTATAGAAAACCAAATTTGAATGAAGGGTCAAGATTAAATGATGGAAATCAATGGATGAGATTTCTTTGAGATAAAAGAAAATAGGGTTAGGGCTAAAATAGGGTATAGTTAAGGATGGACGGTGGAGATTAAAAGTTAATAAAACCTTATCAAGGTTGAGATGAGAGATAAGATTTGGCACCCACAGAGACGTAGTTTGAATAAATTAAAATTGGCATCAGAACCCTCAGTTAGAAAATTCATCACCAACAATTCACAACAAGGAAAATTTACAGCCATGACAAATTTATGGCAAAGAAAATTCACCACCATGGAAACAAAACTTTTAATGTGATGAATGTGGCAGTGAATTGAACCAACTTAATGTGATGAATGTGGTGCTGAATTGATGTGATGAATGTGGTAGTGAATTGAACCAACTTAATGTGATGAATGTGGTGGTGAATTGATATGTCATAGCGTGAATTGTTGATAGTGAGTTTTGCTAGAGCCATTTAATTTAGGAGAGATAGTGAGTAATTAAATAATAAAAGCAATTATTTAGTTATAGAAGAAGAGAGAAAAGTTTACTTTTTAATTAAAATAATTGGAAACAATTATTTAATTAGAAAGCATAGGAAAAAACAAATTAGTAAATAATTACTAGTGCAGGGGAAATAATTATTTGATTATAGTAGGAAAATATCAATAAATAATTAAACAAATAGAAATTTATTTAATTATACATAAAAGGATTAATCACTAACATAACTAAATAAATATTAATATATTTAATTAATCAAAAAGAAAATAAATTAATTAAATAGTTAAAATTATTTAATTAATAAAAATAACAATTTTAGACAATAATTAAATAATAAAAACAAATTATCTTACATATTTTATAAACAAGAAGAGATTGAATGTATTGTGAGCGTCAAACTCAATATTTGGGGATTAAATATACACTATAACTAAATTATATCCATAGTTATTAGTTTTTTCCCAATCTTATAAGCCTTTCAAAAATTACCCAATACATGCAATCCTACTTTTCAAGTTCTAACTCACACTCTATGTGTATATATATATAGATAGATTATTAATAAATTTCTTTGATAAATTATAACTTACTAAATATAAGAAGAAAATTATTTTTATGGCAATAAGATTGTATTTAGAGATTTTTGTTTTAGATATTTAAATATATATTTTTATTATGATTGTAGAAATATTATTATATAAACAAAAATAATAAAATAAAATGAATATATATTTAAAAATTTTAAATAAACAAAATAACATAATTATATTAATAAAAATGGTTATTCTAATAAAAAGTAAATAATAAAAAATAAATAAAATGTTTGAATAAATACTAAAACAAAACAATTCTCTAAATAAATAATACAAATAAAATTAATAATTTTTTTAATGTAAAATAAAATAACCTTTTGTGAATAAAATATTTTTTAAATAAATAAAATTGGTTAATATATTTAAAATAATATTTTTCTTTTAGAAAAATATAAAATTATAATAAATAAAATATAAAAAATATATTCATGTGGTTCAATTTGTTTCTATATACGTGGAGATAAAATAGAAGGAAGGAAATATTATTATATTTATTAACAAACTAAAATTTTAAAGCTAAAATTAAAAACTTAAAAGTAAATTGAAATTCATTATAATTTATTTAGTATTTTTAATTTTAAAACTTAAATTAGTTAATTTTAATATATATTTTTATTTTGCAGTAAATTAATTTGAAAAAATAAATAAATAAATAAATACATGATGAAGTGTTTGAATTTTTATAATTATTTAATTCATTCCATAAAAACAATTGCCTTCTTAAAATCTTTATGAATTTTTTGTTTGTGTTAGAAGAGATCCACACCTCACGATATAAATGCCCAAGTTCTCTAAATTATAACTAAGTGATGCTACAAAGTTAACATATAGAAATATTAATAGCCATGATATTTTATTATTATTAATTTTCCTTTAGAATTTTCTATATATGAAAAAATTCAAACATCCCCACCATATTTCACTTATACTATCTATCCATATGAGAGGAAGGGAAAATTACCTCATTATTATTTTTGGAAATTATGGCTGCTATTTGAAAAGCTCTATATGCAAGGAGGGGGGAAATTATCATGTTGGAAGCAAAGAAGGGTCCTTTATGAATCCAATTCGCAAGTAGTGGTTTCAATGTTGACTGAGAGGTAGTAGTATGGGGGTAATTGGTGGTTAGCTCCAGTTATTCATCAGATTCTTAGTTTCAACATGTAAGAATTGGCTATGAAGGTAGCCACCGAAGATCTAGAGGCCTAATGGAAAGCACATGCATAAGAGAGATATAAATAATATGACAAGAATAAACTGTATTATGCCAATGATGAAAATAGAATGTAATGTGCCAAAGTACATGGGAGACCCCTTGGTTATACAGCCAAGGTGACTACATAGAAGGGCATAAGATTATGAAAAGTGTCGTAATATTATGATATGAGACAACTGTGAAATGCTATCACTCCACCTAAAGTGGAAAAGTGATAATGTGATAATCACCACAAATGGTGGATCGCCCACAAAAGGTGGAGATATAATCATTTGATGTGTCCATGAAAGGTTGATGTGATAAAGTATTAACATGATAAGTCCACCAAAAGTGGAAATTCTCCAACTACCTCCTATGTGGTCCCTAAGTAAACTTAACTAAGATGTAATCATGACCTAGGACAAGGTACAACAATTTTAATTACACCAACACCCCCCATTAAGTGCAACTTAGGGAGAATGTACACACAAGCAAATAATGCAATATGGGTCCCAAAAAGTAGGCCATGTTAGGTACCCATGTACAAATGCAATACAATCTCTCATAAAGAAGGGAAAAGGAGAAAGCCACGTAGGTAAAAACTCCCCCCTAAAAGAGAGATAAAACAAAACAAAAACTGCACTCAAAAGATGAGAAGGGAAAAACCTCAAGTGAGGAAAAAGCCGTGCCTAAAAGAGAGAATGAATAATTCAAGTGACCTCCTTAGATGAAACATCCTGCACCCCCAAGAGAGCTCGCAAATGATGATATATACTTTCAATGAAGGGTTCGATGAAGATATTTGCAACCTATTGTGCTATAGAACAATACTACAAATCAATGACTTGCTCTTGTGTCAACTCCCGAATGTAGTGCATATGAATCTCAATGTGTTTGGTCCTTTGACATTGAATTAAATTCTTCGAGATCTAGATGACACTCTAATTGTCACAATGAATGACTATAGAGCATGGAATAGTGAAGCTAAACTTAGTGAGAATATTCTAAAGCCAAATAGCCTTAGTAGCAGCATTAACAGCCCCTTGATACTAATCCTCAGTCAAAGAAAGAGGAATAGCATGTTGCTTCTTACTCTGCCAACAAATGGGGCTAGAACCAAGATGAAAGTTGTAGCCATAAGTGGAATTACGATCATCAAGATCGCTAGCCCAATTAGAATTTGTATATCCCACCAAGGTAAGTCTTGTAGCTATTGCGTAGTGAATCCAATGATGATGTGCACCCTATATGTAATGTAAGATGCATTTGACTACTTTCTAATGAAGCTCATATGGTTCCTACATGAAGCATGAAACCATGCCAACTGCAAATGAGATATTAGAGTGTGCGTGAGTCAAGTAGATGAGTCTCCCAATAAGTTGGTGATACAAAGTGGCATCAACAAGTGTAGTAGAGCACTTAGCCTCAAGCTTGACTCTTGAAAGAAAGGGAGTCAAAGTAGGCTTACAATCAACCATGTGAAACTAAGCTAGAATATCAAGAGCATATTTTTGTTGAGAAAGAGATATCCTAGAAGCTAACTGAGTAATCTCAATCTTAAGAAAGTAATGTAAAGGGCCCGAGTTAGTCATAGAGAATCTATCCTACAAAGTAGATTTGATACTACTAATGATGGATGAGGTACTCCTTGTAATGATCAAGTCATCAACATAGAGCACAAGTAGTAAATGAGAATCATCCTATAACAATATGTAGAAATTCAAATCTAAATGAAACATAGTGAATTCTAATGAGAGAAGAAAGGAATCCATCTTGGCATACCAAGCCCTAAGAGCCTATTTGAGGCCATAGATATAAAATTCCTCAATCTCCAAACCAAACAAGAATCCTATAGAATCCCTATGGCTGCTCCATGTAAATCTCCTCATGAAGATCCCCATGAAGAAATGCACTCTTTGCATCCATCTGATGTACAAACCAACCATGAGCTGCAACAATAGTAAGTGTCAAGCGAATGGAGTTCATATTAGCAATGAGTGCAAAGTTCTCTATATAATTAACACCTAGAACTTGTGAGAAACCTTTTGCCACAAGCCAAGCCTTGTACTTATCCAAACCTCCATCCATTGCATACTTGTTCCAATAGATCCACTTACATTGAACCATCTTTCCCCCCTTAGGGAGTGGAACTAAATCCCATGTGTGGTTCCTCATCAAGGAACTATACTCTTCCTTCATTTTTGAATCCCATTCAGGAATTATTGAAGCCTCCTTAAAGGATTTTGGATCTGAATCACTAACAATATAAGCATGTGAAAACCCTAATGTTTTGACCAAGTCCTTTGAGTATCTGAAGGATCCCCAAGAAGAGAACCTACTAACTCAAGAGTTTATTGAGTCTGATGAGGTCTAGTAGAATATGAAGGACAAGGCTCCTCAACTTCAAGTGGACCCTATGATGGTATTATCCTACAAGTCAGAGTTGAGGGAGAATCACCATCTAAGTCACTATCATCACTTTCCACTATGGAGGAAGGACACAGAGGATTAGAGGCCAAGCTAGGAGAGCTTTCTTTAAAGTGAAAACTCCTCTCAAGCAATAGCTCATCTATCTTTGGATCCAAAAGTCTATATGCCTTAACACCTTCAGGATATCCAACAAAGATGCAAGGCCTACTTTGATGTTCCAATGCCTTGCACTTCTCTAGAGGTATGTGTGCCCAAGCTAGACAACCAAAATAGTTAAAGAAATTTTGGGTATATTATTTCGCTACAAAATCAAAAGTGTTTGACAAATTTGTAGAATTTGTAGAATTTTGGGTATATTATTTCGCTACAAAATCAAGAGAGAGTTCACTACTTCCTACACTCCACAACAAAATGGAGTTGTTGGAAGGAAAAATAGGACAATTATTGAAATGGCAAGGAGAATGATGAAAGAGAAGAATTTAGATAAAAGCTATTGGGCATAAGCCATATGAACAATTGTGTATATTCTAAATAGAAGTCCTACAAAAGAAATTAAAGGAATGACTCATGACAAGTATCGTCTAGGATAAAGACAAGTGTTGATCACTTGAGAGTATTTGGTTGTGTTTCTTATGCATACATACCAAAAGAGAAAAGATCTAACTTAGATTATAAATTCCTAAAATGCATTTTTATTGTTTATCAATCTAAAAATAAAGCATACAAATTATATGATCAATCTAGTTAAGAAAAATATTTTGATAAGCAGAGATGTGATATTTAATGAAGCATCATAATATACCAAAGAAAATGAAACAAAAGGAAAAGAGACAGTGATTGATGAAGCTAAAGGAGGCAAAAGAAGACAATGAAACTAAATCAACTAATGCAAGAATAAGACAATATCAAAAAAATCAAAGAACAAATAAGAATCATCCACCAACTCTTATGTTAGATCCAAATTTTGAGAAAATGACAACAAGGTCACAAGCAAAAGTGAATTATGCATTGATGACTCAAATTATTTAAAATAATGAGCCACAAACATTTGAACAAGATGAAGAAAAATAAAAGTAGATTGAAGCAATGAATGGTGAAATAGAAACAATTAAAAGGAATGATACATGGGATTTAGTTCAACTACCTCCTAATAAGAAGATTATTGGTACAAGGTGGGTGTACAAAACTAAGTATAAATCTGATGGAAGCATTGATAAGCATAAGGCTAGCTTAGTAGAAAAAGGGTACACTCAACAAGAAGGTATTGATTATACTGAAACATTTGCACCTGTAGCACGAATGGATACTATCATTTTTTTTAGCTTTGTGAGCTCAACAAAGTTGGACAATTTATCAAATGGATGTAAAGAGTTCTTTTCTGAATGGATACATTGATGAGGAAGTGTATTTTTCACAAGTTAAAGGTTTTTAAATATCATCTAAAGCACATTATGTTTACAGATTAAAGAAGGTCTTGTATGGTCTTAAGCAAGCAACAAGAGAACGGTATTCAAGGATAGATTCATATCTATAACAAAAAGGTTCTTAAATAAGTCAGTTAGATTCAAATCTTTATATTAGGAGCTTAGCTAAGGTTATTTTTATCTTAGTTCTCTATGTTGATGATCTTATCTATATTGGAAGCAATTCAACTTTATTTGCAGAGTTTAGAGCAACCATGATTGTTAAGTTTGAAATGACAAATTTGGGATAAATGCACTATTTTATTGGTATAGAAGTATGGAGAAATAAAGGTGAAATATTTGTGTCTCAAAGAAAATATGCATTAGTTATCCTACAAAATCTTTAGATGAATTGAAAACCAGTTGCAACACCTATTGAAGTTGGACTTAAGTTGTCTAGCTTAGATGTGTTAGATCTAGTGGACTGCACTCTATATAGACAATTGATTAGAAGTTTGATCTACTAAACTACTACTCAACCAGATATCACACATTTAGTGAGATTGGTATCTAGGTTCATGTTAGAGCCTAAAAAAACATATTGGAGTGTAGCTAAGAGGATTCTTAGATATTTCAAAGGGACATTGAGTTATGGTTGCAGATTTTAGCATTTAGAGGATAGAAAGTTGGTTGGCTATACAAATTTAGATTTGGAAAGCTCCACAAATGACTAAAATTCTACTTTTGGTTATGCTTCTAGTCTTGGTTCATCAATATTTTCTTGGAATTCCAAGAAACAACCAACTATCTCAGTTTCTACAATAGAGGTTGAGTATAAAGTTGCAACATCAACAACTTTCGAAACTATGTAGTTGAGAAGACTACTAGAGGATTTACACCAAATACAAAATGGACCTAAATTGTTGTATTGTGGCAACAAGAGTGCTATACAAATGACAAAGTGTAATGCCCCGCCAAACAACCCCAAAGGAACTAATACATCTCACATTTATGGCACTTTTTTTTTTTTAAAGTAACTAACATGCTACATAATACTAACATTCAACACTCGAAATGAAACTATACATGTACAACATATAACAAAGTACCTTGGGTTTACATGACTACATTACATAACAAATCAACATCTATTACAATACATGAAAGATAGACATACACCAATAATCAAAGATAATAACATGAACATGGACAATACATTATAACATGAATGTATATCAATCAACGATTACATTAGTAAAATGGTACTTCCCAACATGAATTGGGGACAAGTACAATAACATAGAATAATATATATTGAATGTATGAATACAAAGTTCCATATCAAAATCCAACACTGGTACATCTTTTCACAACTCGATAAATGGCTGGGGACCCAATGGGGTGAATAGCACATTCCACCCAACCACATGGACCCTAAGGCCCACCCTTAGTGCTAGGAGATGACAAGATGGACCTCAACAAAAACCATCAAGTGAAGCAAGGATTACAAAACCCCATAGCATGAGCAACAATATCATAAGGTAGCATCTAATACAAGAAACATAGAAACATCTGACACAAGATACATCCAACATAGAAACCTCCACTTCCAAAGAAACATAGCAATAAGACAACATGACAAAAGCATCAGAAACAACATACACTTTCAGAGGTACATGAACCACAAGATAGGAATAACAAACATACAAGGTTGTTAAAGGGTGGAGTGTCATCACATTGGTAGCCATGAGTTACCCTAACATAACCTTCCTAGCCTACTAACCACCATCCTAGGTTATCTTGGTAACCTCTACTGGCTGCTGGATCCCCGTGCTCTCTATGCAAGATCAACATACCTTCCAAGATTACTATGTAGAGGTAAGATAGTTGACCTTGCCATTCCAAGACTTCCCACTCATCCCAAGCCTAAACAAGCACTTGGGCACATGATCGAGCCCATATAAATATAGTCCAAGTGTAAAGGTCATCCGTCATCAAATAACAAAACCATGAAACCACCCACTTACAAGTGAAGCAACATAAAAATCAAATAAATACTCCAGATTTGATATGAGTTTTCCAATGTGGACCCTCTTAAGTCACTGACCCCCATACCAACCCATACAAGTAAAAATCATATCCCCTCAATCCTTTGGAAGATTGTCAAAATGATAACATAGGGGTTCTCCATCAAAGAAATGTCAACAAAAAATAAGATCTCTAAGAGCTACTTTCATCCCATAATTAACAAGTCAACAAGTATGAAAAAATGAGTGGAAAAATCCCAACGAAATCATTAGGCTCAACCAAAGCTAACATAATTAATTTTTGCACTTAAACAACTGAGCATCCAAAGGGAGACCTCCATTTTCTCCTCTCAGAATATGCAACTAGTAATAACTCGCTCAACATATAATTTAGCTAATACACAATTTACACAAAAACAATACCATGACAATAGACAATCAACTAATAAACAATCTCAACACAAAAATTAACCCACTCCAATATTGGAATCAATCATGACAACAAACACAAGTGTTCTCAAAATTTGGTGCTTCATGTATTAAATAATTTACAAAAGAATACAATGCCACTCATATTTAATATTGAGAAATTAAGCAAATTTTCCCCTTGATTACATTGCCATTATTTATTTAATTTTCATTACAATGTGAACTTATATTCTAATTGTCTAATTTCATAAAGAGGCTACAATCCCACCAATACACTAATTCAATACACGGTTGCAATAGTAACATTATTCAACATCGAGGATAGTTATCAAAAGTATCCTCTTCCTAGAAATAAAAATCATTTTAATAACTTCATTGAAGGAAATTATTAAAAATCAAATAAACACATTAATATTTAACTATAATTTATTAAAACCAACCTTTTCTCCCCCTTTTTCTTTCAAAAATTGAATGATAAAATCATTACTATTAAATAAACAAAATAATAATACTTATTAAAATTGATTAAAGAAACCATTAATGATTTAACCACCATTGTAACAATTACTATTTAATTCATAAAAGAATTGAAGACTAAATTATTTGATAAATAATAGCACTTTACTATTTTACTAACTTTGTTAATAATTTACTAACTATATTCATGAAATTATTAATAGTTTTGGTGGGCTCACTTTATATCTTTATTATGGAATCTAAGTTTTTTTTTTAATTTATTTCTCCCCTTTAAGGTAAAAATTAGATTACATGAGACAAAATTTAAGGGACTTACTCCCCCTCCCATTTCCACGAATCTCCCTACTATGGTTGATTTTTAAATGAAATCACCAAAATAGTTAATAAATCCATATCAATAATAATATTATTATTTTATAGTCCACGATACCCTCTATTACATACCTTACCCCATGCAGGATTTGAACTTGTGACCTCTCTTTCAAGAGTACAAGTTCTCCACCATTAGGCCAAAGCAGGTGATATCAAGATCTCTTTATGGATATAGACTATTCTAAAAATAAGTGTCTTCAGCAGTCAAAGAAAATGGCTTTTAGAATAATAGCAACATCAAAGATTGTTTAAATATGAGATCAAATTTCCAACCAAATAAGACATAGCCAACGAGACATGTAAAGAATTCCATTTCCACCCAGCAGCAAGGCAGACCCAAGGGTGACACATGAATTTCCCCAACAAAATCAAGAAATCCTAATCATAAAAATGACTCAGAAATTATATTTTCTTTTTAACATAATTTCAAGAGCCAAGAGAGCGAATAGAAGGATAAGGTTCAAGAGGAGATTATTGGAAATACTAAAGGTTCAAACAAATAGAAAGATAGGCATGTGTTAAAAAATAGATTCAAACAAATGCAGTTGGCAGGTGTAAAGATAAGCTTGAAAGCTTTACCAGCAGCCACACTGCTTGTGCCTCTATGGTGTAGGAGGTGGGCAGAGGCAAAGAAAGATATAAAAGGTTAATTGCATTGCCTGAATGAAAACGGTTACAATTGCCTCTATCTTTGGAGAGATCTGGAAGATCTCGAAACTACTTCGCATGGAGCTAGAAAAATTGCACATGTTTTTGGTGGTCGGTGAATGACAGCGAAGAGATGGTCCGTGGAAGATGGTAGAAGCTTCTGCCTTTAATGTTTTCGGTGGTAGAAATTAATATCCACCAATAGTCCCCCTAATTTCTACCACTAATTACATCATTGTCTTTCATCATCTAAGCTTTAGCTCATACAAACACAAACACTATTTCATTTTATCTGCTGCTTTTCACTACTTCCTTAAGCTCTGTGGAGCTGGGATAGACTCATGGACTTCGACTGAAATCTGCTCCGATCCATGCACTTCCTTTATGCCAATTCGATGATGTTTCAAACTGCCAATTCCTTATGTGATGCCCACCTTATTCAACAAAACCTCTTGAAACCTTTCATCTGTCACAAATGGTGACAGGATCACCTCCGAACTTAGCTCTTGACGTCTGTCACAAATGGTGACAAGATCACCTCCAAAATCTTGCCTAACGTCTGTCACAAAAGGTGACAGGATCCCCCAAACAATCTCCTTGTCTTCTCAATCTGCGACATTCCACATAGCCTTCAATCTGTATGGCGGTGGATGCCACGGTCTCCTTCCAAACAGCGGTGGGTATTTCCAACCATCGAACTCTACTTCTGATTTGAAATCAGCGGCTTCCTTCTTAACTTTTCTTGTGACTTCTTCAACTGCTCATCTTTGCCTTGAATAGTAACTTCTAAAACTGACCACCTTCACAGTTCTCATGCGGTAGCTTTTACAACATATGCGCCCCTTTCCTTCTCCATACAGGGACAGATCTTGGTTTATTCCTTAGCAGATCTCTATTGAATCTGACTTCTGCTGCTAACACGTCCTTGGATGCGGCATCCTCAATCTCTTTTTGAGAATGACTTTCTTCACAGACAGCAACAACGATCCTGGTCTTCAAACAGCCAGCAATCTTTTCCTTCTGGACTTTTTACTTCTTCCAAAAGCTGTGATCTTCAGCTCTCCGATTTGATGCCCACGGTCTGCAAACACAATCTAGCAGCAACATCTTTCAACAACACTTGCTTCTCCAAATCTTCCTTGCCTTGCGCAAATACATCAACACGTTCTTGGATCTCTCTTCATGGACGATGGCATTATGACTCCACTTTAGTGCTTGGTTGTTGCACAGCAACAAATTCGGAATGACTTCCTTCTTCAAAATGGCCTCTCAACATTGGGTCTACTATGCAACGATCTGCTGGCAGATTCTTCTGAATCTTCTTCAACATCTACTCTTACAGCTGGAGGCCTTTTGGACAGCATCAAATCTCTTGGGCGCTGGTCTCTGGCTTTCTATTACTCTTGCGATTTCTCAGCAGCTCCTCAAACATCGATCTTTTTTTTTAACAGCTTTTTCCCAAGCATCTTGGAAAAACAGTGATCTTCTTGATTGCAACAGCTTCTGTAGTTTGTATGGGTGGCTTGAATTCACAGCACTCCATACACCTCCACTTTAAAATCTCAACTCCTTCATAATCTGGGGCTTCGTACAACCGCTCTTTCTCCAGGCGACTCAGGGATCTTCTCAAACTCTTTCACAGCAAACTCTCCCACAATCTTCTGCTCTCCAGGGTCTTCAACCATAGGCTCTGATACCACTTGTAGGAGGTGGGCAGAGGCAAAGAAATATATAAAAGGTTAATTGCATTTCCTGAATGAAAACGGTTACAATTTCCTCTATTTATAGAGGTCTTTGGAGAGATCTGGAAGATCTAGAAACTACGCATGGAGCTAGAAAAATTGCACATGTTTTTGGTGGTCAGTGAATGACAGTGAAGAGATGGTCGGTGGAAGATGGTAGAAGCTTTTGCCTTTAATGTTTTCGGTGGTAGAAATTAATATCCGCCAACATATGGAAGCTTAGGAACGGGGCATGCACATCCCTAAGGGAATATGATAGATGAATCTGGTGAAAATATTGTAGTTGAAACAGCGCTGGAAGGCAGGAAAATAAAGTGTGAAAGCATGAGACAAGGCATGCAAATAGTTTGATAGAATATACACAAAATTGATTTCCCCGGAAGCTCTCTCAAATCTTAGAGCTAATGAAGCACTCCAGAACGCAACCTAACATTAAGAGCTCTATTTGTTTTCTAGGTGCACCCAGCCATGCGGGAATTGGCGGATGGAGTTGCGCTTACTTTACTTATCAGTAATCCTTATAGAATTACATGTGTATAGTTAATAATTTGGTGCACAAATTGCAGATTTATATTAGCGGATGAAGGCCACAGGAATCTCCAGATTGTTGCAAGAGAAATTGTCCAGAGAGATGTGAACCGATTCCCCCATAAAATAGATACAATGATCTTGAGGAGTATATAGAGGTGATGCCAAATGAGACAATCTGAATAACAGGCTTGCACTTGCAATGATTCAGAACAAAAGAAAATAGCAGGTGAAAATGCACAAACGGCATCCCATATATATATTTACGATGAAAAGAGAGGGATTGTGACAAACTAAAATTCACCTCCACAACAAGGAATTTGAGATTCAATCAGATCTATGTGATCTCTCCCGGAATTTAATGGTTATGATCTAAGTCGATCCGAAGTTGGTTATCCCAAAAGAAATTCCATTAAATTACAAGTTTCCATTTTATTTAAACCATTTCAAAGGTACGGAATTCCTACAAATGAATTGATAAACTTAGAATTCTTTGTGGTCTATTTGGGAGCAACCACACTATTTTACATTTACCTTAATAATTAAGAAGAGTAGTAATCATTTGGTAGACAGCTAGCAAATGAGAAAGCCTACCTGATATCGCTTACACTTGGAATCGCTTACACTTGGAAAAAGACAGCTGAAAGGGTGTAGGGTGATGGAGCAACCAGATTGCCAAACATCTCCTCCTCTCGCAGTGATGAATCAGAAAGTTTTCTCAGACCAAGTTCTCATTCCCCTACTAAAATCACTAGAATAATTTTGTTCTTTTTTCTTTTCTTTTTTCCTATTTTTTTTTTTCTTCCAACCCATTTCTTCCAAGAAAGTCTTATTCTTCTTTTTTTCTTTTCTTTTTTTCCTACTTCTTTTTTTTTTTTCCAACCCCTTTCTTCCAGAGAAAGTCATATTCTCTGGAAGACTGTCCTTTTTTAATCCTTTTTCCAAATTAAAATCCTAGAGATCAGTTTTCATTGGAGGAATCTAATAATTTCCCCTTATTCCAATTTTTTTTCTTCTGTTACACAAGCTAAAATTAGCTTATTATTTTTTGCATGTTCTCAGCTACATCAATTTGTAACGGCAAGAGTAATTGCTTTCCAGAAGATTCTCTGATTATTTTCCATTTTTCCTTGCTTTTAACAACAGTGGGAAAACTTATCTCTTTATTCAATTAAAAATCACATTACTTTCTATATCTAGATTATTATCCTTTATGATAGTAATTTGTCAATAATTATTAGAAAACAATTTAAATACAATTACTTCTACAATCACTAAATTTTATTTTATTATAATATTCATGTTTGATTTATTTAATTCAATTTAAACATTATTATTATTTTATTTGTCAAAGTCGCAAAACTATTAAATTTTTTATTTAATTTATCATAATACCTCAAATACAAATCAAACAAATTGAATCAATACCAAACCATGCCTAACTTCGTAGTGAGATAGAAAACATCACATGACGATGCGAATGGAGGGGCACTACACAAATAATTCAGTATTTCATAGTAGGACCAAACATATTGAGATTCAACATCACTATATTAGAGAATTGGTTCAACAGAGATTGATTGAGATTGTGTACTATAGTACAAAAGATCAAATAGCAGATATTTTCACAAAGTCTCTAGCTCGTGAAGGGTTCCATAAACTCAGAGATCTACTTCATGTTCTTCCCAATGGTCATTATGGGGGAGAATGACAAAAATAATGCCCATTGGAGCAACCTTTCTTGACTTTAGTGTTTATCATAAATAATGTTCTGGTGCATAGTAAATATTGTAGTTGAGTTATTGGTGAATATGGTTGTGTGCCATAATGTAACCTCTTTCTGGATCTCTATATAATAGATGCCCTACCTCTTATTTCATTGAAGAAATTTGGACTTTTGTGTAATTGCTTGTGTTGTGATTATCAATCACCATTGTTGTATTATTTTTCCTTCAATCGTAACTATCAAAGAATGACTCTAAAATGTGGAGGAAACATTAATTTCAACATGGAAATCCACAAATATATAATGTGATAATGAGGTTACCATACATAAAAATTGTTGCAGTGCATAGTGCATAGAAATTTTCATATATAGATATTTATCAAATTTTAACACTCTTGTTTATATTATGCTATATTATCAAGCATTAAACTTTAAAGAGTATGATGAATGTAGGAAAATTCATCTATATATAGTTGGTTCTATGAATGAAAGATGCTAGAGCAGTTCTAAAAGATGAAAGTATATAGGAATTTACAACTATAATTAATAAATGGGTGCTTAGTACATTTAATTTTTAACAATATAAAAATCTTCAGTTATGTTACCAAAAACTTGAAAATGAAAATATTAGGAAATCAATAGAGTTCAAGCCAAAAGCACCAGGAACAACATTCTAGCTTAAGGAAGAAGACAAGCTTAGATGAAGTTATCGGAGGTTATTCGATGCTTTGCAGAGAACACCGTTCTAGCTTAAGGAAAAAGACAAGTTTAGAGGAAGCTATCTGAGGTTATTAAGTACTTTGCAGAGAAATCCAGTGTTGCAGTTTGCACTAGCTGTCATACGACAACTAAGAACAATGACTATGCAAACATTCACGTCTAACATGAACCTGCATTATATGATGGGTCTACAAATGATAAGATGCATGTCCAAACTTGTATAAAAAATTGGGAAGTTTTGTTAATCATTAATTATAAATTTATATACAAAAGTTTAGAGAAATGATTGATGATGGCATTAGAACTAAGAATAGTAAGAGAAAAATAAAAAGGCTAACGCACTACTTTAGAATCTTAGATAAGTTAAATTGAGTTTGTAGATGGCTATAAGCATGTTGATATTTTAGGAATTGTTTTTGGAAGCAATATATAAGAATCAAGGATTTAGAAATCAAGGATTTAGAGAATGTTCAAAGGTATTAAAAGTAAATCAAGATATAATCCATATATTTCCTTGTCCTACTGAGGAGTTTTAAATTTTATTGATATAATATTGGGCTTTCATCCCTCATATTTATTCTTATCTATAGTGGATAGACCATCAATGAGTAGATCGGCCTCAATCTTTTTTTACTGTAAACAAAAATAGATCGCCTAATAATAGTATTTAATATTAGAATAAAGGAAATCTTCCCTTATAATGAATAAGCCCACATTTTAGAGAGCTAAGGACTGAAGTATTAGGTTATAAGGATATCAATAGGAGAATGAAGATCTTTGATGAAACCAACCCTCAATTAAAATCTAATTGTAGTCTACATAAAACAAGACCTTTCAACAATTGAAGAATTCTAGAGGATTTTTTACCTCTTCCAAAATTGTTTTAAACAAAACAAAGTTGTTTCCATCTACAAGTATTTTCCCTTTCTCATGGTACTCTTGGATTTTTTTTAGTTTTGGACTTTTAGTAGGGGAGAGGGGCCCATAACGGAGCAACCTAACTTTGCGTTTCTCAAAATCCTACATGGAAATTTCAAATCAATCCCAATTCTGTACAATAGTTTATTTGGCAACTGATTTTCTTCTATATTTCGTTTCAGGGCCACAACATCAAATATGATGCCACATCAGCATGCTTTTGTTGGGGTATCCAAAAAGGACAATAAAAAAAGTGAGACTGATAGTTGTGCACTGTGTCATGTTTTATTGGTGTGCTAATGTGGCATCACATGATTTGTCACTTTGTGCACTTTATGGATAAAAAGTGTTTCACAATTGGATATTAAAGTGCTCCACTATGGAGCCCACTGAGGACTACTTCTATCCCCACTATTGGACTATGCTCCATTACGGGCCCCTCTCCCCTACTATTTGTAGGATCATATTTTTCACATGTTGCTTTCTGCATGCAATTTTCCCATAAAATTTTTTGAGCTTAACATTTTACAAAATTATGTCCTAAATACAGATGATACAATCCAAAACTCGAAATGCATATTCCAAATGAAGGGGCTAAGAACAAAGAAACAATCAAAAATCTTTCCCAAGTACAAAATACCCTAATTACCCTCAATTGATTCAAGGTTTAAAGCATCTTTAAAACATTAATAAAGTGCCCAAATACTGGAAAATTAAAAACATAAAGAAGTAAATAACACAATTCACCCAAGATTTACCATATTAAGGAAGAGAAACAATTAAATTTCAATATACTTACTGCCAATTACATTGATGTAAAATAAAATAAAAAATAAAAGGGTAAGGGTAGCTCAGGAAGTACTCTCTATAAGTACTCTCTATAAGCCAGTAGGTATTTATTCCTCTACATAAGAATATGATAGGACAATGAAACATAGAACAGTCTCTTAACAAGGCATTCTCTCTATTTGAAAACAATGTCTAAATGGTAAGGCTTTTTTGATAGCAACGTTTCCACGGTTCAAAGTCTTAAGGAAAATATAGTCTTCCCATAATAGTGATCGAACACCAAAGACGGTAAGGCTGTTTTGATAGCAACGTTTCCACGGTTCAACGTCTTAAGGAAAATATAGTCTTCTGATAATAGTGATCGAACACCAAAGACGGAACATGTTTCAAGATGGCGAGGAGCAGTGTTGATGAATTTGTCAAGCAACGCTTCTCTGCCTTGATCGAAGCTTGGGCTATGCCAATGGAAGATTATCCTCACATGCTCTACTCCTCTCGGCAACGCATCCCATTCATTTACGTCAATAACCTTTAATATTACGATTAAGGAGGAGCCTGTGAAAACGAACGCACCTGAATCGGACCTCTCACTGCGGAGGAGGAGATCCGTCGGTGAGATGATCGCCGATCCTGACTGGCTGCCTGAGGGTTGGATCACAGAAAAAAGAATCAGAAAAAGCGGTTATTTTGATAAGGTGTTCCATAAGTATTTTTTTCTTTTTCCAACTTTCTCAGTTGGAAATAGGATCTGATGGGATTTTTCTAAATGTGAAATTTAATCGTTTTTTTTAATTGTTTTTGAAAATTCTCAGTATTATATAGAGCTAGCTACTGGTTATAGTATTCCATCAAGGCCAGAGGTAGAGCGATATTTAGAAACAGGAACGAGGAAAAAGCCAAAGGGTAATCTTTGTTAATATTAAAATCTCATTCTATTTAGTTTTATTTGAATGCATTTCTGGATGGTTATACTATTTGATTTACCACAGGAACATGCAATAAAAGGGTGAAAGCAGGTCCCCAGCTTTCTGTTCAAGTACCTGTCATGAGAGGCCAACTCTTGTTGGCTCAGGTACAAGCCATGCAAGAATCAAAACTGTCATCTACTGTCGTTGGCTCAGGTACATGCCATGATAGGACAACATCCATGAGAGGCCAACTATCGTTGGCCCAGGTACAAGCCATTCAAGAATCAAAACGGTCATCTATGTCGTTGGCTCAGGTACATGCCATCTCTCCAGCCTGCAGCATAAGCAGATTTTTGGGCAGCTGTCAACCTTACATGGTATTCAATGATGATATAACTAATGTAATTCTGTTGTATGCATTTAAACTATTATTAATAAAACAAATTCATTTACATATGCAATGAATTTTTTTTATTAATAATAGTTTAAATGCATACAACAGAATTACATTAGTTATATCATCATTGATTTAGCAGCTATACCATGTAAGGTCATATGCAAACCAAAATCTGCCTGTACAGTTTGTCTTACAGCAGTGGAGGGATTACATGATCAGATCACTTTAGAAAAGGGATTATAAGTGGCTGTGAATATGGACTATACCAAAAAAAAAACAAGATAGGTTGTCTATATAGTATTAGCTTATGCTGAGTTTCCCATGTTCCTGCTCTCGCTGCAGGCTTCTAAGCTTCCCCTGTTGGCAAGTGTCTCATTTACTGTCCTTTCATGGCATGTACCTGAGCCAACGAGAGTAGATGACTGTTTTGATTCTTGCATGGCTTGTACCTGGGCCAATGACACTTGGCCTCTCATGGATGTTGTCCTATCATGGCATGTACCTGAGCCAACGACAGTAGATGACAGTTTTGATTCTTGCATGGCTTGTACCTGAGCCAACGAGAGTTGGCCTCTCATGACAGGTACTTGAACAGAAATCTGGGGACCTGCTTTCACCCTTTTATTGCATGTTCCTGTGGTAAATCAAATAGTATAACCATCCAGAAATGCATTCAAATAAAACTAAATAGAATGAGATTTTAATATTAACAAAGATTACCCTTTGGCTTTTTCCTCGTTCCTGTTTCTAAATATCGCTCTACCTCTGGCCTTGATGGAAAACTATAACCAGTAGCTAGCTCTATATAATACTGAGAATTTTCAAAACAATTAAAAAAAACGATTAAATTTCACATTTAGAAAAATCCCATCAGATCCTATTTCCAACTGAGAAAGTTGGAAAAAGAAAAAAAATACTTATGGAACACCTTATCAAAATAACCGCTTTTTCTGATTCTTTTTTCTGTGATCCAACCCTCAGGCCCAGTCAGGATTGGCGATCATCTCACCGACGGATCTCCTCCTCCGCAGTGAGAGGTCCGATTCAGGTGCGTTCGTTTTCACAGGCTCCTCCTTAATCGTAATATTATCCTACGCTTCTGCTGTGTGAGGTCATGCCATCCACAAAAGGAAAAGAAGGCATACTCTAATTCCAGTGGGGAGGTCAGCGTTGCATACGTATCCAGCTCCTCAATGCCCAATTTGAAGTGGAATCTGGCATGCTTGAGGCGGGGGCAGGCCTGCAGAAAGGCCGTGTGGACACGTGGTGGGTTGAATAGGGAATAGTGCCAATAATATTCCAGCCTGGGGCAGTTCCTCCCCACAATGTCTAACGTCACCAAGGCCTTGTGCTCTCCTCCTCTCACGTACTCCAGCTCCAAGTCCACTTCCAGCCGTTGTAGCTGCTGCTGAGATGAAAGAAACTTGTGGAGGAAGTAACCATGCGCAAGGATGTCCACCACGCGCGGTGTGCCCGCATAGAGGTCGATTTCCGGGTGGGTGGAAAAGGAAAAGTATCCCAAAATGGCGTCCATTGTTTCCTCATTGTATTTGTGGTGGCGGTGACCATCATAGCAGAAACGGAGGCTCACGAGGCGGCTGCGTGAGAAGCGATTGATGAGGCGATTGCGGATGGATGGTGTCACGCTTTTGAAACACGACATGTCCACCCTACGACGCTGCTCGTATAAATATTTTGCCTGGGATGCCACACCCCTGCAACACGATATCAAGTTTGCAACATCTTTCAACGATAAATTTTCCGCTATTTTAATTATTATCTCATTCGGGAGCTCTGGCAAGTTCATGCGAGTACGCCTTGACCTTCTCCTTCCTTCTCTCAATTCGCTCATCCTGCACAAAATCTGAATAAAATCATTCATGTTGATTTCAAGCTTCAGAATCATATTATGCAATTTACGAAATTTACAATTTAAAATTGAGAGAACGCCTGCAGAGCAAGTCTTAATTCATGGGCGGATTTAAACAGCGCACATTAATCACGGCCAACAATTTATTACCATGATAATTTGCAGGGAAAAAATTAATTGCATAAATTTTTGGCCATTAATTTTCCCTGGCGGTGAATTTTCCCGCAGTGAATTATTGACAGTGAATTTTCCATTAGTGAATTGCTGGCGGTGAATTTTCCTACAGCCATCATTTACAGTGTTTGAGTCAACATCCTTAGGCCACCCCAATACATACACTTCAACAGCCTTAGGCCATCCCAATACATACGCTACTATCCAAAAGAGTTACAATTGTAGACTGGCTAGACCCGCCCCAAACTACCTATAGACACATACTAACATACCCATTTCCCAAATTTTGATTAGAAACCAAAAACCAAAAAGGAAACTTCACTCGCTACTTAGGGTTTTCATTAACATTTATATAATAAAAATATAAATATATAATATTTTATATAAAAATATGATTTGATTGTTTAAGAGAAATAGAGATGGTTGGTTGCATTACAAAAAGATGTTGCAGAACACAGTTGCAATTAAGGGGGCCCACACTAATCATCAATGCTTAGTGTAAGTTGTTTAAGCCTATCCTTAATTTAGGGCTTTTCCTATTTCTTAGAACAGAATTTTTGGAATATATATCAATAAATAGAGTACATTTAATCTATGGAAAAAGAGAGAGTGCTTACTTGTGAGATGATTCAGTTCTTGAAATTTGACTAAGTTCAACACTTGTTACTCCCCTGATGCTTTATTTTCAAACATGCAAATGATCACAAACTGTAGAATAAGGATAAAATTCAGGTGAAAGACATGAATCAATGGTATCAAACTACCAAATACATAAAACTTAAACTCTAAAGATCTTGATTCAACAATGAAGCACAAATGAAAATAGAAACATAAAATAACAAAGCAATAATACCATGATTCTTATGCCATGGTTGAATCACCTTCATTGCTCTTCTCCATTTTTCTTTATATGCTAGCTTGCCCTCAAATTTGTAGTATGTAAGAATATCAAACATAGTGGTTGTAATTAGTCAATTGGTATCAAAATGAAAGGGATAGGTCTCTTTTATAGAAAACCAAATTTGAATGAAGGGTCAAGATTAAATGATGGAAATCAATGGATGAGATTTCTTTGAGAAGAAAGAAAATAGGGTTAGGGCTAAAATAGGGTATAGTTAAGGATGGACGGTGGAGATTAAAAGTTAATAAAACCTTATCAAGGTTGAGATGAGAGATAAGATTTGGCACCGACAGAGAGGTAGTTTGAATAAATTAAATGGCATCAGAACCCTCAGTTAGAAAGTTCATCACCAACAATTCACAAGAAGGAAAATTTACAGCCATGACAAATTTATCGCAAAGAAAATTCACCACCATGGAAACAAAACTATTAATGTGATGAATGTGGCAGTGAATTGAACCAACTTAATGTGATGAATGTGGTGGTGAATTGATGTGATGAATGTGGCAGTGAATTGAACCAACTTAATGTGATGAATGTGGTGGTGAATTGATATGTCATAGCGTGAATTGTTGATAGTGAGTTTTCCTAGAGCCATTTAATTTAGGAGAGATAGTGAATAATTAAATAATAAAAGCAATTATTTAATTATAGAAGAAGAGAGAAAAGTTGACTTTTTAATTAAAATAATTGGAAACAATTATTTAATTAGAAAGCATAGGAAAAAACAAATTAGTAAATAATTACTAGTGCAGGGGAAATAATTATTTGATTATAGTAGGAAAATATCAATAAATAATTAAACAAATAGAAATTTATTTAATTATACATAAAAGGATTAATCACTAACATAACTAAATAAATATTAATATATTTAATTAATCAAAATGAAAATAAATTAATTAAATAGTTAAAATTATTTTATTTTAAAAATAATAATTTTAGACAATAATTAAATAATAAAAACAAATTATCTTACATATTTTATAAACAAGAAGAGATTGAATGTATTATGAGCGTCAAACTCAATATTTGGGGATTAAATATACACTATAACTAAATTATATCCGTAGTTATTAGTTTTTTCCCAATCTTATAAGCCTTTCAAAAATTACCTAATACATGAAATCCTACTTTTCAAGTTCTAACTCACACTTTATGTGTATATATATATATAGATAGATTATTAATAAATTGCTTTGATAAATTATAACTTACTAAATATAAGAAGGAAATTATTTTTATGGCAATAAGATTGTATTTAGAGATTTTTGTTTTAGATATTTAAATATATATTTTTATTATGATTGTAGAAATATTATTATATAAACAAAAATAATAAAATAAAATGAATATATATTTAAAAATTTTAAATAAACAAAATAACATAATTATATTAATAAAAATGGTTATTCTAATAAAAAGTAAATAATAAAAAATAAATAAAATGTTTGAATAAATACTAAAACAAAACAATTCTCTAAATAAATAATACAAATAAATTAATAATTTTTTTAATGTAAAATAAAATAACCTTTTGTGAATAAAATATTTTTTAAATAAATAAAATTGGCTAATATATTTAAAATAATATTTTTCTTTTAGAAAAATATAAAATTATAATAAATAAAATATAAAAAATATATTCATGTGGTCCAATTTGTTTCTATATACGTGGAGATAAAATAGAAGGAAGGAAATATTATTATATTTATTAACAAACTAAAATTTTAAAGCTAAAATTAAAAACTTAAAAGTAAATCGAAATTCATTATAATTTATTTAGTATTTTTAATTTTAAAACTTAAATTAGTTAATTTTAATATATATTTTTATTTTGCAGTAAATTAATTTGAAAAAATAAATAAATAAATAAATACATGATGAAGTGTTTGAATTTTTATAATTATTTAATTCATTCCATAAAAACAATTGCCTTCTTAAAATCTTTATGAATTTTTTGTTTGTGTTAGAATAGATCCACACCTCAAGATATAAATGCCCAAGTTCTCTAAATTATAACTAAGTCATGCTACAAAGT
The DNA here is from genome assembly GCA_007258455.2 of Sequoia sempervirens. Classification (NCBI taxonomy): domain Eukaryota; kingdom Viridiplantae; phylum Streptophyta; class Pinopsida; order Cupressales; family Cupressaceae; genus Sequoia; species Sequoia sempervirens. The sequence goes on along the minus strand of VDFB02271358.1, from coordinate 726,322,103 downwards.
TAACATATAGAAATATTAATAGCCATGATATTTTATTATTATTAATTTTCTTTTAGAATTTTCTATATATGAAAAAAATTAAAACATCCCCACCATATTTCACTTATACTATCTATCCATATGAGAGGAAGGGAAAATTACCTCATTATTATTTTTGGAAATCATGGCTACTATTTGAAAAGCTCTATATGCAAGGAGGGGGGAAATTATCATGTTGGAAGCAAAGAAGGGTCCTTTATGAATCCAATGCGCAAGTAGTGGTTTCAATGTTGACTGAGAGGCAGTAGTATGGGGGTAATTGGTGGTTAGCTCCAGTTATTCATCAGATTCTTAGTTTCAACATGTAAGAATTAGCTATGAAGGTAGCCACCGAAGATCTAGAGGCCTAATCGAAAGCACATGCATAAGAGAGATATAAATAATATGACAAGAATAAACTGTATTCTACCAATGATGCAAGTAGAATGTAATGTGCCAAAGTACATAGGAGACCCCTTGGTTATACAGCCAAGGTGACTACATAGAAGGGCATAAGATTATGAAAAGTGTCATAATATTATGACATGAGACAACTGTGAAATGCTATCACTTCACCTAAAGTGGAAAAGTGATAATGTGATAATCACCACAAATGGTGGATCGCCCACAAAAGGTGGAGATATAATCACATGATGTGTCCATGAAAGGTTGATGTGATAAAGTATTAACATGATAAGTCCACCAAAAGTGGAAATTCTCCAACTTCCTCCTATGTGGTCCCTAAGTAAACTTAACTAAGATGTCATCATGACCTAGGACAAGGTACAACAATTTTAATTACACCAACACCCCCCATTAAGTGCAACTTAGGGAGAATGTACACACAAGCAAATAATGCAATATGGGTCCCGAAAAGTAGGCCATGGTAGGTACCCATGTACAAATGCAATACAATCTCTCATAAAGCGGGGAAAAGGAGAAAGCCACGTAGGAAAAAACTCCCCCCTAAAAGAGAGATAAAACAAAACAAAAACTCCACTCAAAAGATGAGAAGGGAAAAACATCAAGTGAGGAAAAAGCCGTGCCTAAAAGAGAGAATGAATAATTCAAGTGACCTTCTTAGATGAAACATCCTGCACCCCCAAGAGAGCTCGCAAATGATGATATATACTTTCAGTGAAGGGTTCGATGAAGATATTTGCAACCTATTGTGCTATAGAACAATACTACAAATCAATGACCTGCTCTTGTATCAACTCCCGAATGTAGTGCATATGAATCTCAATGTGTTTGGTCCTTTGATGTTGAATCAAATTCTTCGAGATCTAGATGACACTCTAATTGTCACAATGAATGACTATAGAGCATGGAATAGTGAAGCTAAACTTAGTGAGAATATTCTAAAGCCAAATAGCCTTAGTAGTAGCATTAACAACCCCTTGATACTAATCCTCAGTCAAAGAAAGAGCAATAGCATGTTGCTTCTTACTCTACCAACAAATGGGGCTATAACCAAGACGAAAGTTGTAGCCATAAGTGGAATTACGATCGTCAAGATCGCTAGCCCAATTAGAATTTGTATATCCCACCAAGGTAAGTCTTGTAGCTATTACGTAGTGAATCCAATGATGATGTGCACCCTATATGTAATACAAGATGCATTTGACTACTTTCTAATGAAGCTCATATGGTTCCTACATGAAGCATGAAACCATGCCAACTGCAAATGAGATATCAGAGTGTGCGTGAGTCAAGTAGATGAGTCTCCCAATAAGTTGGTGATACAAAGTGGCATCAAGTGTAGTAGAGCACTTAGCCTCAAGCTTGACTCTTGAAAGAAAGGGAGTCAAAGCAGGCTTACAATCAACCATGTGAAACTAAGCTAGAATATCAAGAGCATATTTGGGTTGAGAAAGAGATATCCTAGAAGCTAACTGAGTGATCTCAATCTTAAGAAAGTAATGTAAGGGGCCCAAGTTAGTCATAGAGAATCTATCCTACAAAGTAGATTTGATATTACTAATGATGGATGAGGTACTCCTTGTAATGATCAAGTCATCAACATAGAGCACAAGTAGTAAATGAGAATCATCCTATAAAAATATGTATAAATTCAAATCTAAATGAAACCTGGTGAATTCTAATGAGAGAAGAAAGGAATCCATCTTGGCATACCAAGCCCTAAGAGCCTATTTGAGGCCATAGATATAAACTTCCTCAATCTCCAAACCAAACAAGAATCCTATAGAATCCTTATGGCTGCTCCATGTAAATCTCCTCATAAAGATCCCCATGAAGAAATGCACTCTTTGCATCCATCTGATGTACAACCCAACCATGAGCTGCAACAATAGTAAGTGTCAAGCGAATGGAGTTCATATTAGCAATGAGTGCAAAGTTCTCTATATAATTAACACCTAGAACTTGTGAGAAACCTTTTGCCACAAGCCAAGCCTTGTACTTATCCAAACCTCCATCCATTGCATACTTGTTCCAATAGATCCACTTACATTGAACCATCTTTCCACCCTTAGGGAGTGGAACTAAATCCCATGTGTGGTTCCTCATCAAGGAACTATACTCTTCCTTCATTTTTGAATCCCATTTAGAAATTCTTGAAGCCTCCCTAAAGGATTTTTTATCTGAATCACTAACAATATAAGCATGTGAAAACCCTGATGTTTTGACCAAGTCCTTTGAGTATCTGAAGGATCACCAAGAAGAGAACCTACTAACTCAAGAGTTTATCGAGTTTGATGAGGTCTAGTAGGATATGAAGGACAAGGCTCCTCAACTTCAAGTGGACCCTATGATGGTATTGTTGTGCCCCTAGCACACACGCCCCGTTCGGAACGGGGGCCCTCTTTTCTTTCACCTCGTCGGGTCTTTTGGGGCTTCCTCGTTTTGCGTGCCCCTCTTTTTTTTGATATTTTGCATGGTCGATGTTGCTCCAAGGTTTCATCATAAGTCGACCATGCCTCTGCTTTTGGTTTTTGCTGCCCTTCGAGGCCTCACAGGTTCCCTTTAGCATTTTGGCTCTAGAACGGCCCTGTGCCCTTCCGGGCGTGGGCATTCGGAGTTCCCTTTTCAGGCTTCCTTGTCACCTTCCCCGTCCTTTGCAGCATTCTCTGGGTGTCTTTCCACCCCTCGAGGCCCGCCCTGCCATCTTCCGTTTGAATCCGGCGAGGATCTCCCGGGCGGCGCCTGCCCCTTCAGGCCCCGTACCCCGGAAGTCCGCTTCCGGACTTCCGTCCCAGGCTCGCCTCCTGCGGCGGCTACCCTCCGGCGGCCACCTGCCTCTCGGACCCTGGGATGCTCCTCACCATCGCCGCTGGACGACGCGAGGTTCCTTCAGCGGCGAATTCCTTCCTGCCGCCCCGCCTTGCTGGCCCAACCGTCTGGAGTTCCATCCTCAGAACTCCGTGACAGGTCCGCCATCATCGACGGTGGACCTCCGCCTGCTGTCCACCTTCCGGGCCCCAAGGCTCTCTTCGCCGTAGCCGTCCCAGGTTTGCAAATCAAATAGCGGCCATCACTCCGCATCTTTCTGGCCGCCGGGCCTCAGAGTCTCCGCCACCGCCGCCGACCTAATTTGAAATCTCACCAACTTTTGGCGCAGCCGTACCTGCAATTAATTTAGGTATTAATGGCAGTTGGGGTATAAAATTCCCAACCCGCCAATGTCATTTTCATTGTCTAAATTGGAGCGAATTGCACATGCGATTGACTGGAGCCTGCACATTCAAGGCAGGCCATCCCCGGTTGCCCTCCCGTCCTTTTTCATCCTTTTGGAGGATTTCAATAATTGAACAGTTAATTAGATTGGCATAAAATCAAAGAACGCGAAATCCCGTCCATAACCCATGTGTTGGAAAATGAACAAACTTAATAGAAACGCCCTCACCGCCGATCTGGAACTTTTCGGTTGCTCGGCTGTTCTTCGCACAGGGCAGTCCGCTCCCCCGGGTCCGAGGCCCGTCTCCACCATCAAAGTTTAAAGCGTCAAACACCCGCGGGTGGCAATCCTTCTGTCCGGGCCCGGTCCACTGGGTTTCCCTACCCGGGGTTCCATCCGCTTTTTGCCGAGCTCGAAATACCAAAACTCTCCAACTCCCCAGCTCCCGGATCCCGGCAGCCAATCCGCCGTTAAACTTGAAACTTGGCTCGCGTCCTTCGTTCCTTCCGGGCCCGGCCCCTCGGAGTTCCATCTGCGGAGTTCCCTCGGGGGTCTGCCTTCTCAGCGGCGGGTGTCACCCGGCGCCCCGCCCCCCGGCCCCCACCTACCTCTCCGCCGCCGTTGCCTTAACCTTTTGGAAACCGCTGCTTTCGCGCTCCCGGGCTCCGGTGGTCAGAATTCCACCCTCGGAAGTCCTCTTACCCACCACTGCGTTTTATGGAAATTCTTCACCATCCGCCCGAAAGCCGGAGCCCAGGCCTGCTTTTGTCGTAACATTTTGCTGAGTTCCTCGGTGCCTAGGGCCTTCCGGGCTCGACTGTCTGGAGTTTCGTCGCCGGAACTCCGTGACGGTTCCACTGTCGTCCACGGCGGAACCTTGCCGCCGTCCCGCCCTTCGGGCCCTGAGGAGGTCTTCGCCGTCGCTGTTGAGCAGCATGAAATCCTTCAAGCAACAGACCTTTGCCGACCTTCCACACTCCAGGCCCCGGGCCGCTCGTCGCCACCTCCATATAAATCAATAAAAATCTTGAAGCGCCCGGCGCGCCGCGTCTTCCCGGCCGCCGGGCCCCGCCTTACCAAAAGTCGTCGGGCCTTAATGACAAACCTCATAACGACCGTCCCTTGGCCCCCTGGATCCCGGCTGTTAGACTTTCGCCTTCAGATTTCCGTTTGCCATCCGCCGTTGCCAGTTACCTTCTCCTGCCTACTTTCCGGCTTGGAACCTCCGGTGCCCCAAACAAGCTCAAATTCAGAAACTGATTTCGACCCACATCCTGAAATTTTCCCTTCTCCATCGTGGGCCTCTCAAGACACTAAAATATGACCAAGGAGGGTCTCTGGGAACTTTCAGTTGCTTTCTCCCTTCCAAACAGCATTCCTGCCAGGGAAGTCTGGCCCTCCCGGCCCGGATTGTCCTAGCGCCCTGAAATGAAGATCGATACCATCTAAGGATAAAATTTATGATATATTTGAATGATTATTTAGGTGTTATCTTTGAAATGTGTACTAACATAAACACTTTTGATGTTTTGTTACACTGACTTCGCCCGTTGCGTGTAGAATATATGGAATCAGCTGCAGGAACTTCAGGGGCCTCCAGCGAGAAGGATAAGGGCAAGAAATCAAGGAGGGTCGTTCAAGGAAAAGAAGATAAGGATCAGATGAAGTTTCTATTTTAGGGTGAGCCACTCCAGTCAAAGATCTCAACGGACTGGAAAGAAGTCTCAGATACTAACATTGGCCAAGTGGACATAAATGAGTTTACTCAGAGGGTCAAGGTCGACCCTACAACAAAGAATGCTAGACTAATAAGGTAGAGTGGAATTGCCAAGGCTGCTGGTTTTCCTCCCTCTCTCATAGCACCCGAACTAGTAATGGCTTGCCGAGAAGCCTACCAAACGGACACTAGAACAATCGTGGACAAGGAGGGGAACATCCTCGCCGACATGTCGCCAGAAGGAATTACCAAAACATTCCACATTCCCACGTTCCCACATATGGAGGTCCCCACTTTGGAACAATTCCAGGCAGCGTGGGATGCCAATCCGTTAGGGTGCAAGAAATCGATCAACCTCCTCTGGCTTAAGGAGAAATGGGACAGCGCTGCGAAGGTTCCCCACGAACTCTTCCGTAGCGATTTCCACAAAGACTATCATGACCTAGTAACTATGCTGAGCAGGGTCATGGGTCTCCCAACGGCTGCCTACTTCCAGGAATGGATGACATATTACATTGAGCAGATCCTGCGAGGGAATGAGGATGTTAACACCAAGACCTCATTCGACTGGGGAGGCATCATCAGCAACTGCTTCCATGAGCAGTTTGTAAACGTCAAGAAGAGTTCTAAGTTTTACATGACCTACTACCTAGTGTACTCCCTGGCAGGTCATAGAGAATAGAGCGGGCTATTCGTGGCACCAGATCAGGGGCACAGGCGAGGGCTCAAGCCATTTGACAAATACCCTTAGCTTCAATACCACAACTTCAAAAAGGAGTACTACCGGCTCAATGATGCCTTCATTGGCCATATTATCATATTGATTGTTGGAGACTTCGAGAGGAGAGTCTCCCATAATGCCAGGGCACTCTTGAAGGAGTATGCCTTCCTATTCATATAGTTCCCCAAATTTACCTACATTCGGGCCCAGGGTTTCACAGAACTGCCGAATAGATTGCCGCGGTACCCAAATGATAGGATCATCCTCTTGGAGCTTTCCCGGCAACTCCAACACATCTAGGTCATCTTCGGCAACAAACACGTAGCAGGGATCCCCTATCCCATGACCTTCGGCCAGGGCCTGTATCGACTACAGACGTCTCAATGCACCGACAACTCTAAGAAAGAGCTCAAGGAATACAATTTTGAATGGTACAGGGCTCGCCAGTGAATGGACCCACATGGCCATGTCAGGAAAGCACTGGGGCTGGCATACGCCCACAAGCACCATATTGAAGACTTCTGGGCAGATTGGAAAGATGACAAGGAGGTCCGCATGAGGCACTACATGCGCATGACCGTACAGTTCTTAAGAAGAGTGCAACTGTTCCAGGTACCGGACCAACACGAGGAGGATGAGTCCACCCTTATGCACCCGAGGTACCTTGCGGTTGCCAACCTGGCAATCCCCTCCATTGATTGGGATGAGCAAGAGGTCGAAGACTTGGATACCATCACCCAACCAATAATAACTCGCACTAAGGAGTGGGTCGATGGATAGGTGGCACAACTAAAGCAACAAGGGGCGGTCTTAAAATATGAGGCGCTCAAGAGCGAGCCAAGCGCCATGGAGGACGTTGCCGCCACTATGTCAGCTGGTGAGACTTCCAAGTCTCCCCCCATCACCAGGTCTCAAAAGAGGAAGGGAATAAAGACAGCTCAATCTGCAGACCCCAAGGAGCAAGCAAAGAAAGACACGAGAGGCTCATCTCCCAAGAGGCTCAAGCAGATAATGACTACCACTGAAGTACAACCTCCCTTGCTTCTCCCTCCCCCAACTGGTGTACCACCCACCTCCTAGGCTATGATCACCTCATCTTCATAGGTAGTGGACATTTTTGTCCATCTTGCCTCCTCACCCCTAGCCGGGTCAATAATTAACGTCAACTCCTCTTCTGGCATGACCACTCCCCCTTCCTCTTGTATTGCCATGTCACCCATTACCTCCCTGCCTCTGGCAATAATAGCATCGCCCGTTCCCCTTTCCACTGTACCTGAGGCTATTGTGCGGCACCTGTAGAATCTTCCCCCTGAGCTCTCTCAGATCCTAATGGACCCTACTCTCCAAGCAGCCCTTGCCCAAGCCCTCGCAACAGCTCAGCCTTCATAATTGCCAACAGGGTTGCCAGCCATGGAAGCCACGATGTAAATTTAAAAGGAGTTGGAGGAGCTAGAATAGGAGGCCTCAAAGCCTATTGAGGAGGAGGCCGATGAATATCATGAGCTCGGGTGCCAGGGAGATCATCCAAGCATTCGATGAGGACATTGAAGAAGAGTCGGCTCAGCAGCCAAAGGATGTTGGGGAGAAAACAAAAAAGTCACCGCAGAAAGAAGAGGGACAGCCACAAGAGGAGCAACCCGAAAAGGATATATCTGAGGCCGAGACCCGTGTTGTGAAGAGCCCCGAGGCCAAGGCTGCTGAAGGGAAGAAAGAAGAAGAGGCAGCGAAAGAAGGAGGTTACACCCAGCAATTGTCCACCAAGCTACCCGTCAAGTGCCTCGTATTCATTCAAGACTCCGACGAAGAGGAGGAGGAAGCTACCAAGGAAAAGGAGGCAGAAGTCTTGCCTCTAACTGAAAAGGGTGAGGGCAGCCATGGAGCACCCAAAAATAAATCCACCATGCTCAACTGGCTGGAGAAACAGCTTGAAAAGACAACCCCAGTGCTGAAAGACCCGAGGGCAAGATTGGAGGCCATCTTGGCTCTATCTCTGAGCACGACAAAGAAGGAGAAGAAGCCTAAGGTCTGTTCCAAGATAACGATGGACGCTTCCAACTTCTGAGCAGCACAAGTTGCCATGCCTACAGTTGGCTAGACCAGGGTGAGCTATAATATCTCCACCATTGATTTGGGGACAGCAACTAGGAAACATAAAGTTGAACACCTGGAGGAATCAGTGGCCACAGTGGTGCACCTGATGAAGCAGGACAAGGTATCTAAGGATGAGCTCAAAGCGCAGATTGCTGCCCTAACTGACTACATCTAGCAATGGTCCTCAGTGGACGATTTGCCCACCACCTCCGCAGCCACGCCACAGTTGCTCTCCAAGGAACAGATTGACAAGATGGAGAGAAGGAAGAACTTGGAGAAAACCACCGAAGATTGGTTCCGATGGGTCATATACGTTGGGAACATGGGAATCAGCAGGGCTATGCGGACAGCCAACAAGTTCTTTGACCTAATCCAGTCCCTAGAAAGCACGAAGAGGCTGTGTACCAATTTCCCCGCCATCTATGACTCAGCCTTCCCAAAAATCAAGGCCATCCTCCAAATTCCTAAGAGCATGTGGGAAGAAAAGCAAGAACTGAAGAAAGAAGATCACTGGCTAGTAGATGTGTGGCGCCGAGACCTCGATAACCGGAAGGACAGGTTAGAGCAAATCCTGGGCAAAGTAGATCTAGATATCGAGTGGATCAGAGAAATACGGGTGGAATGCGCTGAGTATCTCAAGTTGATGATGGGCTATGATATGCCCACAGTACAAATGGATGCCGAAAAGATCAAGCCATACTTTCATGAGAAGATGAAGGACGGGGCAGCCGGAGAAATCACAACAGAATTCCTAAGTTTTGCTGCCCGCACCTTCGATCGATCAGAGCTTTTCAGAGATCAAGGCTCGAAGTATGACGAGGATTAGAAGCGGCTGGAAGAGAACACTAAGGAATGGAGCTACCAAGCGCTAAGATGCGAGATCATTGAAATTGACAAACTTCAGGCCGCCATCCTCAAGCACATAGAACACGCAGCTTTCGAGGAGCAAGAGGGCAGCCCAGGGATTAGCTACAGGATGAAAGAGCAATAGTGCCATCCACTAGATGACAAAATAGGGAAGAGACAAAAAATGTTTTTAAATTGTAAATCTATTTGGGGGTAGGTGAAACCCTATTTTGTAATGAATCATGGCCACACAATTGTAATGAATCTTGGCCATTCATTTAACTTTTGGGAAACTATAAATAGAGCACTCCCCTCATTTGCAAAAGTGAGAGTTGAGTTGTTGTAAAGGCATGCTGCAGAAATTTATAAGAAATATCATTGACTTGGTGTATTTCCTTGATTTCTCTCTTGTCAATTGATTCATTCTCCAATTTCACATGTTTAGCTTAGATCTCATGGCTGTTTAGTTAGCTGTTTACTTTATTTTGGACAGATTTTAGGAATGCTGTTTGGTGATTGTGAAAATTCCTGCTTTGTTGATGATCCCTTAGTCCATACTTTTTGTTGTTTACTGAAGGTAGATAGCTGTGCAAAGATAGCCTGGACTTGATTTGAAGCTGCCCCAAACATTTATCTTTAATTCATGCATGTATGTGGTGGATGAAGGATGAAATATCTGCAGCCCTTAGAAGATAGCACAATTTCCATGATACTGTGAAATCCCTAGTTAAGTGGGATATTGTTTTAAGGAATTGTCCATTGTAGGAACTCCATTGTCACTATTCATAGCAAGCTTCAGACTTAGAAAATTTTCCTTCCCTTTGCTCTTTTTCCATTTTTTTAGAAACTAAACAATACCAAGGTTCATTGCACATTGTAAAGCCAAATCCAACAATTAAAATGAAGTTCAAAACTGCTGTTTGAACCTACAGCCAACGCATAATTAATTTTATCTTAAGAACTCCTTTTCAAGATCCAATTTCATACTTTATGTCCAAACTTTGTATTTTCTGTAACACTGCCTTGTGATCCCAACAAATCATATCAAACTACTGAGGTATCTAAGCACTGTCATTACTTGACATCCGAGAGACCTTGGGATAGTGTTCTACAATTTGATTGTGGGAGATTGTCTTTCAAGAGAGGTAGTGCACCCATGCACTGCCTGTGTTGAAAAGTGCATAAAAACACCATCAACAGGTATGATCCTACAAGTCAGAGTTGAGGGAGAATCACCATCTAAGTTACTATCATCACTTTCCACTATGGAGGAAGGACATAGAGGATTAGAGGCCAAGCTAGGAGAGCTTTCCTTAAAGTGAAAACTCCTCTCAAGGAATAGCTCATCTATCTTTGGATCCAAAAGTCTATATGCCTTAACACCTTCAAGCTATCCAACAAAGATGCAAGGCCTACTTTGATGTTCCAATGCCTTGCACTTCTTTAGAGGTATGTGTGCCCAAGCTAGACAACCAAAATAGTTAGAGAAATTTTGGGTATATTATTTCGCTACAAAATCAAAAGTGTTTGACAAATTTGTAGAATTTGTAGAATTTTGGGTATATTATTTTGCTACAAAATCAAAAGTGTTTGAAAAATTTGTAGAATTCAAGAATTTGGTTGAAAAGAAAAGTGGTAAGTACATCAAAGTGATAAGGTAAGACAATAGAAGTGAGTAAAAATCAAATCATTTTTTAGATTTTTCCAAAAATCATGGAATCAAGAGAGAGTTCACTACTTCCTACACTCCACAACAAAATGGAGTTGTTGGAAGGAAAAATAGGGCAATTGTTGAAATGGCAAGGAGCATGATGAAAGAGAAGAATTTAGATAAAAGCTATTGGGCATAAGCCATATGAACAATTGTGTGTATTCTAAATAGAAGTCCTACAAAAGAAATTAAAGGAATGACTCATGACAAGTATCGTCTAGGATAAAGCCAAGTGTTGATCACTTGAGAGTATTTGGTTATGTTTCTTATGCGTACATACCAAAAGAGAAAAGATCTAACTTAGATTATAAATTCCTAAAATGCATTTTTATTGTTTATCAATCTAAAAATAAAGCATACAAATTATATTCAATCTAGTTAAGAAAAATCTTTTGATAAGCAGAGATGTGGTATTTAATGAAGCATCATAATATACCAAAGAAAATGAAACAAAAGGAAAAGAGACAGTGATTGATGAAGCTAAAGGAGGCAAAAGAAGACAATGAAACTAAATCAACTAATGCAAGAATAAGACAATATCAAAAAAATCAAAGGACAAATAAGAATCATCCACCAACTCTTATGTTCGATCTAAATTTTGAGAAAATGACAACAAGGTCACAAGCAAAAGTGAATTATGCATTGATGACTCAAATTATTGAAAATAATGAGCCACAAACATTTGAACAAGATCAAGAAAAATAAGAGTAGATTGAAGTAATGAATGGTGAAATAGAAACAATTGAAAGGAATGACACATGGGATTTAGTTCAACTACCTCCTAATAAGAAGATTATTGGTACAAGGTGGGTGTACAAAACTAGGTATAAATCTGATGGAAGCATTGATAAGCATAAGGATAGATTAGTAGAAAAAGGGTACACTCAACAAGAAGGTATTGATTATACTGAAACATTTGCACCTGTAGCACGAATGGATACTATCATTTATTTTTGGCTTTGTGAGCTCAACAAAGTTGGACAATTTATCAAATGGATGTAAAGAGTTCTTTTCTGAATGGATACATTGATGAGGAAGTGTATTTTTCACAAGTTAAAGGTTTTTAAATATCATCTAAAGCACATTATGTTTACAGATTAAAGAAGGTCTTGTATGGTCTTAAGCAAGCAACAAGAGAATGGTATTCAAGGATAGATTCATATATATAACAAAAAGGTTCTTAAATAAGTCAGTTAGATTCAAATATTTATATTAGGAGCTTAGCTAAGGTTATTTTTATCTTAGTTCTCTATGTTGATGATCTTATCTATATTGGAAACAATTCAACTTTATTTGCAGAGTTTAGAGCAACCATGATTGTTAAGTTTGAAATGACAAATTTGGGATAAATGCACTATTTTATTGGTATAGAAGTATGGAGAAATAAAGGTGAAATATTTGTGTCTCAAAGAAAATATGCATTAGTTATCCTACAAATTTTTTAGATGAATTGAAAACCAGTTGCAACACCTATTCAAGTTGGACTTAAGTTGTCTAGCTTAGATGTGTTAGATCTAGTGGACCCCACTCTATATAGACAATTGATTAGAAGTTTGATCTACTAAACTACTACTCAACCAAATATCACACATCTAGTGAGCTTGGTATCTAGGTTCATGTTAGAGCCTAAAAAAACATATTGGAGTGTAGCTAAGAGGATTCTTAGATATTTCAAAGGGACATTGAGTTATGGTCTCAGATTTTAGCATTTAGAGGATAGAAAGTTGGTTGGCTATACAGATTTAGATTTGGAAAGCTCCACAAATGACTAAAATTCTACTTTTGGTTATGCTTTTAGTCTTGGTTCATCAATATTTTCTTGGAATTCCAAGAAACAACCAACTATCTCACTTTCTACAATAGAGGTTGAGTATAAAGTTGCAACATCAACAACTTTCATAACTATGTAGTTGAGAAGACTACTAGAGGATTTACACCAAATACAAAATGGACCTAAATTGTTGTATTGTGGCAACAAGAGTGCTATACAAATGACAAAGTGTAATGCCCCGCCACACAACCCCAAAGGAACTAATACATCTCACATTTATGGCACATTTTTTTTTAAAGTAACTAACATGCTGCATAATACTAACATTCAATACTCGAAATGAAACTATACATGTACAACATATAACAAAGTACCTTGGGTTTACATGACTACATTACATAACAAATCAACATCTATTACAATACATGAAAGATAGACATACACCAATAATCAAAGATAATAACATGAACATGGACAATACATTATAACATGAATTTACATCAATCAACGATTACATTAGTAAAATGGTACTTCCCAACATGAATTGGGGACAAGTACAATAACATAGAATAATACATCTGGAATGTATGAATACAAAGTTCCATATCAAAATCCAACACTGGTACATCTTTTCACAACTCGATCAATGGCTGGGGACCCAATGGGGTGAATAGCACATTCCACCCAACCACATGGACCCTAAGGCCCACCCTTAGTGCTAGGAGATGACAAGATGGACCTCAACAAAAACCATCAAGTGAAGCAAGGATTACAAAACCCCATAGCATGAGCAACAATATCATAAGGTAGCATCTAATACAAGAAACATAGAAACATCTGACACAAGATACATCCAACATAGAAACCTCCACTTCCAAAGAAACATAGCAATAAGACAACATGACAAAAGCATCAGAAACAACATCCACTTTCAGAGGTACATGAACCACAAGATAGGAATAACAAACATACAAGGTTGTTAAAGGGTGGAGTGTCATCACATAGGTAGCCATGAGTTACCCTAACATAACCTTCCAAGGCTACTAACCACCATCCTGGGTTATCTTGGTAACCTCTACTGGCTGCTGGATCCTCATGCTCTCTATGCAAGATCAACATACCTTCCAAGATTACTATGTAGAGGTAAGATAGTTGACCTTGCCATTCCAAGACTTCCCACTATCCCAAGCCTAAACGAGCACTTGGGTGCATGAGTGACGCTACATTATCTAAATTAATGTGTGAGTCTATCCAAACCCCCTAATTAATTAATTAAGTTATCACTTGATTAAACTCGCAATGGGTTATCCTAGGCTAGCCACTTTGGGTGTCAACCCCCACTAAGAACCACTCCTTCAACTAACCACAAATCTTAAAATCACAAATGGGAAAACCAACTTGCACACAATACCAAATACAATAAAATAACTACACCAAGTGAGGCATGTACCATCTCATGCTAGAACTTTAGGGTGACAAAAAACACATCCAAGTGCAAGACTCGAACCCATATAAACATAGTCCAAGTGTAAAGATCATCCGTCATCAAATAACAAAATAATGAAACCACCCACTTACAAGTGAAGCAACATAAAAATCAAATAAATACTCTAGGTTTGATGAGTTTTCCAATGTGGACCCTCTTAAGTCACTGACCCCCATACCAACCCATACAATTAAAAATCATATCCCCTCAATCCTTAGGAAGATTGTCAAAATGATAACATAGGGGTTCTCCATCAAAGAAAGGTCAACAAAAAATATCTCTAAGAGCTACTTTCATCCCACAATTAATAAGTCGAGTATGAAAAAATGAGTGGCAACATCCTAACGAAATCATTAGGCTCAACCAAAGCTAACATAATTAATTTTTGCACTTAAACAACTAAGCATCCAAAGGGAGACCTCCATTTTCTCCTCTTAGAATATGCAACTAGTAATAACTCGCTCAACATATAATTTAGATAATACACAATTTACACAAAAACAATACCATGACAATAGAGAATCAACTAATAAACAATTTCAACAAAAAAAATTAACCCACTCCAATATTGGAATCAATCATGACAACAAACACAAGTGTTCTCAAAATTTGGTGCTTCATCTATTAAATAATTTACAAAATAATACTGTTGTGCCCTCAGCACACACGCCCCTTTCGGAACAGGGACCCTCTTTTCTTTCGCCTTGTCAGGTCTTTCGGGGCCACCTCATTTTGCGTGCCCCTCTTTTTTGACGTTTCCCATGGTCGATACTGCTCCAAGGTCTCATCCTAAAAGTCGACCATGCCTCCCTTTTAGTTTTTGCTACCCCCGGGGCCTCGTGGGTTCCTTTGGCTTTGTTTGGCTCTGGGGCGGCCCTGGGCCCTGCCGGGCCCGGGCCTCTGCGGTTCCCTTATCGGGCATCCCCCTTTCGTTCGCCGCCCCGACGACGTTCCCCGGGCGTCTTTCTGCCCTCCGGAGCCCGCCCTGCAAGTTGCCGTTCGGAGGTCTTCAGGGATTTCCTGGGCGGCCCCTGCTCCTTCGGGCCCCAGGCTCTGGAAGTCCGCGTATGGACTTCCGTCCCGGGATCGCCGTCAGGGATGGCAACCCTGCGGCGGCCGCCCGCCCTTCGGTCCCCCGAGTGTTGATCACCGCCGCCATTCAAATGAAAGGCAGAATCTTTCGGCGGCGAACTCTCGCGGCGACTGTCATTGCACAGCTTCTCGCCTGCCGGATCCTGAAGCCGTCGCCGCCGTCGCCGACCTAAATTTGAATTCCACCAATCTTTTGGCGTGGCCGTATGTGCAATAAATGCTCGCATTAATGGCAGATTGGCTATATAATGTATGGTCCACCAATTTCATTTTCACTTTACGAATTTGAGCGAGTTGATAAAGATAGCACCTGGAGTGCACTGCAATCGGCATCGTCACGATCATCCATGTCTGCATCGCTCCATCGATTCCCGGTGAATTCCACGCCTCCCCGCCTAGTGTTTTCGAGGTAGGCCATCCTCGTTTTCCCTCCAATCATTTTGATCATTTTGGGGGATTCCAGTAATTGAACAAATAATTAAATTGCATAAAATTAAAGAACACCCCTTGGCGCCTCAAACCCATGTTTTAGAAGTCTCCTAAACCGATCGCAATAACCTCCCCTGTCGATCCCGGGCTCGCCCGTTGCGCGGTTGTTCTTTGCGCAGGGCAACCAACCCCCTCGGGCCCGGTCCCCTCTTTCGCTGTCCCATTCCAGCGCGTGGCTGCATGTCGGCGGCCGTCCCCCTTGCCGGGCCTGGGTTGTCGAGCTTCCATCCTCGGAGTGCCTATTGAATTTCGCCCCTTCAAATCTAAACAAACTACCTAGGCCATCCAGCCGCCCGCCCTTCGGATCCCGGGCTTCCTTTGTCCGTTCGTATTCGGCACTCTTTTGCCATGCCCCGGAACCCTCCGGGCCTAGCCATCCCGAGTTCCGTCTCCGGAACTCCGTGGCGGTTCCGCCGTCATTCACAGCAGAACCCTGCCGGCTGTCCGACCTTCGGGCCCCGGGGATGCCTTCGCCGCCGCCATCGCCCGATCACTGCCTATGCCTCGTGGCGGCGGCCGTCTCCCATCTCTCTGGTCACCAGGTCCCGGTCCCTCTTTCGCCGCCGCTGTCCAAATCACCGTGGAATATCTCACGACGACCGTCACCTTGCGTCCTCCCGGGAGGCCGGGCCAGGCGTTTCCTCGCCATCGCTGCTCAACGATATATCTTTCGGGCAGCCGTCATTCGTTGTCTTTCCAGCTGCCAGGTCCCGGAGTCCCCTTCGCCGCCGCCATTCAAGCCGTTGTAAAATGTCTCGGCAGCGAGCCCCTTGCGTTCTTCCGGCCTTCGGGCCCCGTGTTTCCGATTGCCGCCTGGCCTAAATATCCAAACCTCGTTTCGGCTGTCTTTTGCCTCCCGGACTCTGGCCTTCGGACTTCCTCGGCCGGACTTCTGTCCACTGTTCGCCGTCTCCAATGGCCGCCCCTTAACAACTTCCTGGCCTAGAATCTTCGGAGTTCCTTAAATCAATCCAAACCAATTCAAATTGAGAATCTGACTTCGACCCACGTTCTAAATCATGCCGTTCTCCATCTTGGGTCTCTTGAAACGTTAAAATCTGACCAACGGGGTCTCAGGGAACTTTCGGTCATGTTTTCCCTCCCTGACAACATTCCTGCCAGGGAAGTCTGGCCCTCCGGGCCCGGATTATCCAAACGCTCTAAAATGAAATCGATATCATCTGAGGATTAAATTCATGATGTATTTGAATAGTTATTTAGATGATGCACTCACAATAGGGACTAACATTAATGTTATTGGTGTTTTGTTGTCTGACTTCGCCCTTCGCTTGCAGGATATATGGAATCGGCTGCAGGAACTTCAGGGGCCTCCGCCGAAAAGGACAAGGGCAAGAAATCCGGAAGGGCCGCTCATGGGAAGGAGGATAAAGATTAGATGAAGTTCCAATTCCAGGGTGAGCTGCTCCAGTCGAAAGTCTCGACTGATTGGAGAGAGATCTCAGACACCAATATCGGCCAGGTGGACATAGATGAGTTCACCCAAAGGGTTAAGGTCAACCCTAAAACAAAGAACGCCAGGTTGATACGCCAAAGTGGAATTGCCAAGGCTGTCGGCTTCCCTGCGTCTCTGATAGCACTTGAATTAGTAATGGCTTGCCAGGAAGCTTACCAAGCAGACACCAGAACGATCGCGGATAAGGAGGGGAACATCCTTGCTGACATGTCTCTGGAAGGAATTACTAAAACATTTCACATTCCTACATTCCCACATATGCAAGTCCCCACTTTGGAGCAGTGTTAGGCGGCATGGGATGCCAATCCATTGGGCTGCAAGAAGTCGATTAACATTTACTGGCTTAAGGAGAAACGGGGCAGCGCTGCAAAGGTTCCCCAGGAGCTGTTCCGCAGCGATTTTCAAGAAGATTATCACGACTTGGTGACTGTGCTAAGCAGGGTCATGGGCCTCCCAGCAGCCGCCTACTTCCAAGAGTGGATGGCTTACTACATTGAACATATCATACGAGGGAATAAGGACGTAAAAACTAAGATCTCATTCGACTGGGGAAGTATCATCAGCAACTGCTTCCACGAGCAGTTTGTAAATGTCAAGAAAAGCTCAAAGTTCTACATGACCTCGTACCTGGTGTATTCCTTGGCAGGTCAGAGACAATATAGTGGGCTATTTACAGTGCTGGATTAGGATCACAAACAAGGGCTCAAGCCTTTTGACTGGTACCCTCAACTACAGTACCACCACTTCAAAAGGGAGTACTGCCGAGTCAATGATGCCTTCATAGGCCATATTATCAGATTGATAGCCGGGGATTTTGAGAGAAGGGTATCCCACAGCGTCAGGGCACTCTTGAAGGAGTATGCCTTCTTATATATTCAATTTCCCAAGTTCACTTACATCCATGCCCAGGGATTCACGGAACGACCGAATAGGTTGCCAAGATACCTAAATGACCAGATCATTCTCCTAGAGCTTTCCCGGCAGCTCCAACATATTCAGACGGTCTTCAGCCAAAAGCACATAGCAGGGATCCCCTATCCGATGACCCTCGGCCAAGGCCTATATCGACTGCAAACATCCCAATGCGCCGGCAACTCAGAGAAGGAACTTAAAAAATAAAACTTTGAATGGTACACAGCTCGCCCACGAATGGACCCACATGGCCATGTCAGGAAGGCACTAGGGCCGGCATACGCCCACAAGTACCATGTTGAAGATTTCTGGGCGGATTGTAAAGATGATAAGGAGGTCCGCATTAGACACTACATGTGAATGACAGTACAGTTTCTAAGGAGGATGCAGCTGTTTCTGGTGCCTGGTCAACTTAAGGAGGATGAGTCCACCCTTGTGCACCCAAGGTACTCTGCGGTTACCGACCTGGCAATCCCCTCCATCGACTGGGATGAACAAGAGGTCGAGGACCTGGATACCATCACCCAGCCTATCATAGCTCACACTAAGGAGTGGGTTGATGGGTAAGTAGCACAGCTAAAGCAACGGGGGGTGGTTCTAACATATGAAGCGCTCAAGAGCGGGCCAAGTGCCATGGAGGACATTGCTGCCTCTACATCAGCTGGCGAGACTTCCAAGTCTCCCCCCATCACCAGGTCCCAGAAGAGAAAAGAAGCAGAAACAACATAGTTTGAGAACCCCACAGAACAGGCAACGAAGGACACGGGAGGCTCATCTCCCAAGAAGCTCAAGAGAACAGTGATCACAATAGAGGCGCAGCCCCCCTTGCTCCTTCCTCCCCCGACTGGTGCGCTGCCCGCTTCAAAAGCTATGGTCACATCATCTCCGCCAGTAGTGGACATCTCTGTCCATCTCGCCCCTTCGCCCCCGGCTGGGTCAATTATATATATCGACTCCTCCTCTAGCATGACCACTTCCCCTTCCTCTGCTGCTGCCATGTCACCCATTACCTCCCTGCCTCTGGCAATGCTAGCATCACCGGTTCCCCTTTCCACTGTGCCCGAGGCCATTGCACGACACCTGCAGAGTCTTCCCCCTGAGCTCTCGCAACTCCTAATGGACCCCACACTCCAGGTGGCCCTCGCCCAAGCCCTCGCAACAGCTCAGCCTTCGCAACCGCCAACAGGTCCGCTGGCCATGGAGGCCACAATGCAGATTTCCAAGGAGTTGGAGGAGCTGGAACAAGAGGCTTCGAAGCCTATCGAAGAGGAGGCCGATGATTATTATGAGCAACCCGAATATGGGCACAGAACCATCGACAAGGTGGCCTACGAGGAAGAAGAGACAAGCTCTTCCAAGGGCGGGGATGGAGAGGATGGCTCGGGTGCCAAGGAAATTATTCGGGTCTTCGATGAAGACAAGGAAGAAGAGTTGGCTCAGCAGCCAAAAGATGTTGGGGAGGAGACAGAACAGTCACCACGTGATGAAGGACAGCCACAAGAAGAGCAACCTACAAAGGATATCACTGAGGCTGAAACCCACATTGTGAAGAGCCCCGAGGCCGAGGCTGTTGAAGAAAAGAAAGAAGAAGAGGTGGCAGGAGAAGAAGATCCCACCCAGATATTGACCACCAGGGCACCCGTTAAACGCCTCGTGTTTTATCAAGACTCTGACGAGGAGGAGGATGCTGCCAAGGAAAAAGAAGAGCTTCAAAAGGAAAAGGAGACAGAAGTCTTGCCTCTAACTGAAAAGGGTGAAGGCAGCCATGATGCACCCAAGGACAAGTCTGCCATGCCTGATTGGCTGGAGAAGCAGCTTGAAAAGACTACTCCTGTTCTAAGCGACCCGAGATCGAGATTGGAAGCCATCTTGGCTCAATCTCTAACCACCACAAAGACTGAGAAGAAGCCTAAGGTTCATTCCAAGATAACCATGGATGCTTCTGGCTCCCGGGCAGCAAAAGTAGCGACACCAACTGTTGGCCAGGCCAGAGTTAGTTACAATGTCTCCACCATCGACCTAGGGATAGCCACCAGGGAACAGAAAGTCAGACATCTGGAGAAGTCAGTGGCCACGGTGGTGCATCTGATTAAACAGGACAAGGTCACCAAAGATGAGCTAAAGGTGCAGGTTACTGCCCTGACCGACTACATCCAGTAGTGGTCTTCAATAGATGACCTCCCCACTACCTTGACTGTCACGCCACAGCTGCTCTCCAAGGAACAGATAGATAAGCTAGAGAGGAGGAAAAACTTGGAGAAGACCACGGAGGATTGGTTCCAACAAGTTGCGAGCATTAGAAACGTAGGAATCGGCTTGGCTATGCAGATAGCCAACAAGTTCCTGGACCTGGTTCAATCCTTGGAAAGCACGAAGAAACTCTGCACTGGCTTCCCTGTGATCTACAACTCTGCCTTCCCAAGGGTTGAAGCCATCCTTCAAATGCCAGAAAGCACGTGGGAAGAAAAGCTAGAATTGAAGAAGGAGGATCACTAGTTGGTGGACGTGTGGCACAGAGACCTCATCAACTGGAAGGAGAGGATGGAACAAATCCAGAGCAGGGTGGATCCAGATATTGCATGGATCAAGGAGATCCAGACGGAATGCACCGAGTACCTTAAGTTAATGACGGGCCATAATATGCCCACGGTGCAATTGGACACCAAAAAGATCAAGCCATACTTTGAGGAAAAGATGAAGGACGGGACAGCCGGAGATATCAGAACAGACTTCCTAAGTTTAGCTACCCGCGCCTTCGACTGATCAAAGCTTTTCAAAGATCAAGGCTCGAAGTATGATGAAGACTAGAAAATACTAGAGGATAACGCTAAAGAGTGGAGCTACCAAGCATTGAGATGCGAGATCCTCGAGATCGACAAGCTCCAGGCCGTCATCCTCAAGTACACTGAACACGCAGCCTCCGAAGAGCGAGAGGACAGCCCAGCCAAGGAAGAAGACCTCCCAAAAGAGTAGCTACAGCCAAGAAAACAACAATTAGCTACAGGACGAAAAAGTAATAGTGTCATCCACTAGATGACGAAATAGGGAAAGGACAAAGAATATTTTTTAATTGTAAATCTATTAGGGGGTAGGTGAAACCCTATTTTGTAATGAATCTTGGCCATTCATTTGACTTTTGGGAAACTATAAATAGAGCACTCCTCTCATTTGCAAAGGGAGAGTTGAGTTGTTGTAAAGGCATGCTGCTGAAATTTATGAGAAATAGCATTGACTTGGTGCATTTCCTTATTTTCTCTCATGTCAATTGATTCACTTCTCCAATCTTAGATGTTTAGCTTAGATCTCTTTGCTGTTTAGTTAGCTGTTCATGCTACTTGGGTAAATTTTAGGAATGCTGTTTGATGTTTATGAAAATTCCTACACTGTTGATGATCCCTTAGTCCATACTTTTTGTTGCTTGCTGAAGGTAGATAGCTGTGCAAAGTTAGCCTGAACTTGATTAAAGCTGCCCCAAAAAACTTATCTTTAGTTCATGCATGTATGTGGTGGATGAAGGATAAAAATATACAGCCCTTAGAAGATAGCACAATTTCCATGATACTGTGAAATCCCTGGTTAAGTGGGATATTGTTTTAAGGAATTGTCCATTGCAGGAACTCCATTGCCACTGTTCGCAGCAAGCTTTAGGCTTAGGAACTTTTCTTCCCCTTCGCTCTTTTCACTTTTTTTAGAAACTAAACAATACCAAGGTTCATTGCACATTATAAAGCCAAATCTAACAACCAGATGGAGTTTGAGACTGCTGTTTGAACCTATAGCCAACGCATAACTGCTTTCATGCTAAAAACTCCTTTTCGAAGATCCAACTTCATGCTTTGTGCTCACACTTTGTATTTCTGTAAGGCCGCCTTGTGATTCCAGAAAATCACATCAAACTACTGAGGTATCTAAGCATCGTCATGACCTGATATCCGAGAGACCTTGGGATAGTGTTCTACAACTCGATTGTGGAAGATTGTCTTTCAAGAGAGGTAGTGCACCTATGCACTGCCTGTGTCGAAAAGTGCATAAAAAACACATCAAAAAATACAATGCCACTCATATTTAATATTGAGAAATTAAGCAAATTTTCCCCTTGATTACATTTCCATTATTTATTTAATTTTCATTACAATGTGAACTTATATTCTAATTGTCTAATTTCATAAAGAGGCTACAATCCCACCAATACACTAATTCAATACACGGTTGCAATAGTAACATTATTCAACATCGAGGATAGTTATCAAAAGTATCCTCTTCCTAGAAATAAAAATCATTTTAATAACTTCATTGAAGGAAATTATTAAAAATCAAATAAACACATTAATATTTAACTATAATTTATTAAAACCAACCTTTTCTCCCCCCTTTTTCTTTCAAAAATTGAATGATAAAATCATTACTAATAAATAAACAAAATAATAATACTTATTAAAATTGATGAAAGAAACCATTAATGATTTAACTACCATTGTAACAATTACTATTTAATTCATAAAAGAATTGAAGGCTAAATTATTTGATAAATAATAGCACTTTACTATTTTACTAACCTTGTTAATAATTTACTAACTCTATTCATGAAATTATTAATAGTTTTGGTGGGCTCACTTTACATCTTTATTATGGAATCTAAGTTTTTTTTTTTAATTTATTTCTCCCCTTTGAGGTAAAAATTAGATTACATGACAAAAAATTTAAGGGACTTACTCCCCCTCCCATTTCCACGAATCTCCCTAAAATTTAAGTTTTACATTAACTTAAGACTTTCACGCGATGCTTTTTATGCTATTCTTTGTTTTTATAAGGAAAGGTCATGTTGATGGTGTTTTTATGCACTTTTCAACACAGGCAGTGCATAGGTGCACTACCTTTCTTGAAAGACAATCTTTCACAATCGGATTGTAGAACACTATCCCAAGGTCTCTCGGATGTCAGGTCATGACAGTGCTTAGATACGTCAGTAGTTTGATGTGATTTGCTGGAATCACAAGGCGGTCTTACAGAAAATACAAAGTGTGGACATAAAGGATGAAGTTGGATTTTGGAATGGACTTCTTAGGATAGAGGCAATTATACTTTGGCTATAGGTTCAAACAGCAATCTTAGACTCCATTTAGTTGTTGGATTTGGCTTTACAATGTGCAATGAACCTTGGTATTGATCAGTTACTAAAAAAGGGAAAAAGAGCAAAGGAGGAGGAAAGTTCCTAAGTCTGAAGCTTGCAATGAATAGTGACAATGGAGTTCCTTGAATGGACAATTCCTCAAAACAATATCCCACTTAACCAGGGATTTCATAGTATCATGGAAATTGTGCTATCTTGTAAGGGCTGCAGATATTTCATCCTTCATCCACCACATACATGCATGAACTAAAGATAAATGTTTGAGGCAGCTTCAAATCAAGTCTAGGCTAACTTTGCACAGCTATCTACCTTCAGCAAACAACAAAAAGTATGGACTAAGGGATCATCAACAAAGCAGGAATTTTCACAATCACCCAACAACATTCCTAAAATTTATGCAAATGAAGCAAACAGCTAACTAAATAGCCATAAGATCTAAGCTAAACACATGAAATTGGAGAATGAATCAAGTGACATAAGAGAAATCAAGAAAATACACCAAGTCAATGATATTTCTTATAAATTTCTGCAGCATGCCTTTACAACAACTCAACTCTCCCCTTTGCAAATGAGGGGAGTGCTCTATTTATAGTTTCCAAAAAGTTAAATGAATGGCCAAGATTCATTCTCATTATGTGGCCAAGATTCATTACAAAATAGGGTTTCACCTACCCCCAAATAGGTTTACAATTTTAAAAAAAAAATTGTCTCTTCCCTATTTTGTCATCTAGTGGATAGCACTATTGCTCTTTCGTCCTATAGCTAGTTGCTGTTTTCTTGGCTGTAGCTACTCCTCAGGGAGATCTTATTCTTTGGTTGGGCTGCCCTCTTGCTCCTCGGAAGCTACGTACTCTATGTACTTGAGGATGACGGCCTGGAGCTTGTCGATTTCAAGGATCTCGCATCTTAACGCATGGTAACTCCATTCCTTAGCGTTCTCTTCCAGCCTCTTCCAGTCCTCGTCATACTTCGAGCCTTGGTCTTTGAATAACTCTGATCGGTCGAAGGCGCGGGCAACATAACTCAGGAACTCCGCTGTGATTTCTCTGGCTATCCTGTCCTTCATTTTTTCCTCAAAGTATGACTTGACCTTCTCGGCATCCATTTGCACCGTGGGCATATCATAGCCCATCATCAGCTTGAGATACTCGGTGCATTCTGCCCGGATCTACTTAATCCACTCAATATTTGAATCCACTCTGCTCAGAATTTTCTCTAACCTCTCCCTTTAGTTAAAGAGGTCTCTGCGCCACACATCCACCAGCCAATGATCTTTTGTCTTCAGCTCTAACTTCTCCTCCCATGTGCTCTCCGGCATCTGAAGGATGGCTTCAATTCTCGGGAGGGTGGAGTCGTATGTTGCAGGGAAATTGGTGCAAAGTCTCCCCGTGCTCTCCAGGGACTAGATCAGGTCCAAGAACTTGTTGGCTATCCGCACAACCCTACTGATTCCCATGTTTCTGACGTCTGTGACCTGCTAGAACCAATCTTCAGTGGTCTTCTCCAAGTTCTTCCTTCTCTCCAGTTTATCTATCTGTTATTTGGAGAGTAACTGCGGTGTGGCTGTAGAGGTAGTGGGTAGTTCATCCACTAAGGACCATTGCTGGATATAATCGGTTCGGGCAGCAGCCTGCTCCTTGAGTTCATCTTTGGTGACCTTGTCCTGCTTGATCAGGTGCACCACTGTGGCCACCAATTCTTCCAGATGTTCAACCTTTTATTCCCTTGTTGCTATCCCCAAGTCAATGGTGGAGATGCTGTAACTCACCCCTGCCTGGCCAAAAGTTGGCGTTGCTATTTGTGCTGCTCGGGAGCCGGAAGCATCCATGGTTATCTTGGAACAAACCTTAGGCTTCTTCTCCTTATTTGTTGTGGTGAGGGATCGAGCCAAGATGGCTTCCAATCTCTCCCTTGGGTCTTTCAGCACTAGGGTTGTCTTTTCAAGCTGTTTCTCCAACTAGTCAGGCATGGCAGATTTATCCTTGGGTGCATCATGGCTACCCGCACCCTTCTCCGTCGAAGGTAAGACCTCTACCTCCTTTTCCTTTTGGGTTTCTCCCTTTTCTTTGGCAGCTTCCTCCTCCTCATCGGAGTCTTGAATGAATACGAGGCACTTGACGGGCAACTTGGTGGACAATTGTCAGGTGGGACTATCTTCTTTCGCTGCCTCCTCTTCTTTCTTCTCCTCAGTAGCCTCGGCCTCGGGGCTCTTGGCAACATGGGTCTCAACCTCGGTGATATCTTTTATCTATTGCTCTTCCGGCGGCTACCCCTCTTCAGTAGATGGTGACTTTTCTGCCTCCTCCCCCACGTCCTTTGGCTGCTGCGCTGACTCCTCCTCCAGGTCCTCATTGAAAGTTTGGATAATTTCTTTGGTGCTCGAGCCATCCTCTTCTTCCCCGCTCTCAGAAGAGCTCGTTTCCTCCTCCTCATAGACCACCATGTCGATGGTTCGGTGCTCATACTCGGGGTGCTCGTGATATTCGTCGACCTCTTCCTCGATAGGCTTAGAGGCCTCCTGCTCTTGCTCCTCCAACTCTTTTGAAATCTGCATTGTGGCTTCCGTGGCTGGCGACCCTATTGGCGGTTGTGAAGGCTGAGCTGTTGCGAGGGCTTGGGCGAGGGCTGCTTGGAGAGTGGGGTCCATTAGGATCTGTGAGAGCTCAAGGGGAAGACTTTGCATATGACGCGTAAGGGCCTTGGTCATAGTGGCGAGAGGAATAGATGATGCTATTGTTGCCAGAGGGAGTGATGTGATGGGAAACATAGCACCAGAAGAGGAAGGGGGAGTGGTCATACTAGAAGAGGAGTCGACATTAATTATTGACCTGGCCAGGGGCAAGGAGGCAAGATGGACAGAAGTGTCCACCGCCTGCAGAGATGAGGTGACCGTAGCCAGGGAGGCGGGATGGATTGGTTTTTCAAGCTCGGCGAAAAGCACACGGAAACCCGAGGGAGGAAATCTGACGGACCGGGCCCTGGGAGGAGGGTTGCCATCGGTGAGAGTTTGGAGTTTGATTTTGACGGCGAAGACGAGGTTCGGCCCCGGGGTAGCGGATTGCCCTGCGTGAAGAACAACCGCACGACCGAAAAGTTCTAGATCGGCGGTGAGGGCGTTTCTGATAGGTTTGGCGAATTTAAAGGCATGGGTAATGAGTGCAATTTATCGTTCTTTGATTTTGTGCAACTCTAATTAATTGTTCCATTATTTAAATCCTCCAAAATGATGAAAAAATATGGGAGGGCAAAGGGGGATGGCCTACCTTAAAAACTCAGAGTGGGAAGGTGTAGGATCCACCGGGGGTCGACGGAGTGAAGTTGATGCCGAGGATCGCAATGCAAATGAAGGCGGTGGGCTCCAGTTGATCGCTTGTGCAATTCGCCCCAATTCGGACAATGAAAATGACATTGGAAAGTTGGGTATTTTATACCCCAACCGCCATTAATACACATATTAATTGCTGGTATGGCCACGCCAAAAGTTGGTGAAATTTCAAATTAGGTCGGCGGTGGCGGCGGAGGCTCCGGGGCCCGGCGGCCGGAAGGGCATGAGGTGACGGCCGCCATTTGATTTTCGACAACTTTGAACGACCACGGCAGAGAAACCCTCGGGGCCCGGAGGGTGGATAGCAGGTGGAGGTCTGCCGTCGACGGTGACGGAAACGTCATGGAGTTCCGAGGACGAAACTCTGGACAATCGGGTCTGGAAGGCGGGGTGGCAGTCAGCTAGAAACGACACACCATGACAGAAAAAGGCGAGGCGGGACCCGAGGAGTGGGAGGCCGCCAAAGGCTCACCGTCGATGACGGCAAGCCCAGGATGAAAGTCTGGCTACAGACTTCCAGGGTCCGAGGTCTGAAGGGGCAGGCGCTACCCAGAAGTTTACGATGGGTTTATGCGGAGGGCGGCAGGGTGGGCCCCGAGGGGAGGAAGGACATTTGGAGAACGCCGCATAGGATGGCGAATGCCAAGGGAAGTCCGAAAAGGGAAGTCCGGGTGCCCGGGCTCGGAAGGGCGCAGGGCTGTCCTAGAGCCAAAATGCCAAAGGGAACCCGCAAGGCCTCGGAGGGTAGCAAAAACTAGAAGCAGAGGCATGATCAATCTATGATGAAACCTTGGAGCAACATCGATCATGCAAAACATCAAAAAAAAAGAGGGGCACGCAAAATGAGGCGGCCCCAAAAACCCGACAAGGCGAAAGAAAAGAGGGTCCTCGTTCTGAATGGGGCGTGTGTGCTAAGGGCACAACAAATGGTGACTCCGCTGGAGAACGCTTTGGAGCGTTCTAGGGATAAATATTCATTGAAGACCCAGAATCTCTAGTTTTGCAGAGTAGGAGCGGCTTTCAAAGATGAATCCAGGAGAACGAGGTCCTTAATTGGGTCAACTTACAGGACATCTCAGAAGCATGTGTGAAGTGAGTTCATTCCATTCCTAGGGATAGTAATTAGGGTTATCACTTCAACCGAGTGAACTACATAAATTGCCTAACACCAAAAGTAACCTGGACATTGCCCCGCTGCCAGTTAGGCGTCCATAACCCCAACGGAGTTGTCGCTACAATCTCATGGATATTGCTCTACTACCGGCTGGGCGTCCATAGCCTCGGTAGAGTTACCCGAACACCCATACGGTCATTTATTTCCTTTTTTTAGAGTTTCTTTTCTTCCCTTTTTTGCTTTGATATTTCATTTCTCTTTTACCATTTAGTTCGACCGGGTAAGCATTGAAGCCTACAATAGTTTTGAGACTGCAGTGGTCACTGGAGTAGACTTAATATTTTTCACTCACTAGGGTGTCATAACAACCATAGTACGGTCCTTCAAAATTTATCATTATGTAATTTGTGCGAGATCTAAGATGTGGGTAAGAAGATCCAGCGAAGGGTCAAATTCTGAGCAGAGTTCAGACAAGGAAATCATTTGCAGACAGCTTTACAAAGACCGATAATCTAGAGTGAATGTTTAGCTAGAGAACACAAAGAACGGACATCAAAGTGGACCGCTTGTCAAGCAAGCATGACCACCGCAAAGGAGCAGGAAACATCTTTCGAAACAAAACTATTGGGAGGGAGAAAGCAAAAGTGATGCAAACAAAACAAAAACAAGCAAAAAAGCAACTACCCTAACCTATGTACATGTATTTTCAGCAAAGAGCTCGAAGGAGCTCATGCCTGGAAGTAATGCTTCAGGTGCTGCCCATTGACTGGCAACGGGACATTCTCACCGGTTAAGGTCTTTAGGCAGAAGGCATTATCTCCCAAAATCTCAGCTATTTGAAAGGGGCCAAGCCAAAGTTTGTCAAATTTGTTGTGTCCCCCATTCTTTTCATGGGCCTTGTCCCAATATAAGACCAAATCTGCAATCCTAAAGGCCTTGATTTTGGCTCGGCGGTCGAACCATCTCTTCACTACACCCTAATGTTTGGCAAAATTTTCTATTGCGCGGTTTCAGACTTCCTCTAAATGTAAAAGCTCAGCTAATCGAGTTTCCCTATGATCTCCTCCCTCATAGAAATCATTGATGAATTGGAGGGTAGGAATCTTCAGATGGATGGGGAATATATGTTCCAGGCCATAGACAAGGTGGAATGGAGAATCACCAAGGGCAGCCTTGTGGTGGGTGCGATCAGCCCAAAGGGTGAAATAGAGCTGGGTATGCTAGTCCTTGGGATTCCTATCTAGCAGCTTCTTGATCACAATAATCAAATTTTTATTCGTGGACTCGGGAACGCCATTTCCCTAAGGGTAGTAATTAGATGAGAATTTAAGGGTTGTTCCATAGTCAAATGCCCAGCTAGCAAATTTTAATGAAGCAAATGTAGGTCCATTATCACATACCAAAGCATAAGGACAACCAAAGTGATTTAAAATGAAACTTTCTAAGAAATTAGTAACTAATTCAGTTGTGCAATGCTTACATACTATTGCTTCTTTCCATCTACTACAATAATTAGTAGCGATAAGAATGTACTTATGTCCCGCAGATGATGGAGGGCTTACTGGACCGATGAAGTCGAGACCCCATTGTGCAAAAGGCCTTACCTCTAGCACGGGCTGCAGTGGGACAACAGCATTCCTCTCCCTGGTGGCAGTGATCTGGCACATGTGACATGAATGAACATGGCAATGGGCATCCTTGAAGACAGTTGGCCAATAATACTGTGCCCTTAGTATCTGATGCGTCGTAGAAGAACCTGAGCCATGGCTCGTACCAAATTTATTGTGAAACTCCTTCAAGACGCGTTCTGCTTCCTCCTTGCCAAGGCATCTTAGGTAAATGCCTTCATGATTCTTCTTGTAGAGAATGGAACCCTGCAACATGTAACCATTACTTTTCAATCTGAGGGCCCGTTTTTGGACTCCTTGTAGATGCGGCGGACACTTATGATTTAGCAGATAATTAATGACATCTTGGTACCATTCTCCCGGGGAGACATCTTCAAGTTGGTACTGCTGTACCGTGAGTTCAGGTCCAGCCTTTACTGCTGTTTCAGCAATTGTACGGGTGAGTGCTTTCCCTCTCACCAATTTCATCAGTTGGATTTCCATATCATATTCTTGTAGTAGGGTGACCCACTTGGCCCTTCATTTGCCTAATTCATTTTGCATGAGCAGCGTCTTTACTGCTGGGTCGGGGACAATGGCGAACACCTTGTTGCGTAGAATGTAGTGTCTAAATTTCTTTACTCCCCTGACAAGAGCGTACGCCTGCTTTTCTATGTTGTGGTAATGCAATTCAACATCTTTGAGGGGAGCACTCATGAAGGTGATCGAATGCTCGTTTCCTTTGTCGTCTTTCTATGTCAACATGCTAGCACAAGAATGCTCTAAAGCAAATGAGTAAATGAAAAATGGCTTTAGATAATCTGGGCTAACTAACACAGGTGCCTCAGCAATAGCCCGTTTGATTTCTTCGAAGGATTGTTTGGTGTCAGGCATCCATTCAACTTTGGCGTCTTGTTTGAGCATGGCATTAAGAGGTTTGACAATTTTCGTGAAACCTGTGATGAATTTTCAGACAAAGTTGATCTTTCTGAAGAAAGATTTTAATTCCTTCTTGCTGCCCGGGGGCTGAATCTTGAGTAAGGACTCGATGCGCTCAGGATCAATAGAGATTCCTTGTTCTGAAATGATGTGCCCAAGCAGCCTACCTTCAGTCATTCTGAAAATGCACTTCTTGGGGTTTAGGGAAACCCTGAACTCCCTGCATCTCTGAAATACTTTGCATAAGTCAGAAACGTGATCGCCTCGCCTCTTAGAAAATACGGTCAAATCATCCATGTAGATGATTATGCACTTGCCAATTAGGTCTTTGAAGGCGATATCCATGGCGTGTTGGAAAGTGGCACCAACGTTGATGAGCCCGAATGACATCTTTCTGTATGCGAACGTCCCCCACTTAGTAGTGAACATCGTCTTGTGGCGATCCTCGTATTGCACCATTACCTGGTTATACCCAGAGTATCCGTCGAGGAAAGACATCATCTGGGAGTTGTTGATGATTTGCAACACCTCATCCAGCGAAGGTACTGGATAGTTGTATTTCTCTGAGGCGTGATTTAGATTACAGAAATCCACACACAATCTAATCTCTCCGTTCTTTTTCCTAACCGGAACCAAGTTGTCCACCCACGTGGAGTGCCTGACAGGAAAAATGATTCTTGCTATGAGCAACTTTTTCACCTCCTTATAAATGATAAGCTCCAGCAAGGCATTGATAGGGCGCTGTCACTCACGGAAGGGCCTTACTTCAGTCTTGAGCGGGATGGTGTGTGTAATGACAGAGGTGTCGTACATTTTCAAATCTTTATAGCTCCATGCCACCATGTCGTGATACCTTCGTAACACATCTGTGATTCCCTTCTTTTCTTTAGGCGTGCACACCTTTCCGATAAAAATATTCCTGGCATCCTCGGCTGTCCTGAGGTTGTGAGCGTTGCATTGGTTGCTTATAGCCTCCTTTTTTGTTTGCTGATCCTGATCTCTGATCTGATCTAAGTCGAATATGCATTCCAGCTGAACCATACCCCTGGGGATTGTATTGGTTTTGAGGTTAATGACCCCCTCTATGTCTAATTCAACCTCCTGCGGATCAACTTCGTCAATTATTTGAGCTGTGAAGACGTTGGAACTTGTGATGAACTAGAGGATATGCTTGTCGTCATTGAAGACTTGCATGTGGGTGACATTATATGGGACTGATGGTGTGGAGGTAAGCTCAACAGTGAATCTTTTGAGCCTAGACAAAGAGAGGGGTTGTAGAGTGCTAGCCGCTTGAGCCAAGGCATCAGCTGTGCGATTCTGAGCACAAGGGATCAATTGTATGTTGAATGCATCTAAGCCCTCTAAGAGATCCCAAACCCTGTGTCTGTAATTGGTGAGCCTTCGAACATGGCAGGAGTACAACTTCCTAACTTGCTTAACCACGAGCACAGAATCCCTGAAAACTTACAGCGCTTTCACATTTTTCTTCAAGGCCATTAGAAGGCCAAGGACTAAGGCCTCATATTCTGCTACGTTATTTGTGCAATAAAATTACAATAGGTGGGCAGCGAGAAATGTCCTAGCCATTAGACTGATGAGTTCAATCCTCGCCCCAGCTCCTTTCCTTGACTTTGATCCATCAAATCAGAGTGTCTAGCATGCGTAGGATTCCTTATCTTCAGGTCTGATTGAGCCTCCAATCCCTTTCGGCTGGACGGCGGGCCTTGTGATCTTAGGGGGGATTTTTGGTTCGGGGCAATGATCAACAGGCGGTTCCGCTGGTGTCTCCTTTGGCCTTTCTGTTTGGGGGGTAGCTATTTTTCTAACATTCGCCACTGCTGCTTTGTACAAGCAACAGTCGACCTCAGAGTGAGCAACGTTGTGAACCCTGCACCAATTTGGCAACAAGAGATCCTGGAAATTCATTCGGGCTCCTAGGCTGAGTTGATCCCTTGTGCACTTTTCCATGAATTCCTGGAAGCCATTGAGCAATCCCCAGTCATCACCCTTATCAAGTTCGTCATTGGCTTCTACCAACATTTCTGTATCTGTGGGCATTCGCGTAGAACTGGTCGAAGGACTACACAACACCAGCAATACTTCATCTGCACTTTCTTCCTGAGGGCCGACCTCATTTTGGTAGGCAAAAGGGAAATAATTCCCTAAGTTGGTCTTGGCGAACAACACCTCGCTGAGATTATTGTATTCCGTGATCATATACTTTATACGGGGTTCACGATCGATTGACTAGACACGAGGAATGGTAGGGCTCGGATGGGATGATGTCCCTATGGTTTGCATTGTTGACTGCATTTTGTACTTCTACTTGGAAGATTTCAGCAGCTGTCTGGAACTCGGGACAATCCAGCTCAGAATGCCTGCTGATTTTGTGAAGTCGACACCATCCGGACAAGACTGCCTCGAAAAAATACACGCCGCTGGATGTTTTTTCGTTGCTTACCGGTTGATCAAAAGGCGTAGGGATGCCATCATTGTTGGGCCTAGTGTTCCATGTACGATTCTGCCTCTTAGAAGGTCTCCTTTCTATATTTTGATTAGTGTTTTTCCCCCTCTCATAATTATGCCCAGAGGAGGTGCCTACTTCCCGATTATGTCTGTTGTCTCTATTGTCTCGACTGTCCCTATTGAGATTGGCCTGGAAGTTGCGTTGAGAGGCCTACAACTGGTTATTCTAATTGTTCAGATGCGTCATCTCCGTGCACATTTTCTTGATCATCTTCGTTAGTTCCTCTAGCTTGTCCTTCTCAGTAGCGCTCTTGGGTGGTGGCACCGGATTTTGGAGGAAAGCGGGCGGGGCTGCCGGCTGATTTTGATAGGCTGGAGGAAAGTCCGGTCCTGATAGGTACAATAGTGCTTGGGGCTGTTGGGAATACGCCTGCTAGTGAAGAGCCGCCTGGGAATAACTATACTGCTGTTGGGGCTACAAATAGGAAGATGCGGGAGGCGCATAATTCAATGGTTGCACCAGATGTGGCACCATAGGCAACTGGGGTACCTGGTTCATAAGAGGGGTTTGATGAGCAAACGCCTGATTAAGCCCCTGAATCTGCATCAGGTTCGTTGACCTGATGGAAGCGGTCATTGAAGGAGCCAATAGGTTTGTTGACCTCCCTTCTGATAGACATGAATTGTTGGTAAAGGTCCGCTGGGTTCACAGGGATCTTGTATTTCTGCAGGAAGGCATTCTTCATCAGGTTCCACGAGGTGATGGATCCCCTCAGCAGATTGATGTACCAGTAGAAGGCCTTTTCCCCCAATGAATGCGGAAAGAGGTGACATGCGACGTCCTCATGGTCCACTTGCATTTCGGTGATCGCCATTTTGAATATCTTGATATGCTCTTCAGTCGACCTTTGCATGTCGCGTGGATGGAACTTCGAACAAAAGCCCTCCAAATTCTTGGGCATATCATTGTAGACTACAAAGTGTATCGGCAAAGGGTTATGCGCTAACCAAGCCATGGAGGATGGCGGAGGTGGCACTTGCTGTTGGAGAACAGGGATTTGGGGCTGTATTGGCAATACAACCACAATGTGGGGCTGCTCTTGAGCTATGGCTACTTGGACTGTGCCTTGGGCTGGAAGGGCCAGGAGAGGAGCGAACCCCTGGCTACCAGAGGTAGGATGTGCAAAGGCTATTTGAGATGGTTGGGTGGAAGATGAAGGCTAGCCAAATGAAGGTGGGGGTGAAATGGAGGCGGATGGAATGGAGGAAGAGGAAGAGGAAGAGGTGGAGCTACTTCCTTGTGCTCTTTTTTCCCTCATGGGAGGCTACAATTCTTCAAATTCTCCCTTGTTTGGTGCTGATCGTAGAACTCTCTGAAACCTTTCCAGGGAGAATGATCTGATTCGATCCAGCTTCACTTTATCCTCTAACTAAGTATCTTCACCGTTGCCCTCCTTCTAGCACCAGTTCTGTTGATGATGTTTTTATGCACTTTTCAACACAGGCAGTGCATAGGTCCACTACCTCTCTTGAAAGACAATTTTCCACAATCGGATTGTAGAACACTATCCCAAGGTCTCTCAGATGTCAGGTCATGATAGTGCTTAGATACCTTAGTAGGTTTGATGTGATTTGCTGGAATCACAAGGAGGTCTTATAGAAAATACAAAGTGTGGACATAAAGCATAAAGTTGGATTTTGGAATGGAGTTCTTAGGATAGAGGCAATTATACTTTGGCTGTAGGTTCAAACAGCAATCTTAGACTCCATTTAGTTGTTGGATTTGGCTTTATAATGTGCAATGAACCTTGGTATTGATCAGTTACTAAAAAATGGAAAAAGAGCAAAGAAGGAGAAAAGTTCCTAAGTCTGAAGCTTGCAATGAATAGTGACAATGGAGTTCCTGTAATGGACAATTCCTCAAAACAATATCCCACTTAACCAGGGATTTCACAGTATCATGGAAATTGTGTTTTCTTCTAAGGGTTGCAGATATTTCATCATTCATCCACCACATACATGCATGAACTAAAGATAAATGTTTGGGGTAGCTTCAAATCAAGTCTAGGCTAACTTTGCATAGCTATTCTACCTTCAGCAAACAATAAAAAGTATGGACTAAGGGATCATCAACAAAGCAGGAATTTTCAGAATCACCCAACAACATTCCTAAAATTTATCCAAATGAAGCAAACAGCTAACTCAATAGCCATAAGATCTAAGCTAAACACATGAAATTGGAGAATGAATCAAGTGACATAAGAGAAATCAAGAAAATACACCAAGTCAATGATATTTCTTATAAATTTCTGCAGCATGCCTTTACAACAACTCAACTCTCCCCTTTGCAAATGAGGGGAGTGCTCTATTTATAGTTTCCAAAAAGTTAAATGAATGGCCAAGATTCACTCTCATTATGTGGCCAAGATTCATTACAAAATAGAGTTTCACCTACCCCCAAATAGGTTTACAATTTAAAAATATTTTTTGTCTCTTCCCTATTTCGTCATCTAGTGGATGGCACTATTGCTCTTTCATCCTGTAGCTAATTGTTGTTTTCTTGGATGTAGCTACTCCTCAGGGAGATCTTCTTGGTTGGGCTGCCCTCTTGCTCTTCGGAAGCTGCGTGCTCTATGTACTTGAGGATGACGGCCTGGAGCTTGTCGATTTCAAGGATCTCGCATCTTAATGCCTGGTAACTCCATTCCTTAGCGTTCTCTTCCAGCCTCTTCCAGTCCTCGTCATACTTCGAGCCTTGGTCTTTGAATAGCTTTGATCGGTCGAAGGCGCGGGCAACATAACTTAGGAACTCCGTTGTGATTTCTCTGGCTGTCCCGTCCATCTTTTCCTCAAAGTATGACTTGACCTTCTCGGCATCCATTTTCACCATGGGAATATCATAGCCCGTCATCAGCTTGAGATACTTGGTGCATTCTGCCTGGATCTCCTTAATCCACTCAATATCTGGATCCACTCTGCTCAGGAATTGCTCTAACCTCTCCCTCCAGTTGAAGAGGTCTCTGCACCACACATCCACTAGCCAATGATCTTCTGTCTTCAGCTCTAGCTTCTCCTCCCATGTGCTCTCTGACATCTGAAGGATGGCTTCAATTCTCAGGAGGGTGGAGTCGTATGTTGCAGGGAAATTGGTGTAGAGTCTCCTCGTGCTCTCTAGGGACTAGATCAGGTCCAAGAACTTGTTGGCTGTCCGCACAGCCCTTCTGATTCCCATGTTTCTGATGTTTGTGACCTGCCAGAACCAATCTTCGGTGGTCTTCTCCAAGTTCTTCCTCCTCTCCAGTTTATCTATCTGTTCTTTGGAGAGTAACTGCGGTGCGACTGTAGAGGTAGTGCGCAGGTCATCCACTGAGGACCATTGCTGGATATAATCGGTTAGGGCAGCAACCTGCACCTTGAGTTCATCTTTGGTGACCTTGTCCTACTTGATCAGGTCCACCACTGTGGCCACTGATTCTTCCAGATGTTCAACCTTTTGTTCCCTGGTTGATGTCCCCAAGTCAATGGTGGAGATGCTGTAACTCTCCCCTGCCTGGCCAATAGTTGGCGTTGCTATTTGTGCTGCTAGGGAGCCGGAAGCGTCCATGGTTATCTTGGAATGGACCTTAAACTTCTTCTCCTTCTTTGTTGTGGTCAGGGATCGAGCCAAGATGGCTTCCAATCTCGCCCTTGGGTCTTTCAGCACTGGGGTTGTCTTTTCAAGCTGTTTCTCCAACCAGTCGGGCATGGCGGATTTATCCTTGGGCGCATCATGGATGCCTTCACCCTTCTCCGTCAAAGGCAAGACCTCTGCCTCCTTTTCCTTTTGGGTTTCTCCCTTTTCTTTGGCAGCTTCCTCCTCCTCATCAGAGTCTTGAATGAATATGAGGCGCTTGACAAACAACTTGGTGGACAATTGTCGGGTGGGACTATCTTCTTTCACTGCCTCCTCTTCTTTCTTCTCCTTAGTAGCCTCGACCTCGGGGCTCTTGGCAACATGGGTCTCAGCCTCGGTGATATCTTTTATCTGTTGCTCTTTCGGCGGCTGCCCCTCTTCAGTAGATGGTGACTTTTCTGCCTCCTCCCCCACGTCCTGTGGCTGCTGCGCCGACTCCTCCTCCAGGTCCTCATCAAAAGTTTGGATAATTTCTTTGGCACCCAAGCCATCCTCTTCATCCCTTCTCTTAGAAGAGCCTGTTTCCTCCTCCTCATAGACCACCCTGTCGATGGTTCGGTGCTCATACTCAGGGTGCTTGTGATATTCGTCGGCCTTTTCCTCAATAGGCTTTGAGGCTTCCTGCTCTTGCTCCTCCAACTCTTTTGAAATCTGCATTGTGGCTTCCATGGCTGGCAGCCCTATTGGCGGTTGTGAAGGCTAAGATGTTGCGAGGGCTGCTTGGAGAGTGGGATCCATTAGGATCTATGAGAGCTCAGGGGAAAGACTTTGCATATGCCGCACAAGGGCCTCGGGCATAATGGCGAGAGGAACAGGCGATTCTATTGTTGCCAGAGGGAGTGATGTGATGGGTGACATAGCAGCAAAAGAGGAAGGGGGAGTGGTCATGCGAGAAGAGGAGTCAACGTTAATTATTGACCCGGCCGGGGGTGAGGAGGAAAGATGGACTGAAATGTCCACCGCCTGCAGAGATGAGGTGATCGCAGCCAGGGAGGCGGGATGGATTGGTAGTTCAAGCTCGGCGAAAGGCACCCGGAAACCCGAGGGAGGAAATTCGACGGACCAGGCTCCAGGAGGAGGATTGCCGTCGGCGAGAAATAGGAGTTTGAGTTTGACGGCGAAGACGAGGTTTGGCCCCGGGGTAGCGGATTGCCCTGCGCCAAGAATAGCTGCACGACCGAAAAGTTTCGGATCAGCGGTGAGGGCGTTTCTGATAGGTTTGGCGAATTTGAAGGCATGGGTAATGAGCGTAATTTATCGTTCTTTGATTTTGTGCAACTCTAATTAATTATTCCATTATTTACATCCTCCAAAATGACAAAAAAAGACGGGAGGGAAAATGGGGATGGCCTACCTCAAAAACGCAGAACTGGAAGGTGTAGGATCCACTAGGGGTCGACGGAGTGAAGTTGATGCTGAGGATCGCGACGCAAACGAAGGCGGTGGGCTCCAGTTGATCACTTGTGCAATTCACTCCAATTCAGACAATGAAAATGACATTGGCGGGTTGGGTATTTTATACCCCAACTACCATTAATATGCGTATTAATTGCTGGTATGGCCACGCCAAAAGTTGGTGAAATTTCAAATTAGGTCGACGGCGGCGGCGGAGGCTTCGGGGCCCGGCAGCTGGAAGAGCGCGAGGTGACGGCCGCCGTTTGATTTTCATCAACTTTGAACAGCCACGGCGGAGAGAGCCTCGGGGCCCGGAGGGTGGACAGCAGGCGGAGGTCTGCCGTCGACGGCGGCGGAAACGTCACGGAGTTCCGAGGACGGAACTCCGGATAGTCAAGCCCGGAAGGTGGGGTGGTAGTTAGCTAGAAACGACACACCACGGCGGAAAGAGGCAAGGCGGGACCTGAGGAGCTAGAGGATGCCAAAGGCTCGCCATCGACGATGGAAAGTCCAGGACGGGGGTCCGGTTACGGACTTCCGGGGTCCGGGTTCCGAAGGGGCAGGCGCCGCCCAAAAGTTTACGATGGGTTTATGCGGAGGGCGGTAGGGCGGGCCCCGAAGGGCGGAAGGATGTCTGGGGAATACTGTAGAGGACGGCGAACACCAAGGGGAAGTCTGAAAAGGGAAATCCAGGCGCCCGGGCCCGGAAGGGTGTAGGGCCATCCAAGAGCCAAAATGCCAAAGCGAACCCACGAGGCCCCGGGGGGTAGCAAAAACCAGAAGCAGAGGCATGATCGATCTATGATGAAACCTTGGAGCAACATCGATCATGTAGAACATCAAAAAAAAGAGGGGCACGCAAAATGAGGCAGCCTTAAAGACCCGAAAAAGGTGAAAGAAAAGAGGGTCCCCGTTCTGAATGGGGCGTGTGTGCTAAGGGCACAACAGGTCCCTAGTATGGTTGATTTTTAAATGAAATCACCAAAATAGTCATGCCTCATAATACTCACACAAGGGAATAGAGGAAGCCTACGATAAAAAGGAATCATTTAAAATACAATCCAACCTTATGATATCGGTCTCATAAAGAGCTAAATACAAGATACGCATGCAGGGGTAAAAATTGCAAAACAGAGTCACATAATTACAAATATGAGTTAACTATTAATCAATCCATATCAATCGATGCACATGAGAATGCAAGGCTTCAACGATATCTAATTTAGAAGGCTATGAGAGCCCGGTCCATAGGTTTAATAATAATAATAATATTATTTTATAGTCCATGATACCCGACAATCTGGTTTTGGGTCTACAGACGGCCTACAGGACTATGGAACTCGTACTCCCAATATTGAGGGAGGCACCTAACTCGTGCTCCACAATACGAGGTGTACATAGCTTACCCCCTACAGGATTTGAACTTGTGACCTCTCTTTCAAGAGTACAAGTTCTCCACCGTTAGGCCAAAGCAGCTGATATCAAGATCTCTTTATGGATATAGACTATTCTAAAAATAAGTGTCTTCAGCGGTCAAAGAAAATGGCTTTTAGAATAATAGCAACATCAAAGATTGTTTAAATATGAGATCAAATTTCCAACCAAATAAGACATAGCCAACGAGACATGTAAGGAATTCCATTTCCACCCAGCAGCAAGGTAGACCCAAGGGTGACACATGAATTTCCCCAACAAAATCAAGAAATCCTAATCATAAAAATGAATCAGAAATTATATTTTCTTTTTAACATACTTTCAAGAGCCAAGAGAGCGAATAGAAGGATAAGGTTCAAGAGGAGATTATTGGAAATACTAAAGGTTCAAACAAATAGAAAGATAGGCCTGTGTTAAAAAATAGATTCAAACAAATGCAGTTGGCAGGTGTAAAGATAAGCTTGAAACCTTTACCAGCAGCCGCACTGCTTGTGCCTCTATGGTGTAGGAGGTGGGTAGAGGCAAAGAAAGATATAAAAGGTTAATTGCATTGCCTAAATGAAAACGGTTACAATTGCCTCTATTTATAGAGGTCTTTGGAGAGATCTGGAAGATCTTGAAACTACTTCGCATGGAGCTAGAAAAATTGCACATGTTTTTGGTGGTCGGTGAATGACAGCGAAGAGATGGTTGGTGGAAGATGGTAGAAGCTTCTGCCTTTAATGTTTTCGGTGGTAGAAATTAATATCCACCAATAGTCCCCCCTAATTTCTACCACTAATTACATCATTGTCTTTCATCATCTAAACGTTAGCTCATACAAACATAAACACTATTTCATTTTATCTGCTGCTTTTCACTACTTCCTTAAGCTCTGTGGAGCTGGGATAGACTCATAGACTTTGACTGAAATCTGCTCCAATCCATACACTTCCTTTATGCCAATTCGATGATGTTTCAAACTGCCAATTCCTTATGTGATGCCGACCTTATTCAACAAAACCTCTTGAAACCTTTCATCTGTCACAAATGGTGACAAGATCACCTCCGAAACTTAGCTCTTGACATCTGTGACAAATGGTGACAGGATCACCTCCAAAATCTTGCCTAACGTCTGTCACAAAAGGTGACAGGATCCCCTAAATGATCTCCTTGTCTTCTCAATCTGCGACGTTCCACATAGCCTTCAATCTGTATGGCGGTGGATGCCACGGTCTCCTTCCAAACAGCAGTGGGTATTTCCAACCATCGAACTCTACTTCTGATTTGAAATCAACGGCTTCCTTCTTAACTTTTCTTGCGACTTCTTCAACTGATCATCTTTTCCTTGAATAGTAACTTCTAAAATTGACCACCTTCACAGTTCTCATGCGGTAGCTTTTACAACATATGTGCCCCTTTCCTTCTCCATACAGCGACAGATCTTGGTTTATTTCTTAGTAGATCTCTATTGAATCTGACTTCTACTACTAACACGTCCTTGGATGCAGCATCCTCAATCTCTTTTTGAGAATAACTTTCTTCACAGATAGCAACAATGATCCTGGTTTTCAAACAGTCAGCAATCTTTTCCTTCTGGACTTTTTACTTCTACAAAAAGCTGTGATCTTCAGCTCTCCAATTTGATGCCCACGGTCTGCAAACACAATCTAGCAACATCTTTCAACAACACTTGCTTCTTCCTTGCCTTGCGCAAATACATCAACATGTTCTTGGATCGCTCTTCATGGACGATGGCATTATGACTCCACTTTAGTGCTTGGCTGTTGCATAGCAACAAATTCGGAATGATTTCCTTCTTCAAAATGGCCTCTCAACACTGGGTCTACTATGCAACGATCTGCTGGCAGATTCTTCTGAATCTTCTTCAACATCTACTCTTATAGCTGCAGGCCTTTTGGACAGTATCAAATCTCTTGGGCAGTGGTCTCTGGCTTTCTATTACTCCTTGCGATTTCTCAGCAGCTCCTCAAACATCGATCTTTTTTTTTAACAGCCTTTTCCCAAGCATCTTGGAAAAATAGTGATCTTCTTGATTGCAACAACTTCTGTAGTTTGTATGGGCAGCTTGAATTCACAGCACTCCATACACCTCCACTTTAAAATCTCAACTCCTTCATAATCTGGGGCTTCGTACAGCCGCTCTTTCTCCAGGCGACTCAGGGAACTTCTCAAACTCTTCCACAGCAAACTCTCCCACAATCTTCTGCTCTCCAGGGTCTTCAACCATAGGCTCTGATACCACTTCTAGGAGGTGGGAAGAGGCAAAGAAAGATATAAAAGGTTAATTGCATTGCCTGAATGAAAATGATTACAATTGCCTCTATTTATAGAGGTCTTTGGAGAGATCTGGAAGATCTAGAAACTACACATGGAGCTAGAAAAATTGCACATGTTTTTGGTGGTCAGTGAATGACAGTGAAGAGATGGTCTATGGAAGATGGTAGAAGCTTCTACCTTTAATGTTTTCAGTGGTAGAAATTAATATCCGCCAACATATGGAAGCTTAGGAACGGGGCATGCACATCCCTAAGGGAATATGATAGATGAATCTGGTGAAAATATTATAGTTGAAACAGCGCTGGAAGGCAGGAAAATAAAGTGTGAAAGCATGAGACAAGGCATGCAAATAGTTTGACAGAATATACACAAAATTGATTTCCTCAGAAGCTATCTCAAATCTTAGAGCTAATGAAGCACTCCAGAACGCAACCTAACATTAAGAGCTTTATTTGTTTTCTAGACGCACCCAACCATTTGGGAATTGGAGGATGGAGTTGCACTTACTTCACTTATTAGTAATCCCCATAGATTTACATGTGTATAGTTGATAATTTGGTGCACAAATTGCATATTTATATTAGCGGATGAAGGCCACAGGCATCTCCAGATTGTTGCAAGAGAAATTTTCCAGAGAGATGTGAACCGATTCCCCCATAAAATAGATATGATGATCTTGAGGAGTCTATAGAGGTGATGCCAAATGAGACAATCTGAATAATAGACTTGCACTTGCAATGATTCAGAACAAAAGAAAATAGCAGGTGAAAACGCACAAACGACATCCCATATATATATTTATGATGAAAAGAGAGGGATTGTGAAAAACTAAAATTCACCTCCACAACAAGGAACTTGAGATTCAATCAGATCTATGTGATCTCTCCCAGAATTTAATGGTTATGATCTAAGTCGATTCGAAGTTGGTTATCCCAAAAGAAATTCCATTCAATTACAAGTTTCCATTTTATTTAAACCATTTCAAAGGTACGGAATTCCTACAAATGAATTCAATGGTAAACTTAGAATTCTTTGTGGTCTATTTGGGAGCAACCACACTATTTTACATTTACCTTAATAATTAAGAAGAGTAGTAATCATTTGGTAGACAGCTAGCAAATGAGAAAGCCTACCTGATATCGCTTACACTTGGAAAAAGACAGCTGAAAGGGTGTAGGGTGATGGAGCAACTAGATTGCCAAACATCTCCTCCTCTCGCAGTGATGAATCAGAAAGTTTTCTCAGACCAAGTTCTCAGACCAAGTTCTCATTCCCCTACTGAAATCACCAGAATAATTTTTTTCTTTTTTATTTTTATTTTTCTTCCAACCCCTTTCTTCCAGAGAAAGTCTTATTCTGCGGAAGACTCTCCTTTTTTTTATCCTTTTTCCCAATTAAAATCCCAGAGATCAGTTTTCATTGGAGGAATCTAATAATTTCCCCTTATTCCAATTTTTTTTTCTGTTACACAAGCTAAAATTAGCTTATTATTTTTTGCATGTTCTCAGCTGCATCAATTTGTAACGGCAAGAGTAATTGCTTTCCAGAAGATTCTCTGATTATTTTCCATTTTTCCTTGCTTTTAACAACAGTGGGAAAACTTATCTCTTTATTCAATTAAAAATCACATTACTTTCTATATCTAGATTATTATCCTTTATGATAGTAATTTGTCAATAATTATTAGAAAACAATTTAAATACAATTACTTCTACAATCACTAAATTTTATTTTATTATAATATTCATGTTTGATT
Source organism: Sequoia sempervirens (assembly GCA_007258455.2). NCBI lineage: Eukaryota > Viridiplantae > Streptophyta > Pinopsida > Cupressales > Cupressaceae > Sequoia > Sequoia sempervirens. Next base: position 726,279,018 of record VDFB02271358.1, on the reverse strand, counting down.
TATTTAATTCAATTTAAACATTATTATTATTTTATTTGTCAAAGTCGCAAAACTATTAAATTTTTTATTTAATTTATCATAATACCTCAAATACAAATCAAACAAATTGAATCAATACCAAACCATGCCTAACTTCATAGTGAGATAGAAAAAATCACATGATGATGCGAATGGAGGGGCACTACACAAATAATTCAGTATTTCATAGTAGGACCAAACATATTGAGATTCAACATCACTATATTAGAGAATTGGTTCAACAGAGATTGATTGAGATTGTGTACTATAGTACAAAAGATCAAATAGCAGATATTTTCACAAAGTCTTTAGCTCGTGTAGGGTTCCATAAACTCAGAGATCTACTTCATGTTCTTCCCAATGGTCATTATGGGGGAGAATGACAAAAATAATGCCCATTGGAGCAACCTTTCTTGACTTTAGTGTTTATCATAAATAATGTTCTGGTGCATAGTAAATATTGTAGTTGAGTTATTGGTGAATATGGTTGTGTGGCATAATGTAACCTCTTTCTAGATCTCTATATAATAGATGCCCTACCTCTTATTTCATTAAAGAAATTTGGACTTTTGTGTAATTGCTTGTGTTGTGATTAGCAATCACCATTGTTGTATTATTTTTCCTTCAATCATAACTATCAAAGAATGACTCTAAAATGTGGAGGAAACTTTAATTTCAACATGGAAATCCACAAATATATAATGTGATAATGAGGTTACCATACATAAAAATTGTTGCATTGCATAGTGCATAGAAATTATCATATATAGATATTTTATCAAATTTTAACCCTCTTGTTTATATTATGCTATATTGTCAAGCATTAAACTTTAAAGAGTATGATGAATGTAGGAAAATTCATCTATATATATAGTTGGTTCTATGAATGAAAGATGCTAGAGCAGTTCTAAAAGATGAAAGTATATATGAATTTACAACTATAATTAATAAATGGGTGCTTATTGCATTTAATTTTTAACAATATAAAAATCTTCAGTTATGTTACCAAAAACTTGAAAATGAAAATATTAGGAAATCAATAGAGTTCAAGCCAAAAGCACCAGGAACAACATTCTAGCTTAAGGAAGAAGACAAGCTTAGATGAAGTTATCAGAGGTTATTCGATGCTTTGCAGAGAACACCGTTCTAGCTTAACAAAAAAAACAAGTTTAGAGAAAGCTATTTGAGGTTATTAAGTACTTTGCAGAGAAATCTAGTGTTGCAGTTTGCGTTAGCTGTCATACGACAACTAAGAACAATGACTATGCAAACATTCATGTCTAACATGAACCTACATTATATGATGGGTCTACAAATGATAAGATGCATGTCCAAACTTGTATAAAAAATTGGGAAGCTTTGTTAATCATTAATTATAAATTTATATACAAAATTTTAGAGAAATGATTGATGATGGCATTAGAACTAAGAATAGTAAGAGAAAAATAAAAAGGCTAACACACTACTTTAGAATCTTAGATAAGTTAAATTAAGTTTGTAGATGGCTATAAGCATGTTGATATTTTAGGAATTGTTTGTGGAAGCAATATATAAGAATCAAGGATTTAGAGAATGTTCAACGGTATTAAAAGTAAATCAAGATATGATCCATATATTGCCTTGTCCTATTGAGGAGTTTTAAATTTTATTGATATAATATTGGGCTTTCATCCCTCATATTTATTTTTATCTATAGTGGATAGACCATCAATTTATAGAGTAGATCCACCTCAATCTTTTTTTAGTGTAAACAACAATAGATTGCCTAATAATAGTATTTAATATTAGAATAAAGGAAATCTTCCCTTATAATGAATAAGCCCACATTTTAGAGAGCTAAGGATTGAAGTATTAGGTTATAAGGATATAAATAGGAGAATGAAGATCTTGGATGAAACCAACCCTCAATTAAAATCTAATTGTAGTCTACATAAAACAAGACCTTTCAACAATTGAAGAATTCTAGAGGATTTTTTACCTCTTACAAAATTGTTTGAAACAAAATAAAGTTGTTTCCATCTACAAGTATTTTGCCTTTCTCATGGTACTCTTGGATTTTTTTTAGTTTTAGACTTTTAGTAGGGGAGAGGGGCCCATAGCGGAGCAACCTAACTTTGTGTTTCTCAAAATCTTACATGGAAATTTCAAATCAATCCCAATTTTGTAAAATAGTTTATTTGGCAACTGATTTTCTTCTATATTTCATTACAGGGCCACAACATCAAATATGATGCCACATCAGCATGCTTTTGTTGGGGTATCCAAAAAGGACAAAAAAAAAAGTGAGACTGATAGTTGTGCACTATGTCATGTTTTATTGGTGTGCTAATGTGGCATCACATGATTTGTCACTTTGTGCACTTTATGGATAAAAAGTGTTTCACAATTGGATATTAAAGTGCTCCACTATGGGGCCCACTGAGGACTACTTCTATCCCCACTATTGGACTATGCTCCATTACGGGCCCCTCTCCCCTACTATTTGTAGGATCATATTTTTCACATGTTGCTTTCTGCATGCAATTTTCCCATAAATTTTTTTGAGCTTAACATTTTACAAAATTATGTCCTAAATATAGATGATACAATCCAAAACTCGAAATGCATATTCCAAATGAAGGGGCTAAGAACAAAGAAAGAATCAAAAATCTTTCCCAAGTACGAAATACCCTAATTACCCTCAATTGATTCAAGGTTTAAAGCATCTTTAAAACATTAATAAATTTCCCAAATACTAGAAAATTAAAAACATAAAGAAGTAAAAAAAATTGGACACAAATGCGAATTCCCTCTAAACAAAATATAGGAAATAAGAAAGTTTGACTTCTAAATTAAATTGGGCTATTTTTAGGGAGGAAGTCTATTCTAAGTATGTGTGGGTATTTATTTGTGGTTTGAGACAAGCCTGGAATTTGGCGGCCACCCCTACCTATCATATGAAAATTTTGTGATGGTTTGTTCATTTAAATGCCTGTCACTTTACGTTTTATGAAAAAATTTAACTGTAAAAAAATATTTAATTTATATTTTTTTTATATAAAATCTTTTATATTAAAATATTATTGATTTTATTAATCATACATATTAAATATGATTTTTTTTTTATAAACTTCTATTTTTAATAACAGAAGTAATTTGAATTTTTTAAATATTATGTGTCATATAAATTAATTAAGTATTTTTTATAGGAATCATACTTCTTAAAAATACCAAATAAACAATAAAAAATATAATAATTTTGATACAAACTTTCATTATATAATTTGCATATATTTAAACACAAAAAACAACTTTTGGAAAGAAAGGAACTATTTTCTTTTATTATTTTTAAATTGAGATGCAAAAATTAATGATGCATTACATAGAAAATAAATAAAAATAAATGTTATCAAAGGTCAAGAACTCTTCTTGACTTTGTATTCTTCCATATTTGATATACTTTATTCCAATTTACATCATTTTCTTGAGGTCCATTTAAAGACACTCTCATTAATGCATCCAATGTATCCAAACCCAACCTTGACTTTCTAACATATTTGACTTTCTAACATCTTTGATGATGTTTTGTTTTGAAAATCCTATTTCACAATCAACAGTACTTGCACGAGTAGTAAGCACAACTTCTATGCCAATAGTCTGTATTACGAAAGACTCTCCATGCATCTTCATCTTGAAACCCTCACAACTCAAATGCAATGAATCAACAAAAGAGTTTAACTCCCTTTTACAACCGGTAACATCAAATATGGATACAAATTCATTTACATTATTTGAAGTAGTATCTTGCAAATGTTGGAGAAGCTTTATCAATTTCAAACCTATCCAAAATAATTATATAAAATTAAAAATAGTTTAATCCTTATTCAACTCATTATCTAAAATTTCAACATGCTCACCAATAAAACACAACTTTGTATTATCTGTTTAATCCTTAAATGTTGTATTATGTTGAAAAAAATCAAAGCTGAGAATAATTATTTGTAAAAGGAAACTAAAATTTCAACATGCTCATTGCTTACCAATAAGTTTTATGTTGTATTATCTTAAAAAAATAATCAAAGTTGGGAATCATTACATACAAAATGTTGTTGAAAAAACAAGTTACAATGCTATAAAATAAATGCTTTCCAATAGTGAAAATTTGTGTTATGTGATTATTCATAAGGATACCCTATATATATTAAAAAAATGTAAAATTAGAAAATATTGATAATTAGAATTAAATTTAAAAATCTTAAATTTAGTGTTAAAGTTTCTAAATTATGTAGAAAATAAATCTTGTTAAAATATTCAAAAAGTTAAAAATCAATTATATTCTATTTTGAAAAGATTTTGAATTAATATAATTTTATAATAAATGTTATAAATCATATATATTAATAAAAAGCAATGATAACTATTAGTAAAAATGTCAAAATTATTTAAAAAATTAGAAAAAACTATATTCAATTGAAAATATTCTATCTTCAACATATTTTGAATTAATAAATATATTTATAATAAATCATATATAATATAAAGTTAAATTAGAAAGAATTATTCCAAATCTAAACTAATTTATATTTTTATCATAAAAAATATTTTATTTTATATATATATATATAAATTATTTTATATATATATACAATAAATTTTTACAGTTTAATAATAATTTTAAGTGTCAATTTTACAGTTATATAAAAATATAGCAAGTCAAATGATATGGTCTAATAAATTTTAAGGTTGTAATATACGGTCCAAAATGCAAAAAACGGTCAAATAGACCATCAAATTCCAGGCCTGGTTTGAGAAAATGGCAAATCTTGAATAATCATATTATAGAAAATTTTGTATATGGATATGAATAATCGATCATTATCAGAAACACAAAAGACAGCTTGCAAAGATTTATCTATCAACAAGCACGCATTAAACTGCCTCTTTTCCTCTTGAAATAAACAATCTTTTTCACGTCTATGCTATATTATATTCATGTATTTGATTCAGCTAGAAAAATGAACCCTCGGCAAAAATCCTAACATAATTCACCCAAGATTTACCATATTAAGGAAGAGAAACAATTAAATTTCAATATACTTACTGCCAATTACATTGATGTAAAATTTTAAAAAAAAAGAGAGGGTAGCACAGGAAGTACTCTCTATAAGCCAATAGGTATTTATTCCTCTACATAAGAATATGATAGGACAATGAAACATAGAACAGTCTCTTAACAAGGCATTCTCTCTATTTGAAAACAATGTCTAAATGGTAAGGCTTTTTTGATAGCAACGTTTCCACGGTTGAAATTCTTAAGGAAAATATAGTCTTCCCATAATAGTGATCGAACACCAAAGACGGTAAGGCTGTTTTGATAGCAACGTTTCCATGGTTCAACGTCTTAAGGAAAATATAGTCTTCTGATAATAGTGATCGAACACCAAAGACGGAACATGTTTCAAGATGGCGAGGAGCAGTGTTGATGAATTTTTCAAGCAACGCTTCTCTGCCTTGATCGAAGCTTGGGCTATGCCAATGGAAGATTATCCTCACATGCTCTACTCCTCTCGGCAATGCATCCCATTCATTTACGTCAATAACCTTTAATATTACGATTAAGGAGGAGCCTGTGAAAATGAATGCACCTGAATCAGACCTCTCACTGCAGAGGAGGAGATCCATCGGTGAGATGATCGCCAATCCTGAATGGCGGCCTGAGGGTTTGATCACAAAAAAAAGAATCAGAAAAAGCGGTTATTTTGATAAGGTGTTCCATAAGTATTTTTTTCTTTTTCCAACTTTCTCAGCTGGAAATAGGATCTGATGGGATTTTTCTAAATGTGAAATTAAATCATTTTTTTAAATTGTTTTTGAAAATTCTCAGTATTATATAGAGCTAGCTACTAGTTATAGTTTTCCATGAAGGCCAGAGGTAGAGCGATATTTAGAAACAGGAACGAGGAAAAAGCCAAAGGGTAATCTTTGTTAATATTAAAATCTCATTCTATTTAGTTTTATTTGAATGCATTTCTGGATGGTTATACTATTTGATTTACCACAGGAACATGCAATAAAAGGGTGAAAGCAGGTCCCCAGCTTTCTGTTCAAGTACCTGTCATGAGAGGCCAACTCTCGTTGGCTCAGGTACAAGCCATGCAAGAATCAAAACTGTCATCTATTGTCGTTGGCTTAGGTACATGCCATGATAGGACAACATCCATGAGAGGCCAAGTGTCGTTAGCTCAAGTACAAGCCATGCAAGAATCAAAACGGTCATCTACTGTCATTAGCTCAGGTACATGCCATGAAAGGACAGTAAATGAGACACTTGCCAACAGGGGAAGCTTAGAAGCCTGCAGCGAGAGCAGGAACATGGGAAACTCAGCATAAGCTAATACTATATAGACAACCTATCTTGTTTTTTTTTTGGTATAGTCCATATTCACAGCCACTTATAATCCTTTTTCTCAATTGATATGATCATGTAATCCCTCCACTGCTGTAAGAAAACTGTACAGGCAGATTTTGGTTTGCATATGGTGTTACATGGTATAGCTGCTAAATCAATGATGATATAACTAATGTAATTCTGTTGTATGCATTTAAACTATTATTAATAAAAAAATTCATTAATAAATGAATTTTTTTTATTAATAATAGTTTAAATGCATACAACAGAATTACATTAGTTACATCATCATTGATTTAGCAGCTATACCATGTAACGCCATATGCAAACCAAAATCTGCCTGTACAGTTTGTCTTACAGCAATGGAGGGATTACATGATCACATCACTTTAAAAAAAGGATTATAAGTGGCTGTGAATATGGACTATACCAAAAAAAAAACAATATAGGTTGTCTATATAGTATTAGCTTATGTTGAGTTTCCCATGTTCCTGCTCTCGCTGCAGGCTTCTAAGCTTCCTTGTTGGCAAGTGTCTCATTTACTGTCCTTTCATGGCATGTACCTAAGCCAATGACAGTAGATGACCGTTTTGATTCTTGCATGGCTTGTACCTGGGCCAACGACACTTGGACTCTCATGGATGTTGTCCTATCATGGCATGTACCTGAGCCAACGATAGTAGATGACAGTTTTGATTCTTGCATGGCTTGTACCTGAGGCAACGAGAGTTGGCCTCTCATGACAGGTACTTGAACAGAAAGCTGGGGACCTGCTTTCACCCTTTTATTGCATGTTCCTGTGGTAAATGAAATAGTATAACCATCCAGAAATGCATTCAAATAAAACTAAATAGAATGAGATTTTAATATTAACAAAGATTACCCTTTGGCTTTTTCCTCGTTCCTATTTCTAAATATCGCTCTACCTCTGGCCTTGATGGAAAACTATAAACAGTAGCTAGCTCTATATAATACTGAGAATTTTCAAAACAATTAAAAAACACGATTAAATTTCACATTTAGAAAAATTCCATCAGATCCTGTTTCCAACTGAGAAAGTTTGGAAAAAAAAAAAAAACTTATGGAACACCTTATCAAAATAACCACTTTTTCTGATTCTTTTTTCTGTGATCCAACCCTCAGGCCCAGTCAAGATTGGTGATCATCTCACCGAAGGATCTCCTTCTCCGCAGTGAGAGGTCCGATTCAGGTGCGTTCATTTTCACAGGCTCCTCCTTAATCGTAATATTATCCTACGCTTCTGCTGTGTGAGGTCATTCCATCCACAAAAGGAAAAGAAGGAAAACTCTAATTCTAGTGGGGAGGTCAACATTGCATATGTATCTAGCTCCTCAATACCCAATTTGAAGTGGAATCTGGCATGCTTGAGGCGGGGGCAGGCCTGCAGAAAGGCCGTGTGGACACGTGGTGGGTTGAATAGGGAATAGTGCCAATAATATTCCAGCCTGGGGTAGTTCCTCCCCACAATGTCTAACGTCACCAAGGCCTTGTGCTCTCCTCCTCTCACGTACTCCAGCTCCAAGTCCACTTCCAGCCATTGTAGCTGCTGCTAAGATGAAAGAAACTTGTGGAGGAAGTAACCATGCACAAGGATGTCCACCACGCTTGGTGTGCCTGCATAGACGTCGATTTATGGGTGGGTGGAAAAGGAAAAGTATCCCAAAATGGCGTCCATTGTTTCCTCATTGTATTTGTGGTGGTGGTGAACATCATAGCAGAAATGGAGGCTCACGAGGCGGGTGCCTGAGAAGCGATTGTTGGAATGTTAACCCTAACTGCTGCCGTCACCTCCAGCCATTGCCCGCAATATCACAATCAATAAAATAACCATTGCGATACTGCGGGAGACTTCCGTAATATTTTGTTTTATCTTTAACCGCCAGAAAATTTTGGAGTACGGGAAAATTGATATTTAAGTTTTAATATTATTGTAAGGGACATTTTATTAAATGCATTTTGACCAGGAAAAAGTGGTTATGTAATTTGTAATAAAAATTTTGTTGGGCCCTCTCTTTCATGAATATTTTTCACGTGACTTTTTACTTCAACATATATTTGTATATGTAATTTACTTTTAATTTTTAATGTGAATGTGAGCAAACAGAAAATTAACGAGCAGCAGCTCTGTGTTGAAGAAAATATTTTTTGAAGTTTTATTTTTACTATGTGAATTCCTCTTCCTCTGGCCTTCACGTGGTATCAGAGCAAGTTCGATTATCAGAGTCAATTTTATCAAAGAAGATTATCTGGGTAAATTTCAAAAATGGCAGCAAGCACAAGCTTGACAAACTCACAAATTCCATAGTTTAATGGGAAGAATTATGAGTACTGGTCAATTACCATGAAAGCACTATTTAGCTCACAAGATATATGGGATTTAGTAGAGAATGGATTTCCAGAGCCAGCAGATGTAGTAGCATACAATGCTTTAACACAAGCAGAGAAAGACTTATTAAAAGACACAAGGAAGAAAGATTCAAAGGCTTTATTTTATCTGTTTCAAGCTGTACATGAGAGCATTTTTCCAAGGATTTCAGCAGCAACAAAGTCCAAACAAGCATGGGACATACCTCAAACAGCCTATCAAGGCATGGAAAAAGTTAAAACAGCAAAGCTTTCAAAACTCAGGCTAAAAAGGTCAGCAGATACATCACTGGAGCATGCTTTCAAAACTCAAGCTTCAGTCAATCAAGGAAGAGGCAAAGGTAGATCAAGAGGAAGAGGAAGAAACTCTTACAAAGGTGAAAGATACAGTCTATCAAGTTCAAGTGGAAAAGGCAGCAATCAAGGCTCAAGCCAAAACCCAACACAGAATCAGTCACAAAATAAAAGGTATGATAAATCTCAAGTCCAATGTCACTACTGTAAAAAATATGGGCATTATATGAATGAGTGTAGAAAGAAGCAGTATGATAATAATAGACAAAATGCAAATTTTTCAAGAGAAGGTCAAAATGAATTCGATAAGAGCACAATGTTTTTAGCTTGTAATGTTGCTCAAGCAAATGAAAAAGATGTATGGTTTTTAGATTCAGGCTGTAGCAATCATATGACAGGGAATCTAGAAATGTTTTCAAGTTTAAATGAGAATGTAAAATATGATGTTACATTGGGTAATGACAACAAAGTGTCAGTCAAGGGAAAAAGAGATGTCAATATTTTAACTAAACAGGGGGAGAAAAAGTATATTTCAGATGTGTATTTTGTGCCTTGTCTGAAACATAACTTAATGAGTGTAGGGCAACTAGTTCAAAAAGGGTATAGAGTAACCTTCAAGAATGGTCTGTGCACAATTTTAGACAAATACAAAAGCAACAAATTTATTGCAAAAGTTAGAATGACAAACAACATAATGTTTCCCTTAAAGATAAAGCCAGATTTAAATATAAATTATGATCAAGCACAACACTTAATGAATTCACAAGTGGGTAGAGAAGAAACTACAACAGTAGTGCATAAAATCTTTCAAGCTGAGACAAAAGATGAAAACTGGTTATGGCACCTGAGATTTGGGCATCTCAACTTTGGAGGTTTAAATTTACTTCATAGGAAAGGCATGGTCAAGGGACTACCTTTAATAGAAAAACCAGAAAGGGTATGTGAAGGGTGCATTTTAGGAAAACAACATAGAAAATCATTTCCAGCAGGAAAGTCAACTAGAGCAAAAGCCCCTTTGGAAATTATACATTAGATTTAGTGTGGACCTATCTTCAATAGGTGGTAGTTTTTATTTTCTGACATTCATTGATGATTATTTAAAGAAAAACATGGGTTTATTTTCTAAAGCAGAAAAATGAAGTGTTTGATCCGTTTCATCAGTTCAAGAATTTGGTTGAAAAACAAAGTGGTTATTATATCAAAGTGTTGAGAACAGATAGAGGTGGTGAATATATTTCAAGAGAATTTTTTAATTTTTGCAAAGATCATGGAATTCACAAGCAGTTCACAACTAGATACACACCTCAGCAAAATGGAGTAGCTGAAAGGAAAAACAGAACAATCATGGAAATGGCTAGAAGCATGTTGAAAGCCAAACATTTGTCAAATGAATATTGGGCAGAAGCAATATCTTGTGCAGCCTATATAATGAATAGGTGTCCAACAAAAAGTGTCATGAATATGGTACCTGAAGAAGCATGGACAGGAAGAAAACACAGTGTTACTCACATGAGAGTATTTGGATGTGTTGCATATGCACATGTGCCTAATGAATTGAGAAGGAAGCTAGATAACAAAGGAGAAAAATGTATATTTGTTGGATACAGTGAAGAATCCAAAGATTATAAGCTCTATAATCCAACAACAAAGAAAGTTATAATCAGCAGAGATGTACAATTTGTAGAAGATGAAGCATGGGATGGAAGCATAGAGAAGACAGTTAATATTTCAGCTAGTATACCTCAAGAGGAGAATGAAGTTTCAACATCAACAAATATTCTAGCTATTGTGACTCCTACCACTCCCATTCAAGCTCAGCAAAGTGGTCCACAAGTGACACCTACATCGACTGTAAGAACAACCTCATGCATTCAAGGAAGTAGTCCAACAAGAGAACAACAAACACCATCTACAGCAGGACCATCGGGTTCATATTCCACAAGTTCAAGTGACATGTCAAATCCTACATTGGTAAGTCTGAGAAGACAAAAAATCAGAAGCATAAAAGATATATATGAGCAAAATGAAGGTGAGAATAATTCAGATCAGATTTCTCTTACTGCATTTTATTCTCAAATAGAAGATCCAGTTTATTTTGAAGATGCAGTCAAACATGATAAATGGGTAAGTGCTATGGATGAAGAAATTGAAGCAATTGAAAAGAATCACACATGGGATCTAGTCAGTCTTCCAAAAGACAAAGATGTCATTGGAGTGAAATGGGTTTATAAAACCAAATTGAATGAAAAAGATGAAGTTCAGAAGCTTAAAGCAAGATTGGTTGTAAAGGGCTATTCACAACAGCCTAGAATTGATTATAATGAGACATTTACCTATAGCACGATTGGATACTATAAGATGATTTTAGCTTTAGCAGCTCAGAATAAGTGGTCTGTATCTCAAATGGATGTAAAGTCACTTTTTTAAATGGTTAGAAGAAGAAGTTTATGTGGATCAGCCATGGGTATGAAATTCTAGGTCAAGAAGACAAAGTTTACAAATTGAAAAAGGCCTTATGGATTGAAGCAAGCCCCAAGAGCTTGGTACAACAGAATAGAAGTTATCTTTTGCTGAATGGATTTAATAGATGTAGCAGTGAGCCCACACTGTATACAAAAATGAATGAAGAAGGTGAAATATTGATAGTATGCTTATATGTTGATGATTTAATTTTCACTGGCAATTTGTCAATTGATCTGTTCAAGGAAGACATGAAGAAAGAATTTGAAATGACAGACTTAAGTCTGATGAAGTATTTTTTGGGCATTGAAGTGAATCAAAATGAAAATGGTATTTTTATTTCACAATCAAAATATGCAAATGACATTTTGAAAAGGTTTAATATGATGAAGGGCAAACCAACACCAACACCTACAGTGATAGGTCTGAAACTAAGCAAGGATGATCGAGGGTCTAATGTTGATCCAACTTTGTTTAAGAGGCTTGTTGGAAGTCTTATGTATCTCACAGCCATAAGGCCAGACATTATGTATGGAGTAAGTTTGATTTCTAGGTTTATGGATACACCAAAAGACACCCATTGGAAAGCTGGGAAGAGAATTTTAAGGTATGTAAGTGGAACAAGAAATTTTGGCATTAAGTATTCAAGTTCAGATGAGTTCAAACTCATAGGATACACAGACAGTGACTGTGCTGGCAGCATTGATGACAGAAAAAGCACGTCTGGTTATGTATTTAATTTTGGGATAGGGGTTGTCTCATGGTCTTCAAAGAAGCAGCCAATAGTCTATCTTTCATCAGCTGAAGCAGAATATGTGGTAGCCACAAGTGCAACATGCCAGGCAATCTGGATGAGAAGAATTTTGAAAGAATTGCAAAATGAACAAATGGAGGCAACAAAAATTTACTATGATAACAATTCAACCATAGCTCTTTCGAAAAATCCAGTCTTTCATAAGAGAAGCAAGCATATTGATACCAGGTATCATTTCATCAGGGAATTAATTAACAATGGTGACATAATTTTAGAGTTTTGCAGATCAAAAGAGCAAAGTGCAGATATTTTCACAAAGGCACTGGGAAGAGATAATTTCATCTTTCAAAGAAACAGATTGGGCATGGTGGACAGCGCAGTTATGTTTAAGGGGGAGTGTTGGAATGTTAACCCTATCTGCTGCCGTCACCTCCAGCCATTGCCCACAATATCGCAATTAATAAAATAACCATTGTGATACCGCAGGAGACTTCTGTAATATTTTGTTTTATATTTAACCGCCAGAAAATTTTGGGAAAATTAATATTTAAGTTTTAATATTATTGTAAGGGACATTTTATTAAATGCATTTTGACCAGGAAAAAGCGGTTAGGTAATTTGTAATAAAAAATTTGTTGGGCCCTCTCTTCCATGAATATTTTTCACGCGACTTTTTACTTCAACATATATTTGTATATGTAATTTACTTTTAATTTTTAATGCGAATGTGAGCAAATAGAAAATTAACGAGCAACAGCTCTGTGTTGAAGAAAATATTTTTTGAAGTTTTATTTTTACTGTGTGAATTCCTCTGCCTCTGGCCTTCAGTGATTGATGAGGCGGTTGCAGATGGATGGTGTCACGCTTTTGAAACACGACATGTCCACCCTATGACGCTGCTCGTCTAAATATTTTGCCTGGGATGCCACACCCCTGCAACACGATATCAAGTGTGCAACATCTTTCAACGATAACTTTTCCGCTATCTTAATTATTATCTCATTTGGGAGCTCTTGCAAGTTCATGCGAGTAAGCCTTGACCTTCTCCTTCCTTCTCTCAATTCGCTCATCCTGCACAAAATCTGAATAAAATCATTCATGTTGATTTCAAGCTTGAGAATCATATTATGCAATTTATGAAATTTACAATTTAAAATTGAGAGAACGCCTGCAGAGCAAGTCTTAATTCATGGGCAGATTTAAACAGCGCACATTAAGCGTCGTGTGCACCCCTCTTTATAGAAATTTAATTTATAATTATATATATATATTGATAGTTAAATAGCTGTCATATATATTAATATATATCATTTACACAAAATTTATCAATGGAAAATTCACGGCCAACAATTTATCACCATGACAATTTGCAGGGCAAAAAATTAATTGCATAAATTTTTGGCCATTAATTTTCCCTAGCGGTGAATTTTCCCGCAGTGAATTATTGATAGTGAATTTTCCATTGGTGAATTGTTGGCGGTGAATTTTCCTACAGCCATCATTTACAGTGTTTGAGTCAACATCCTTAGGCCACCCCAATACATAAAGTTCAACAGCCTTAAGCCATCCCAATACATATGCTACTATCCAAAAGAGTTACAATTGTAGACTGGCTAGACCCGCCCCAAACTACCTACAGACACATACTAACATACCCATTTCCCAAATTTTGATTAGAAACCAAAAACCAAAAAGGAAACTTCACTGGCTACTTAGGATTTTCATTAACATTTATATAATAAAAATAAAAATATATAATATTTTATATAAAAATATGATTTGATTGTTTAAGAGAAATAGAGATGGTTGGTTGCATTACAAAAAGATGTTGCAGAACACAGTTAAAGAAACAGAGAAGGAGAAACAGAGTTGCAATTAAGGGGGCCCACACTAATCATCAATGCTTAGTGTAAGTTGTTTAAGCCTATCCTTAATTTAGGGCTTTTCCTATTTCTTAGAATAGAATTTTTGGAATATATATCAATAAATAGAGTACATTTAATCTATGGAAAAAGAGAGAGTGCTTGCTTGTGAGATGATTCAGTTCTTGAAATTTGACTAAGTTCAACACTTGTTACTCCCCTGATGCTTTATTTTCAAACATGCAAATGATCACAAACTATAGAATAAGGATAAAATTCAGGTGAAAGACATGAATCAATGGTATCAAAGTACCAAATACATAAAACTTAAACTCTAAAGATCTTGATTCAACAATGAAGCACAAATGAAAATAGAAACATAAAATAACAAAGCAATAATACCATGATTATTATGCCATGGTTGAATCACCTTCATTGCTCTTCTCCATTTTTCTTTATATGCTAGCTTGCCCTCAAATTTGTAGTATGCAAGAATATCAAACATAGTGGTTGTAATTAGTCAATTGGTATCAAAATGAAAGGGATAGGTCTCTTTTATAGAAAACCAAATTTGAATGAAGGGTCAAGATTAAATGATGGAAATCAATGGATGCGATTTCTTGTAGAAGAAAGAAAATAAGGTTAGGGCTAAAATAGGGTATAGTTAAGGATGGACGGTGGAGATTAAAAGTTAATAAAACCTTATCAAGGTTGAGATGAGAGATAAGATTTGGCACCGACAGAGAGGTAGTTTGAATAAATTAAATGGCATCAGAACCCTCAGTTAGAAAATTCATCACCAACAATTCACAAGAAGGAAAATTTACAGCCATGACAAATTTATCGCAAAGAAAATTCACCACCATGGAAACAAAACTTTTAATGTAATGAATGTGGCAGCGAATTGAACCAACTTAATGTGATGAATGTGATGGTGAATTGCTATGATGAATTGTTGATAGTGAGTTTTCCTAGAGCCATTTAATTTAGGAGAGATAGTGAATAATTAAATAAGAAAATAAATTATTTAATTATAGAAGAAGAGAGAAAAGTTGGCTTTCTAATTAAAATAATTGGAGACGATTATTTAATTAGAAATCATAGGAAAAAAAAAAGGTAAATAATTACTAGTGCAGGGGAAATAATTATTTGATTATAGTAGGAAAATATCAATAAATAATTAAACAAATATAAATTTATTTAATTATACATAAAAGGATTAATCACTAACATAACTAAATAAATATTAATATATTTAATTAATCAAAAAGAAAATAAATTAATTAAATACTTAAAATTATTTAATTAATAAAAATAATAATTTTAGACAATAATTAAATAATAAAAACAAATTATCTTACATATTTTATAAACAAGAAGAAATTGAATATATTGTGAGCGTCAAACTCAATATTTGGGGATTAAATATACACTATAACTAAATTATATCCATAGTTATTAGTTTTTTCCCAATCTTATAAGCCTTTCAAAAATTACCCAATACATGCAATCCTACTTTTCAAGTTCTAACTCACACTCTATGTGTATATATATATAGATAGATTATTAATAAATTGCTTTGATAAATTATAACTTACTAAACATAAGAAGGAAATTATTTTTATGGCAATAAGATTGTATTTAGAGATTTTTGTTTTAGATATTTAAATATAGTTTTTTATTATGATTGTAGAAATATTATTATATAAACAAAAATAATAAAATAAAATGAATATATATTTAAAATTTTTAAATAAACAAAATAACATAGTTATATTAATAAAAATGGTTATTCTAATAAAAAGTAAATAATAAAAAACAAATAAAATGTTTGAATAAATACTAAAACAAAACAATTCTCTAAATAAATAATCAAAACAAAATTAATAAATTTTTTAATGTAAAATAAAATAACCTTTTGTGAATAAAATATTTTTTAAATAAATAAAATTAGTCAATATATTTAAAATAATATTTTTCTTTTAGAAAAATATAAAATTATAATAAATAAAATATAAAAAATATATTCATGTGGTCCAATTTGTTTCTATATACGTGGAGATAAAATAGAAGGAAGGAAATATTATTATATTTATTAACAAACTAAAATTTTAAAGCTAAAATTAAAAACTTAAAAGTAAATCGAAATCCATTATAATTTATTTAGTATTTTAAATTTTAAAACTTAAATTAGTTAATTTTAATATATATTTTTATTTTGCAGTAAATTAATTTGAAAAAATAAATAAATAAATAAATACATGATGAAGTGTTTGAATTTTTATAATTATTTAATTCATTCCATAAAAACAATTGCCTTCTTAAAATCTTTATGAATTTGTTGTTTGTGTTAGAATAGATCCACACCTCAAGATATAAATGCCCAAGTTCTCTAAATTATAACTAAGTCATGCTACAAAGTTAACATATAGAAATATTAATAGCCATGATATTTTATTATTATTAATTTTCCTTTAGAATTTTCTATATATGAAAAAAATTAAAACATCCCCACCATATTTCACTTATACTATCTATCCATATGAGAGGAAGGGAAAATTACCTCATTATTATTTTTGGAAATCATGGCTGCTATTTGAAAAGCTCTATATGCAAGGAGGGGGGAAATTATCATGTTGGAAGCAAAGAAGGGTCCTTTATGAATCCAATTCGCAAGTAGTGGTTTCAATGTTGACTGAGAGGTAGTAGTATGGGGGTAATTGGTGGTTAGCTCCAGTTATTCATTAGATTCTTAGTTTCAACATGTAAGAATTGGCTATGAAGTTAGCCGCCGAAGATCTAGAGGCCTAATGGAAAGCACATGCATAAGAGAGATATAAATAATATGACAAGAATAAACTATATTCTGCCAATGATGCAAATAGAATGTAATGTGCCAAAGTACATAGGAGACCCCTTGGCTATACAACCAAGGTGACTACATAGAAGGGCATAAGATTATGAAAAGTGTCGTAATATTATGACATGAGACAAATGTGAAATGCTATCACTCCACCTAAAGTGGAAAAGTGATAATGTGATAATCACCACAAATGGTGGATTTCCCACAAAAGGTGGAGATATAATCACATGATGTGTCCATGAAAGGTTGATGTGATAAAGTATTAACATGATAAGTCCACAAAAAGTGGAAATTCTCCAACTACCTCCTATGTGGTCCCTAAGTAAACTTAACTAAGATGTAATCATGACCTAGGACAAGGTACAACAATTTTAATTACACCAACACCCCCCATTAAGTGCAACTTAGGGAGAATGTACACACAAGAAAATAATGAAATATGGGTCCCAAAAAGTAGGCCATGTTAGGTACCCATGTACAAATGCAATACAATCTCTCATAAAGCGAGGAAAAGGAGAAAGCCACGTAGGAAAAAACTCCCCCCTAAAAGAGAGATAAAACAAAACAAAAATAGCACTCAAAAGATGAGAAGGGAAAACCCTCAAGTGAGGAAAAAGCCATGCCTAAAAGAGAGAATGAATAATTCAAGTGACCTCCTTAGATGAAACATCATGCACCCCCAAGAGAGCTCGCAAATGATGATATATACTTTCAGTGAAGGGTTCGATGAAGATATTTGCAACCTATTGTGCTATAAAACAATACTACAAATCAATGAACTGCTCTTGTATCAACTCCCGAATGTAGTGCATATGAATCTCAATGTGTTTGGTCCTTTGATGTTGAATCAAATTCTTCGAGATCTAGATGACACTCTAATTGTCACAATGAATGACTATAGAACATGGAATATTGAAGCTAAACTTAGTGAGAATATTCTAAAGCCAAATAGCCTTAGTAGCAGCATTAACAGCCCCTTGATACTAATCCTCAGTCAAAGAAAGAGCAATAGCATGTTGCTTCTTACTCTGCCAACAAATGGGGCTAGAACCAAGATGAAAGTTGTAGCCATCAGTGGAATTACGATCATCAAGATCGCTAGCCCAATTAGAATTTGTATATCCCACCAAGGTAAGTCTTGTAGGTATTGCGTAGTGAATCCAATGATGATGTGCACCCTATATGTAATGCAAGATGCATTTGACTACTTTCTAATGAAGCTCATATGTTTCCTACATGAAGCATGAAACCATGCCAACAGCAAATGAGATATCAGAGTGTGCGTGAGTGAAGTAGATGAGTCTCCCAATAAGTTGGTGATACAAAGTGGCATCAACAAGTGTAGTAGAGCACTTAGCCTGAAGCTTGACTCTTGAAAGAAAGGGAGTCAAAGCAGGCTTACAATCAACCATGTGAAACTAAACTAGAATATCAAGAGCATATTTGGGTTGAGAAAGAGATGTCCCAGAAGCTAACTGAGTGATCTCAATCTTAAGAAAGTAATGTAAAGGGCCCAAGTTAGTCATAGAGAATCTATCCTACAAAGTAGATTTGATACTACTAATGATGGATGAGGTACTCCTTGTAATGATCAAGTCATCAACATAGAGCACAAGTAGTAAATGAGAATCATCCTCTAACAATATGTAGAAATTCAAATCTAAATGAAACCTGGTGAATTCTAATGAGAGAAGAAAGGAATCCATCTTGGCATACCAAGCCCTAAGAGCCTATTTGAGGCCATAGATATAAACTTCCTCAATCTCCAAACCAAACAAGAATCCTATAGAATCCCTATGGCTGCTCCATGTAAATCTCCTCATGAAGATCCCCATGAAGAAATGCACTCTTTGCATCCATCTGATGTACAACCCAACCATGAGCTGCAACAATAGTAAGTGTCAAGCGAATGGAGTTCATATTAGCAATGAGTGCAAAGTTCTCTATATAATTAACACCTAGAACTTGTGAGAAACCTTTTGCCACAAGCCAAGCCTTGTACTTATCCAAACCTCCATCCATTGCATACTTGTTCCAATAGATCCACTTACATTGAACCATCTTTCCCCCCTTAGGGAGTGGAACTAAATCCCATGTGTGGTTCCTCATCAAGGAACTATACTCTTCCTTCATTTTTGAATCCCATTCAGGAATTCCTGAAGCCTCCTTAAAGGATTTTGGATCTGAATCACTAACAATATAAGCATGTGAAAACCCTGATGTTTTGATCAAGTCCTTTGAGTATCTGAAGGATCCCCAAGAAGAGAACCTACTAACTCAAGAGTTTATCGAGTCTGGTGAGGTCTAGTAGGATATGAAGGACAAGGCTCCTCAACTTCAAGTGGACCCTATGATGGTATGATCCTACAAGTCAGAGTTGAGGGAGAATCACCATCTAAGTGACTATCATCGCTTTCCACTATGGAGGAAGGACATAGAGGATTATAGGCCAAGCTAGGAGAGCTTTCCTTAAAGTGAAAACTCCTCTCAAGGAATAGCTCATCTATCTTTGGATCCAAAAGTCTATATGCCTTAACACCTTCAGGATATCCAACAAAGATGCAAGGCCTACTTTGATGTTCCAATGCCTTGCACTTCTCTAGAGGTATGTGTGCCTAAGCTAGACAACCAAAATAGTTAGAGAAATTTTGGGTATATTATTTCGCTACAAAATCAAAAGTGTTTGGCAAATTTGTAGAATTTGTAGAATTTTGGGTATATTATTTCGCTACAAAATCAAAAGTGTTTGACAAATTTGTAGAATTCAAGAAGTTGGTTGAAAATAAAAGTGGTAAGTACATCAAAGTGATAACGTAAGACAATAGAAGTCAGTAAAAATCAAATCATTTTTTAGATTTTTCCAAAAATCATGGAATCAAGAGAGAGTTCACTACTTCCTACACTCCACAACAAAATCGAGTTGTTGGAAGGAAAAATAGGACAATTGTTGAAATGGCAAGGAGCATGATGAAAGAGAAGAATTTAGATAAAAGCTATTGGGCATAAGCCATATGAAAAATTGTGTATATTCTAAATAGAAGTACTACAAAAGAAATTAAAGGAATGACTCATGACAAGTATCATCTAGGATAAAGCCAAGTGTTGATCACTTGAGAGTATTTGGTTGTGTTTCTTATGCGTACATACCAAAAGAGAAAAGATCTAACTTAGATTATAAATTCCTAAAATGCATTTTTATTGTTTATCAATCTAAAAATAAAACATACAAATTATATTCAATCTAGTTAAGAAAAATATTTTGATAAGCAGAGATGTGGTATTTAATGAAGCATCATAATATACCAAAGAAAATGAAACAAAAGGAAAAGAGATAGTGATTGATGAAGCTAAAGGAGGCAAAAGAAGACAATGAAACTAAATCAGCTAATGCAAGAATAAGACAATATTAAAAAAATCAAAGGACAAATAAGAATCATCCACCAACTCTTATGTTAGATCCAAATTTTGAGAAAATGACAACAAGGTCACAAGCAAAAGTGAATTATGCATTGATGACTCAAATTATTGAAAATAATGAGCCACAAACATTTGAACAAGATCAAGAAAAATAATAGTAGATTGAAGCAATGAATGGTGAAATAGAAACAATTGAAAGGAATGACACATGAGATTTAGTTCAACTACCTCCTAATAAGAAGATTATTGGTACAAGGTGGTTGTACAAAACTAAGTATAAATCTGATGGAAGCATTGATAAGCATAAGGCTAGATTAGTAGAAAAAGGGTACACTCAACAAAAAGGTATTGATTATACTGAAACATTTGCACCTGTAGCACGAATGGATACTATCATTTTTTTTTGGCTTTGTGAGCTCAACAAAGTTGGACAATTTATCAAATGGATGTAAAGAGTTCTTTTATGAATGGATACATTGATGAGGAAGTGTATTTTTCACAAGTTAAAGGTTTTTAAATATCATCTAAAGCACATTATGTTTATAGATTAAAGGTCTTGTATGGTCTTAAGCAAGCAACAAGAGAATGGTATTCAAGGATAGATTCATATCTATAACAAAAAGGTTCTTAAATAAGTCAGTTAGATTCAAATCTTTATATTAGGAGCTTAGCTAAGATTATTTTTATCTTAGTTCTCTATGTTGATGATCTTATCTATATTGGAAACAATTCAACTTTATTTGCAGAGTTTAGAGCAACAATGATTGTTAAGTTTGAAATGACAAATTTGGGATAAATGCACTATTTTATTGGTATAGAAGTATGGAGAAATAAAGGTGAAATATTTGTGTCTCAAAGAAAATATGCATTAGTTATCCTACAAAAAATTTAGATGAATTGAAAACCAATTGCAACACTTATTGAAGTTGGACTTAAGTTGTCTAGCTTAGATGTGTTAGATCTAGTGGACCCCACTCTATATAGACAATTGATTAGAAGTTTGATCTACTAAACTACTACTCAACCAAATATCACACATTTAGTGAGCTTGGTATCTAGGTTCATGTTAGAGCCTAAAAAAACATATTGGAGTGTAGCTAAGAGGATTCTTAGATATTTCAAAGGGACATTGAGTTATGGTCTCAGATTTTAGCATTTAGAGGATAGAAAGTTGGTTGGCTATACAGATTTAGATTTGGAAAGCTCCACAAATGACTAAAAGTCTACTTTTGGTTATGCTTTTAGTCTTGGTTCATCAATATTTTCTTGGAATTCCAAGAAACAACCAACTATCTCACTTTCTACAATAGAGGCTGAGTATAAAGTTGCAACATCAACAACTTTCCAAACTATGTAGTTGAGAAGACTACTAGCGGATTTACACCAAATACAAAATGGACCTAAATTGTTGTATTGTGTCAACAAGAGTGCTATACAAATGACAAAGTGTAATGCCCCTCCACACAACTCCAAAGGAACTAATACATCTCACATTTATGGCACATTTTTTTTTAAAGTAACTAACATGCTACATAATACTAACATTCAACACTCGAAATGAAACTATACATGTACAACATATAACAAAGTACCTTGGGTTTACATGACTACATTACATAACAAATCAACATCTATTACAATACATGAAAGAGACATACACCAATAATCAAAGATAATAACATGAACATGGACAATACATTATAACATGAATTTACATCAATCAATGATTACATTAGTAAAATGGTACTTCCCAACATGAATTGGGGACAAGTACAATAACATAGAATAATACATCTGTAATGTATGAATACAAAGTTCCATATCAAAATCCAACACTGGTACATCTTTTCACAACTCGATCAATGGCTGGGGACCCAATGGGGTGAATAGCACATTCCACCCAACCACATGGACTCTAAGGCCCACCCTTAGTGCTAGGAGATGACAAGATGGACCTCAACAAAAACCATCAAGTGAAGCAAGGATTACAAAACCCCATAGCATGAGCAACAATATCATAAGGTAGCATCTAATACAAGAAACATAGAAACATTTGACACAAGATACATCCAACATAGAAACCTCCACTTCCAAAGAAACATAGCTATAATACAACATGACAAAAGCATCAGAAACAATATCCACTTTCAGAGGTACATGAACCACAAGATAGGAATAACAAACATACAAGGTTGTTACAGGGTGGAGTATCATCACATAGGTAGCCATGAGTTACCCTAACGTAACCTTCCTAGGCTACTAACCACCATCCTGGGTTATCTTGGTAACCTCTACTAGTTGCTGGATCCCTGTGCTCTCTATGCAAGATCAACATACCTTCCAAGATTACTATGTAGAGGTAAGATAGTTGACCTTGCCATTCCAAGACTTCCCACTCATCCCAAGCCTAAACGAGCACTTGGGTGCATGAGTGACGCTACATTATCTGAATTAATGTGTGAGTCTGTCCAAACCCCCTAATTAATTAATAAAGTTATCACTTGATTAAACTCTCAATGGGTTATCCTAGGATAGCCACTTTGGGTGTCAACCCCCACTTAGAACCACTCCTTCAACTAACCACAAATCTTAAAATCACAAATGGGAAAACCAACTTGCACACAATACCAAATACAATAAAATAATTGCACCAAGTGAGGCATGTACCATCTCATGCTAGAACTTTAGTGTGACAAAAACCACATCCAAGTGCAAGGCTCGAACCCATATAAACATAGTCCAAGTGTAAAGGTCATCCGTCATCAAATAACAAAACCATGAAACCACCCACTTACAAGTGAAGCAACATAAAAATCAAATAAATACTCTAGGTTTGATATGAGTTTTCCAATGTGGACCCTCTTAAGTCACTGACCCCCATACCAACCCATACAAGTAAAAATCATATCCCCTCAATCCTTTGGAAGATTGTCAAAATGATAACATAGGGGTTCTCCATCAAAAAATGTCAACAAAAAATAAGATCTCTAAGAGCTACTTTCATCCCACAATTAACAAGTCAACAAGTATGAAAAAATGAGTGGCAACATCCCAATGAATTCATTAGGCTCAACCAAAATTAACATAATTAATTTTTGCACTTAAACAACCAAGCATCCAAAGGGAGACCTCCATTTTCTCCTCTCAGAATATGCAACTAGTAATAACTCGCTCAACATATAATTTAGCTAATACACAATTTACACAAAAACAATACCATGACAATAGACAATCAACTAATAAACAATCTCAACACAAAAATTAACCCACTCCAATATTGGAATCAATCATGACAACAAACACAAGTGTTCTCAAAATTTGGTGCTTCATCTATTAAATAATATACAAAAGAATACAATGCCACTCATATTTAATATTGAGAAATAAAGCAAATTTTCCCCTTGATTACATTGCCATTATTTATTTAATTTTCATTACAATGTGAACTTATATTCTAATTGTCTAATTTCATAAAGAGGCTACAATCCCACCAATACACTAATTCAATACACGGTTGGAATAGTAACATTATTCAACATCGAGGATAGTTATCAAAAGTATCCTCTTCCTAGAAATAAAAATCATTTTAATAACTTCATTGAAGGAAATTATTAAAAATCAAATAAACACATTAATATTTAACTATAATTTATTAAAACCAACCTTTTCTCCCCCTTTTTCTTTCAAAAATTGAATGATAAAATCATTACTAATAAATAAACAAAATAATAATACTTATTAAAATTGGTTAAAGAAACCATTAATGATTTAACCACCATTGTAACAATTACTATTTAATTCATAAAAGAATTGAAGGCTAAATTATTTGATAAATAATAGCACTTTACTATTTTACTAACCTTGTTAATAATTTACTAACTCTATTCATGAAATTATTAATAGTTTTGGTGGGCTCACTTTATATCTTTATTATCAAATCAAAGTTTTTTTTTAAATTTATTTCTCCCCTTTAAGGTAAAAATTAGATTACATGAGACAAAATTTAAGGGACTTACTCCCCCTCACATTTCCACGAATCTCCCTAAAATTTAAGTTTTACATTAACTTAAGACTTTCACAAGGGAATAGAGGAAGCCTATAGCACTATGACTCCTCGTACTCCCAATATTGAGGGAGGCACCTAACTCGTGCTCCACAATATGAGGTGTACATACCTTACCCCCTGCAGGATTTGAACTTGTGACCTCTCTTTCAAGAGTACAAGTTCTCCACCATTAGGCCAAAGCAGGTGATATCAAGATCTCTTTATGGATATAGACTATTCTAAAAATAAGTGTCTTCAGCGGTCAAAGAAAATGGCTTTTAGAATAATAGCAACATCAAAGATTGTTTAAATATGAGATCAAATTTCCAACCAAATAAGACATAGCCAACGAGACATGTAAAGAATTCCATTTCCACCCAGCAGCAAGGCAGACCCAAGGGTGACACATGAATTTCCCCAACAAAATCAAGAAATCCTAATCATAAAAATGACTCAAAAATTATATTTTCTTTTTAACATACTTTCATGAGCCAAGAGAGCGAATAGAAGGATAAGGTTCAAGAGGAGATTATTGGAAATACTAAAGGTTCAAACAAATAGAAAGATAGGCTTGTGTTAAAAAATAGATTCAAACAAATGCAGTTGGCAGGTGTAAAGATAAGCTTGAAACCTTTACCAGCAGCCGCACTGCTTGTGCCTCTATGGTGTAGGAGGTGGGCAGAGGCAAAGAAAGATATAAAAGGTTAATTGCATTGCCTGAATGAAAATGGTTACAATTGCCTCTATTTATAGAGGTCTTTGGAGAGATCTGGAAGATCTCGAAACTACTTTGCATGGAGCTAGAAAAATTGCACATGTTTTTGGTGGTCGGTGAATGACAGCGAAGAGATGGTCGGTGGAAGATGGTAGAAGCTTCTGCCTTTAATGTTTTCGGTGGTAGAAATTAATATCCACCAATAGTCCCCCCTAATTTCTACCACTAATTACATCATTGTCTTTCATCATCTAAGCTTTAGCTCATACAAACAAAAACACTATTTCATTTTATCTGCTGCTTTTCACTACTTCCTTAAGCTCTGTGGAGCTGGGATAGACTCATAGACTTTGACTGAAATCTGCTCCGATCCATACACTTCCTTTATGCCAATTCGATGATGTTTCAAACTGCCAATTCCTTATGTGATGCCCACCTTATTCAACAAAACCTCTTGAAACCTTTCATCTATCACAAATGGTGACAGGATCACCTTTAAAACTTAGCTCTTGACATCTGTCACAAATGGTGACAGGATCACCTTCAAAATCTTGCCTAACGTCTGTCACAAAAGGTGACAGGATCCCCCAAATGATCTCCTTGTCTTCTCAATCTGCGACATTCCACATAGCCTTCAATCTGTATGGCGGTGGATGCCACTGTCTCCTTCCAAACAGCGGTGGGTATTTCCAACCATCGAACTCTCCTTCTGATTTGAAATTAGTGGCTTCCTTCTTAACTTTTCTTGCGACTTCTTCAACTGCTCATCTTTGCCTTGAATAGTAACTTCTAAAACTGACCACCTTCACAGTTCTCATGCGGTAGCTTTTACAACATATGCGCCCCTTTCATTCTCCATACAGGGACAAATCTTGGTTTATTCCTTAGCAGATCTCTATTGAATCTGACTTCTGCTGCTAACACGTCCTTGGATGCGACATCCTCAATCTCTTTTTGAGAATGACTTTCTTCACAGACAACAACAACGATCCTGGTCTTCAAACAGCCAGCAATCTTTTCCTTATGGACTTTTTACTTCTTCCAAAAGTTGTGATCTTCAGCTCTCCGATTTGATGCCCACGGTCTGCAAACACAATCTAGCAGCAACATCTTTCAACAACACTTGCTTCTCCAAATCTTCCTTGCCTTATGCAAATACATCAACACGTTCTTGGATCTCTCTTCATGGACGATGGCATTATGACTCCACTTTAGTGCTTGGCTGTTGCACAACAACAAATTCGGAATGACTTCCTTCTTCAAAATGGCCTCTCAACACTGGGTCTACTATGCAAAGATCTGCTGGCAGATTCTTCTGAATCTTCTTCAACATCTACTCTTACAGCTGCAGGCCTTTTGGATAGCATCAAATCTCTTGGGCGGTGGTCTCTGGCTTTCTATTACTCCTTCTTGCAATTTCTTAGCAGCTCCTCAAACATCGATCTTTTTTTTTAACAGCTTTTTCCTAAGCATCTTGGAAAAATAGTGATCTTCTTGATTGCAACAGCTTCTGTAGTTTGTATGGGCGGCTTGAATTCACAGCACTCCATACACCTCCACTTTAAAATCTCAACTCCTTCATAATCTGGGGCTTCGTACAGACGCTCTTTCTCCAGGCAACTCAGGGATCTTCTCAAACTCTTTCATAGCAAACTCTCCCACAATCTTCTGCTCTCCAGGGTCTTCAACCATAGGCTCTGATACCACTTGTAGGAGGTGGGTAGAGGCAAAGAAAGATATAAAAGGTTAATTGCATTGCCTGAATGAAAACGGTTACAATTGCCTCTATTTATAGAGGTCTTTGGAGAGATCTGGAAGATCTAGAAACTACGCATGGAGCTAGAAAAATTGCACATGTTTTTGGTGGTCAGTGAATGACAGCGAAGAGATGGTCGGTGGAAGATGGTAGAAGCTTCTGCCTTTAATGTTTTCGGTGGTAGAAATTAATATCCACCAACATATGGAAGCTTAGGAACGGGGCATGCACATCCCTAAGGGAATATGATAGATGAATCTGGTGAAAATATTGTAGTTGAAACAGCACTGGAAGGCAGGAAAATAAAGTGTGAAAGCATGAGATAAGGCATGCAAATAGTTTGACAGAATATACACAAAATTGATTTCCCCGAAAGCTCTCTCAAATCTTAGAGCTAATGAAGCACTCCAGAACGCAACCTACCATTAAGAGCTTTATTTGTTTTCTAGGTGCACCCAGCCATGTGGGAATTGGCGGATGGAGTTGCCCTTACTTCACTTATCAATAATCCCTATAGAATTACATGTGTATAGTTAATAATTTGGTGCACAAATTGTAGATTTATATTAGCGAACGAAGGCCACAGGCATCTCCAAATTGTTGCAAGAGAAATTGTCCAGAGAGATGTGAACCGACTCCCCCATAAAATAGATACGATGATCTTGAGGAGTATATAGAGGTGATGCCAAATGAGACAATCTGAATAACAGGCTTGCACTTGTAATGATTCAGAACAAAAGAAAATAGCAGGTGAAAATGCACAAAAGGCATCCCATATATTTATTTACGATGAAAAGAGAGGGATTGTGACAAACTAAAATTCACCTCCACAACAAGGAATTTGAGATTCAATCAGATCTATGTGATTTCTCGCAGAATTTAATGGTTAAGACCTAAGTTGATTCGAAGTTGGTTATCCCAAAAGAAATTTCATTCAATTACAAGTTTCCATTTTATTTAAACCATTTCAAAGGTACGGAATTCCTACAAATGAATTCAATGATAAACTTAGAATTCTTTGTGGTCTATTTGGGAGCAACCACACTATTTTACATTTACCTTAATAATTAAGAAGAGTAGTAATCATTTGGTAGCCAGCTAGCAAATGAGAAAGCCTACCTGATATCGCTTACACTTGGAAAAAGACAGCTGAAAGGGTGTAGGGTGATGGAGCAACCAGATTGCCAAACATCTCCTCCTCTCGCAGTGATGAATCAGAAAGTTTTCTCAGACCAAGTTCTCATTCCCCTACTGAAATCACCAGAATAATTTTGTTCTTTTTTCTTTTTCTTTTTTCCTATATTTTTTTTTTCTTCCAACCCATTTCTTCCAGAGAAAGTCTTATTCTTCTTTTTTTCTTTTTTTTTTCCAACCCCTTTCTTCCAGAGAAAGTCTTATTCTCCAGAAGACTGTCCTTTTTTATCCTTTTTCCCAATTAAAATCCCAGAGATCAGTTTTCATTGGAGGAATCTAATAATTTCCCCTTATTCCAATTTTTTTTTCTGTTACACAAGCTAAAATTAGCTTATTATTTTTTGCATGTTCTCGGCTGCATCAATTTGTAACAGCAAGAGTAATTTCTTTCCAGAAGATTCTCTAATTATTTTCCATTTTTCCTTGCTTTTAACAACAGTGGGAAAACTTATCTCTTTATTCAATTAAAAATCACATTACTTTCTATATCTAGATTATTATCCTTTATGATAGTAATTTGTCAATAATTATTAGAAAACAATTTAAATACAATTACTTCTACAATCATTAAATTTTATTTTATTATAATATTCATGTTTGATTTATTTAATTCAATTTAAACATTATTATTATTTTATTTGTCAAAGTCGCAAAAATATTAAATTTTTTATTTAATTTATCATAATACCTCAAATACAAATCAAACAAATTGAATCAATACCAAACCATGCCTAACTTCATAGTGAGATAGAAAACATCACATGACGATGCGAATGGAGGGGCACTACACAAATAATTCAGTATTTCATAGTAGGACCAAACATATTGAGATTCAACATCACTATATTAGAGAATTGGTTCAACAGAGATTGATTGAGATTGTGTACTATAGTACAAAAGATCAAATACCAGATATTTTCACACAGTCTCTAGCTCGTGAAGGGTTCCATAAACTCAGAGATCTACTTCATGTTCTTCCCAATGGTCATTATGGGGGAGAATGACAAAAATAATGCCCATTGGAGCAACCTTTCTTGACTTTAGTGTTTATCATAAATAATGTTCTGGTGCATAGTAAATATTGTAGTTGAGTTATTGGTGAATATGGATGTGTGCCATAATGTAACCTCTTTCTGGATCTCTATATAATAGATGCCTTGCCTCTTATTTCATTAGAGAAATTTGGACTTTTGTGTAATTGCTTGTGTTGTGATTAGCAATCACCATTGTATTATTTTTCCTTCAATCGTAACTATCAAAGAATGGCTCTAAAATGTGGAGGAAACTTTAATTTCAACATGGAAATCCACAAATATATAATGTGATAATGAGGTTACCATACATAAAAATTGTTGCAGTGCATAGTGCATAGAAATTATCATATATAGATATTTTATCAAATTTTAACCCTCTTGTTTATATTATGCTATATTATCAAGCATTAAACTTTAAAGAGTATGATGAATGTAGGAAAATTCATCTATATATAGCTGGTTCTATGAATGAAAGATGCTAGAGCAGTTCTAAAAGATGAAAGTATATAGGAATTTACAACTATAATTAATAAATGGGTGCTTAGTACATTTAATTTTTAACAATATAAAAATCTTCAGTTATGTTACCAAAAACTTGAAAATGAAAATATTAGGAAATCAATAGAGTTCAAGCCAAAAGCACCAGGAATAGCATTCTAGCTTAAGGAAGAAGACAAGCTTAGGTGAAGTTATCGGAGGTTATTCGATGCTTTGCAGAGAACACCATTCTAGCTTAACGAAAAAGACAAGTTTAGAGAAAGCAATCTGAGGTTATCAAGTACTTTGCAGAGAAATCCAGTGTTGCAGTTTGCGCTAGCTGTCATACGACAACTAAGAACAATGACTATACAAACATTCACGTCTAACATGAACATGCATTATATGGTGGGTCTACAAATGATAAGATGCATGCCCAAACTTGTATAAAAAATTGGGAAGCTTTGTTAATCATTAATTATAAATTTATATACAAAAGTTTAGAGAAATGATTGATGATGGCATTAGAACTAAGAATAGTAAGAGAAAAATAAAAAGGCTAACACACTACTTTAGAATCTTAGATAAGTTAAATTAAGTTTGTAGATGGCTATAAGCATGCTGATATTTTAGGAATTGTTTTTGGAAGCAATATATAAGAATCAAGGATTTAGAGAATGTTCAACGGTATTAAAAGTAAATCAAGATATGATCCATATATTGCCTTGTCCTACTGAGGAGTTTTAAATTTTATTGATATAATATTGGGCTTTCATCCCTCATATTTATTTTTATCTATAGTGGATAGACCATCAATTTATAGAGTAGATCGACCTCAATCTTTTTTTAGTGTAAACAACAATAGATTGCCTAATAATAGTATTTAATATTAGAATAAAGGAAATCTTCCCTTATAATGAATAAGCCCACATTTTAGAGAGCTTAGGATTGAAATATTAGGTTATAAGGATATAAATAGGAGAATGAAGATCTTGGATGAAACCAACCCTCAATTAAAATCTAATTGTAGTCTACATAAAACAAGACCTTTCAACAATTGAAGAATTCTAGAGGATTTTTTACCTCTTACAAAATTGTTTTAAACAAAATAAAGTTGTTTCCATCTACAAGAATTTTCCCTTTCTCATGGTACTCTTGGATTTTTTTTAGTTTTAGACTTTTAGTAGGGGAGAGGGGCCCATAGCGGAGCAACCTAACTTTGTGTTTCTCAAAATCCTACATGGAAATTTCAAATCAATCCCAATTCTGTACAATAGTTTATTTGGCAACTGATTTTCTTCTATATTTCGTTTCAGGGCCACAACATCAAATATGATGCCACATCAGTATGCTTTTGTTGGGGTATCCAAAAAGGACAAAAAAAAAAGTGAGACCGATAGTTGTGCACTATGTCATGTTTTATTGGTGTGCTAATGTGGCATCACATGATTTGTCACTTTGTGCACTTTATGGATAAAAAGTGTTTCACAATTGGTTATTAAAGTGCTCCACTATGGGGCCCACTGAGGACTACTTCTATCCCCACTATTGGACTATGCTCCATTACGGGCCCCTCTCCCGTACTATTTGTAGGATCATATTTTTCACATGTTGCTTTCTGCATGCAATTTTCCCATAAAATTTTTTGAGCTTAACATTTTACAAAATTATGTCCTAAATACAGATGATACAATCCAAAACTCAAAATGCATATTCCAAATGAAGGGGCTAAGAACAAAGAAACAATCAAAAATCTTTCCCAAGTACAAAATACCCTAATTACCCTCAATTGATTCAAGGTTTAGAACATCTTTAAAACATTAATAAAGTGCCCAAATACTAGAAAATTAAAAATATAAAGAAGTAAAAAAAATTGGACACAACTGCTGATGCGAATTCCCTCTAAACAAAATATAGGAAATAAGAAAGTTTGACTTCTAAATTAAATTGGGCTATTTTTAGGGAGGAAGTCTATTCTAAGTATGTGTGGGTATTTATTTGTGGGTTTGAGAAAATGGCAAATCTTGAATAATCATATTCTAGAAAATTTTGTATATGGATATGAATGATCGATCATTATCAGAAACACAATTCACCCAAGATTTACCATATTAAGGAAGAGAAACAATTAAATTTCAATATACTTACTGCCAATTACATTGATGTAAAATAAAATAAAAAATAAAAGGGTAGCTCAGGAAGTACTCTCTATAAGCCAGTAGGTATTTATTCCTCTACATAAGAATATGATAGGACAATGAAACATAGAACAGTCTCTTAACAAGGCATTCTCTCTATTTGAAAACAATATCTAAATGGTAAGGCTTTTTTGATAGCAACGTTTCCACGGTTCAAAGTCTTAAGGAAAATATAGTCTTCCCATAATAGTGATCGAACACCAAAGACGGTAAGGCTGTTTTGATAGCAACGTTTCCACTGTTCAACGTCTTAAGGAAACTATAGTCTTCTGATAATAGTGATCGAACACCAAAGATGGAACATGTTTGAAGATGGCGAGGAGCAGTGTTGACGAATTTGTCAAGCAACGCTTCTCCGCCTTGATCGAAGCTTGGGCTATGCCAATGGAAGATTATCCTCACATGCTCTACTCCTCTCGGCAACGCATCCCATTCATTTACGTCAATAACCTTTAATATTACGATTAAGGAGGAGCTCGGTGAGGTTGGTTCACTGAATACCATCGGTGAGGAGATAACCGCTTCTGCGCAGAGATCGCCACCCCGACGGTTACCGAGGGCTGACTGTAAAATAGAATCGTTGCTTGTAAGGTGTTCATGGCTATTTCTTCAACTTCGAGATCTGACGGGGATTTTCAAATGCGAAATATCATTTCACCGTTTTGAAAATATTGCGAAGGAGTTACTGGCCAGGCGGTCGTAGGTGTTTTATTATTTAAACAGAACCAGAAAGCCAAAGCGGGTAATTCAGCCAATACAAACTTCATTCTTCTTGCTGAATGCATTTTCGATGGTTATACTCATTTGATTGTCAAAAGGTGAAAGTTAGTTCCTCACCGTTTCAAGGTCGTCATGAGGCTGGGTCAGCAGTTACGTAAAGAATAAATCAAACAGTTCAATGCCGCCAGTACATTACGATAGACAACAACTGCGTATCGCTACACATGCAGTTGGTCAATATCGTTGTTCAGCACATTACGAAAGAAACAAAGAAATGAGTCAACAGTGTGAAATACGCAGAAGCAGAATATGGGAAATCAACATAAAAGTTGGTATAACAGTTTTTTGGTATAGTTCATTCACGTACCAGGTAATCCCCATAAGATCAACAAAGATAGCAGATTTGCCTGCATAAGATAGACGCAACAATGATGATATAATAATGTAATGTTAGGCTTAATATTAAATACTCACTACTAACATGAATTTTTTTTATTAACAATAGCTTAAATGCATACAATAGAATTACATTAGTTATATCATCATTGATTTAGCAGCTATACCATGTAAGGCCATATGCAAACCAAAATCTGCCTGTACAGTTTGTCTTACAGCAGTGGAGGGATTACATGATCAGATCACTTTAGAAAAAGGATTATAAGTGGCTGTGAATATGGACTATACCAAAAAAAAAACAATATAGGTTGTCTATATAGTATTAGCTTATGCTGAGTTTCCCATGTTCCTGCTCTCGCTGCAGGCTTCTAAGCTTCCCCTGTTGGCAAGTGTCTCATTTACTGTCCTTTCATGGCATGTACCTGAGCCAACGACAGTAGATGACCGTTTTGATTCTTGCATGGCTTGTACCTGGGCCAACGACACTTGGCCTCTCATGGATGTTGTCCTATCATGGCATGTACCTGAGCCAACGACAGTAGATGACAGTTTTGATTCTTGCATGGCTTGTACCTGAGCCAACAAGAGTTGGCCTCTCATGACAGGTACTTGAACAGAAACCTGGGGACCTGCTTTCACCCTTTTATTGCATGTTCCTGTGGTAAATCAAATAGTATAACCATCCAGAAATGCATTCAAATAAAACTAAATAGAATGAGATTTTAATATTAACAAAGATTACCCTTTGGCTTTTTCCTCGTTCCTGTTTCTAAATATCGCTCTACCTCTGGCCTTGATGGAAAACTATAACCAGTAGCTAGCTCTATATAATATTGAGAATTTTCAAAACAATTAAACAAAACGATTAAATTTCACATTTAGAAAAATCCCATCAGATCCTTTTTCCAACTGAGAAAGCTAGAAAAAGAAAAAAAAAAAACTTATGGAACACCTTATCAAAATAACCGCTTTTTCTGATTCTTTTTTCTGTGATCCAACCCTCAGGCCCAGTCAGGATTGGCGATCATCTCACCGACGGATCTCCTCCTCCGCAGTGAGAGGTCCGATTCAGGTGCGTTCGTTTTCACAGGCTCCTCCTTAATCGTAATATTATCCTACGCTTCTGCTGTGTGAGGTCATGCCATCCACAAAAGGAAAAGAAGGCAAACTCTAATTCCAGTGAGGAGGTCAGCGTTGCATACGTATCCAGCTCCTCAATGCCCAATTTGAAGTGGAATCTGGCATGCTTGAGGCGGGGGCAGGCCTACAGAAAGGCCGTGTGGACACGTGGTGGGTTGAATAGGGAATAGTGCCAATAATATTCCAGCCTGGGGCAGTTCCTCCCCACAATGTCTAACGTCACCAAGGCCTTGTGCTCTCCTCCTCTCACGTACTCCAGCTCCAAGTCCATTTCCAGCCGTTGTAGCTGCTGCTGAGATGAGAGAAACTTGTGGAGGAAGGAACCATGCGCAAGGATGTCCACCACGCGTGGTGTGCCCGCATAGAGGTCGATTTCTGGGTGGGTGGAAAAGGAAAAGTATCCCAAAATGGCGTCCATTGTTTCCTCATTGTATTTTTGGTGGCGGTGAACATCATAGCAGAAACGGAGGCTCACGAGGCGGTTGCGTGAGAAGCGATTGATGAGGCGGTTGCAGATGGATGGTGTCACGCTTTTAAAACACGACATGTCCACCCTACGACGCTGCTCGTATAAATATTTTGCCTGGGATGCCACACCCCTGCAACACGATATCAAGTTTGCAACATCTTCCAACGATAACTTTTCTGCTATTTTAATTATTATCTCATTCGGGAGCTCTGGCAAGTTCATGCGAGTACGCCTTGACCTTCTCCTTCCTTCTCTCAATTCGCTCATCCTGCACAAAATCTGAATAAAATCATTCATGTTGATTTCAAGCTTCAGAATCATATTATGCAATTTACGAAATTTACAATTTAAAATTGAGAGAACGCCTGCAGAGCAAGTCTTAATTCATGGGCGGATTTAAACAGCGCACATTAAGCGTCGTGTGCGCCCCTCTTTATAGAAATTTATATTATAATTATATATATATATATTGATAGTTAAATAGCTGTCATATATATTAATACATATCATTTACGCAAAATTTATCAATGGAAAATTCAGGGCCAACAATTTATCACCATGACAATTTGCAGGGCAAAAAATTAATTGCATAAATTTTTGGCCATTAATTTTCCCTGGCGGTGAATTTTCCCGCAGTGAATTATTGACAGTGAATTTTCCATTGGTGAATTGCTGGCGGTGAATTTTCCTATAGCCATCATTTACAGTGTTTGAGTCAACATCCTTAGGCCACCCCAATACATACACTTCAACAGCCTTAGGCCATCCCAATACATACGCTACTATCCAAAAGAGTTACAATTGTAGACTGGCTAGACCCGCCCCAAACTACCTACAGACACATACTAACATACCCATTTCCCAAATTTTGATTAGAAACCAAAAACCAAAAAGGAAACTTCACTCGCTACTTAGGGTTTTCATTAACATTTATATAATAAAAATATAAATATATAATATTTTATATAAAAATATGATTTGATTGTTTAAGAGAAATAGAGATGGTTGGTTGCATTACAAAAAGATGTTGCAGAACACAGTTAAAGAAACAGAGAAGTAGAAACAGAGTTGCAATTAAGGGGGCCCACACTAATCATCAATGCTTAGTGTAAGTTGTTTAAGCCTATCCTTAATTTAGGGCTTTTCCTATTTCTTAGAACAGAATTTTTGGAATATATATCAATAAATAGAGTACATTTAATCTATGGAAAAAGAGAGAGTGCTTACTTGTGAGATGATTCAGTTCTTGAAATTTGACTAAGTTCAACACTTGTTACTCCCCTGATGCTTTATTTTCAAACATGCAAATGATCACAAACTGTAGAATAAGGATAAAATTCAGGTGAAAGACATGAATCAATGGTATCAAACTACCAAATACATAAAACTTAAACTCTAAAGATCTTGATTCAACAATGAAGCACAAATGAAAATAGAAACATAAAATAACAAAGCAATAATACCATGATTCTTATGCCATGGTTGAATCACCTTCATTGCTCTTCTCCATTTTGCTTTATATGCTAGCTTGCCCTCAAATTTGTAGTATGCAAGAATATCAAACATAGTGGTTGTAATTAGTCAATTGGAATGAAAATGAAAGGGATATGTCTCTTTTATAGAAAACCAAATTTGAATGAAGGGTCAAGATTAAATGATGGAAATCAATGGATGAGATTTCTTTGAGAAGAAAAAAAATAGGGTTAGGGCTAAAATAGGGTATAGTTAAGGATGGATGGTGGAGATTAAAAGTTAATAAAACCTTATCAAGGTTGAGATGAGAGATAAGATTTGGCACCGACAGAGAGGTAGTTTGAATAAATTAAATGGCATCAGAACCCTCAGTTAGAAAATTCATCACCAACAATTCACAAGAAGGAAAATTTACAGCCATGACAAATTTATCGCAAAGAAAATTCACCACCATGGAAACAAAACTTTTAATGTGATGAATGTGGCAGTGAATTGAACAAACTTAATGTGATGAATGTGGTGGTGAATTGATGTGATGAATGTGGCAGTGAATTGAACCAACTTAATGTGATGAATGTGGTGGTGAATTGATATGTCATAGTGTGAATTGTTGATAGTGAGTTTTCCTAGAGCCATTTAATTTAGGAGAGATAGTGAATAATTAAATAATAAAAGCAATTATTTAATTATAGAAGAAGAGAGAAAAGTTGACTTTTTAATTAAAATAATTGGAAACAATTATTTAATTAGAAAGCATAGGAAAAAACAAATTAGTAAATAATTACTAGTGCAGGGGAAATAATTATTTGATTGTAGTAGGAAAATATCAATAAATAATTAAACAAATAGAAATTTATTTAATTATACATAAAAGGATTAATCACTGACATAACTAAATAAATATTAATATATTTAATTAATCAAAAAGAAAATAAATTAATTACATAGTTAAAATTATTTAATTAATAAAAATAATAATTTTAGACAATAATTAAATAATAAAAACAAATTATCTTACATATTTTATAAACAAGAAGAGATTGAATGTATTGTGAGCGTCAAACTCAATATTTGGGGATTAAATATACACTATAACTAAATTATATCCATAGTTATTAGTTTTTTCCCAATCTTATAAGCCTTTCAAAAATTACCCAATACATGCAATCCTACTTTTCAAGTTCTAACTCACACTCTATGTGTATATATATATAGATAGATTATTAATAAATTGCTTTGATAAATTATAACTTACTAAATATAAAAAGAAATTATTTTTATGGCAATAAGATTGTATTTAGAGATTTTTGTTTTAGATATTTAAATATATATTTTTATTATGATTGTAGAAATATTATTATATAAACAAAAATAATAAAATAAAATGAATATATATTTAAAATTTTTAAATAAACAAAATAACATAATTATATTAATAAAAATGGTTATTCTAATAAAAAGTAAATAATAAAAAATAAATAAAATGTTTGAATAAATACTAAAACAAAACAATTCTCTAAATAAATAATACAAATAAAATTAATAATTTTTTTAATGTAAAATAAAATAATCTTTTGTGAATAAAATATTTTTTAAATAAATAAAATTGGTTAATATATTTAAAATAATATTTTTCTTTTAGAAAAATATAAAATTATAATAAATAAAATATAAAAAATATATTCATGTGGTCCAATTTGTTTCTACATACGTGGAGATAAAATAGAAGGAAGGAAATATTATTATATTTATTAACAAACTAAAATTTTAAAGCTAAAATTAAAAACTTAAAAGTAAATCGAAATTCATTATAATTTATTTAGTATTTTTAATTTTAAAACTCAAATTAGTTAATTTTAATATATATTTTTATTTTGCAGTAAATTAATTTGAAAAATAAATAAATAAATAAATACATGATGAAGTGTTTGAATTTTTATAATTATTTAATTCATTCCATAAAAACAATTGCCTTCTTAAAATCTTTATGAATTTTTTGTTTGTGTTAGAATAGATCCACACCTCAAGATATAAATGCCCAAGTTCTCTAAATTATAACTAAGTCATGCTACAAAGTTAA
Organism: Sequoia sempervirens; assembly: GCA_007258455.2. Taxonomy (NCBI): domain Eukaryota; kingdom Viridiplantae; phylum Streptophyta; class Pinopsida; order Cupressales; family Cupressaceae; genus Sequoia; species Sequoia sempervirens. The sequence continues at coordinate 726,240,880 of VDFB02271358.1, read as the reverse complement.
CATATAGAAATATTAATAGCCATGATATTTTATTATTATTAATTTTCTTTTAGAATTTTCTATATATGAAAAAAATTAAAACATCCCCACCATATTTCACTTATACTATCTATCCATATGAGAGGAAGGGAAAATTACCTCATTATTATTTTTGGAAATCATGGCTACTATTTGAAAAGCTCTATATGCAAGGAGGGGGGAAATTATCATGTTGGAAGAAAAGAAGGGACCTTTATGAATCCAATGCGCAAGTAGTGGTTTCAATGTTGACTGAGAGGCAGTAGTATGGGGGTAATTGGTGGTTAGCTCTAGTTATTCATCAGATTCTTAGTTTCAACATGTAAGAATTAGCTATGAAGGTAGCCACCGAAGATCTAGAGGCCTAATGGAAAGCACATGCATAAGAGAGATATAAATAATATGACAAGAATAAACTGTATTCTACCAATGATGCAAGTAGAATGTAATGTGCCAAAGTACATAGGAGACCCCTTGGTTATACAGCCAAGGTGACTACATAGAAGGGCATAAGATTATGAAAAGTGTCATAATATTATGACATGAGACAACTGTGAAATGCTATCACTTCACCTAAAGTGGAAAAGTGATAATGTGATAATCACCACAAATGGTGGATCGCCCACAAAAGGTGGAGATATAATCACATGATGTGTCCATGAAAGGTTGATGTGATAAAGTATTAACATGATAAGTCCACCAAAAGTGGAAATTCTCCAACTACCTCCTATTTGGTCCCTAAGTAAACTTAACTAAGATGTCATCATGACCTAGGACAAGGTACAACAATTTTAATTACACCAACACCCCCCATTAAGTGCAACTTAGGGAGAATGTACACACAAGCAAATAATGCAATATGGGTCCCGAAAAGTAGGCCATGTTAGGTACCCATGTACAAATGCAATACAATCTCTCATAAAGCGGGGAAAAGGAGAAAGCCACGTAGGAAAAAACTCCCCCCTAAAAGAGAGATAAAACAAAACAAAAACTGCACTCAAAAAATGAGAAGGGAAAAACCTCAAGTGAGGAAAAATCCGTGCCTAAAAGAGAGAATGAATAATTCAAGTGACCTCCTTAGATGAAACATCCTGCACCCCCAAGAGAGCTCGCAAATGATGATATATACTTTCAGTGAAGGGTTCGATGAAGATATTTGCAACCTATTGTGCTATAGAACAATACTACAAATCAATGACCTGCTCTTGTATCAACTCCCGAATGTAGTGCATATGAATCTCAATGTGTTTGGTCCTTTGATGTTGAATCAAATTCTTCGAGATCTAGATGACACTCTAATTGTCACAATGAATGACTATAGAGCATGGAATAGTGAAGCTAAACTTAGTGAGAATATTCTAAAGCCAAATAGCCTTAGTAGCAGCATTAACAACCCCTTGATACTAATCCTCAGTCAAAGAAAGAGCAATAGCATGTTGCTTCTTACTCTGCCAAAAAATGGGGCTAGAACCAAGATGAAATTTGTAGCCATAAGTGGAATTATGATCATCAAGATTGCTAGCCCAATTAGAATTTGTATATCCCACCAAGGTAAGTCTTGTAGCTATTGCGTAGTGAATCCAATGATGATGTGCACCCTATATGTAATGCAAGATGCATTTGACTACTTTCTAATGAAGCTCATATGGTTCCTACATGAAGCATGAAACCATGCCAACTGCAAATGAGATATCAGAGTGTGCGTGAGTCAAGTAGATGAGTCTCCCAATAAGTTGGTGATACCAAGTGGCATCAACAAGTGTAGTAGAGCACTTAGCCTCAAGCTTGACTCTTGAAAGAAAGGGAGTCAAAGCAGGCTTACAATCAACCATGTGAAACTAAGCTAGAATATCAAGAGCATATTTGGGTTGAGAAAGAGATATCCCAAAAGCTAACTGAGTGATCTCAATCTTAAGAAAGTAATGTAAAGGGCCCAAGTTAGTCATAGAGAATCTATCCTACAAAGTAGATTTGATACTACTAATGATGGATGAGGTAGTCCTTGTAATGATCAAGTCATCAACATAGAGCACAAGTAGTAAATGAGAATCATCCTATAACAATATGTAGAAATTCAAATCTAAATGAAACCTGGTGAATTCTAATGAGAGAAGAAAGGAATCCATCTTGGCATACCAAGCCCTAAGAGCCTATTTGAGGCCATAGATATAAACTTCCTCAATCTCCAAACCAAACAAGAATCCTATAGAATCCCTATGGCTGCTCCATGTAAATCTCCTCATGAAAATCCCCATGAAGAAATGCACTCTTTGCATCCATCTGATGTACAACCCAACCATGAGCTACAACAATAGTAAGTGTCATGTGAATGGAGTTCATATTAGCAATGAGTGCAAAGTTCTCTATATAATTAACTCCTAGAACTTGTGAGAAACCTTTTGCCACAAGCCAAGCCTTGTACTTATCCAAACCTCCATCCATTGCATACTTGTTCCAATAGATCCACTTACATTGAACCATCTTTCCCCCCTTAGGGAGTGGAACTAAATCCCATGTGTGGTTCCTCATCAAGGAACTATACTCTTCCTTCATTTTTGAATCCCATTCAGGAATTCCTGAAGCCTCCTTAAAGGATTTTTTATCTGAATCACTAACAATATAAGCATGTGAAAACCCTGATGTTTTGACCAAGTCCTTTCAGTATCTGAAGGATCGCCAAGAAGAGAACCTAGTAACTCAAGATTTTATCGAGTTTGATGAGGTCTAGTAGGATATGAAGGACAAGGCTCCTCAACTTCAAGTGGACCCTATGATGGTATTGTTGTGCCCCTAGCACACACGCCCCATTCAGAATGGGGGCCCTCTTTTCTTTCGCCTCATTGGGTCTTTTGGGGCTGCCTCATTTTGCGTGCCCCTCTTTTTTTTTGTTTTCACCTGGTCGATGTTGCTGCAAGGTTTCATCATAAGTCGACCATGCCTCTACTTTTGGTTTTTGCTGCCCTCTGGGGCCTCGCAGGTTCCCTTTGGCATTTTGGCTCTAGAATGGCCCTGCGCCCTTCTGGGCCCGGGTGTCCGGAGTTCCCTTTTTGGGCTTCCCTGTCACCTTCGCCATCCTCCGCGGCATTTTCCAGGCATCTTTCCGCCCCTCGGGGCCTGCGCTGCCATCTTCCATTTGAATCTGGCGAGGATCTCCCGGGCGGCGCCTGCCCCTTTGGGCCCCGAACCCCGGAAGTCCGCTTCCGGACTTCCGTCCCGGGCTCGCCGCCTGCGGCGGCTACCCTCCGGTGGCCACCCGCCCCTTGGACCTCGGGAGGCTCCTCACCGTCACCGCTGGGCAACGCGAGGTTCCTTCGGCGACGAATTCCTTCCTGCCGCCCTGCCTTGCGGGCCCGACCGTCTGGAGATTCATCCTTGGAACTCCGTGACGGGTCTGTTGTCATCGACGATGGACCTCCGCCTGCTGTCCGCCTTCCGGGTCTTGAGGCTCTCTTCGCCATAGCTGTCCTGGGTTCACAAATCAAATGGTGGCCATCGCTCCGCGTTTTTCCAGCCGCCGGGCCTTGGAGTCTTCGCCGCCGCCGCCGACCTAATTTGAAATTTCACCAAATTTTTGGTGCAGCCGTACCTGCAATTAATTCGGGTATTAATGGCGGTTGGGGTATAAAATGCCCAACCCGCCAATGTCATTTTCATTGTCCAAATTGGAGCGAATTGCACAAGCGATTGACTGGAGCCTTCCGCCTTCGTTTGCATCATGATCCTCGACATCAGCATCACTCCGGTGCCCCCCAGTGGATCCCACACCTCACTACCTAGCACATTCGATGTAGGCCATCCCCGATTGCCCTCCCATCCTTTTTCGTCCTTTTGGAGGATTTCAGTAATTGAATAGTTAATTAGATTGGCATAAAATCAAAGAACACCGAATCCTATCCATAACCCATGTGTTGGAAAATGAACAAACTTAACAGAAACGCCCTCATTGCCGATCCAGAACTTTTCGGTCGCTCGGCTATTCTTCGCACAGGGCAGTCTGCTCCCCTAGGTTCGAGGCCCATCTCCACCATCAAAGTTTAAAGCGTCAAATACCCGCGGGCGGCAATCCTTTTGTCCAGGCCTGGTCTGCTGGGTTTCCCTGCCCGGGCTTCTGTCCGCTTTTCGCCGAGCTTGAAATACCGAAATGCTCCACCTCCTCGGCTCCCGGATCCCAGCCGCCAATCCGCTGTTAAACTTGAAACTTGGGTCGCGTCCTTCGTTCCTTCCGGGCCCGGCCCCTCGGAGTTCCATCTGCAGAGTTCCCTCAGGGGTCTGCCTTCTTAGTGGTGGGTGTCACCCGGCGCCCCGCCCCCGGGCCCCGCCTACCTCTCCACTGCCGTTGCCTTATCCATTTGGAAACTGCTGATTTCGCGCTCCCGGGCTCCAATGGCCGGACTTCCGCCCTCGGAAGTCCTCCTCTTACCCGCCGCTGCGTTTTATGGAAATTCTTCGCCGTCCGCCCAAAAGCCAGAGCCCGGGCCTCCTTTTGCCGTAACATTTTGCTAAGTTCCTCGGTGCCCGGGGCCTTCCAGGCCTGGCTGTCTGGAGTTCCATCCCTGGAACTCCGTGACAGTTCCGCCGTCGTCCACGACGGAACCCTGTCGGCTTCCCGCCCTTTGGGCCCTGAGGAGGTCTTCGTCGTCACCGTTGAGCAACACAAAATCCTTTAAGCGGCGGACCTTTGCCGACCTTCCACGCTCCGGGCCCCGGGCCCCTCGTTGCCGCCGCCATATAAATCAATAAAAATCTCGAAGTGCCCAGCCGTCGGGCCCTGCCTTGCCAAAAGTCGTCAAGCCTGAATGAAAAACCTCATAACAGCCGTCCTTTGGCCCCCCGGACCCTGGCTGTTGGACTTCCACCTTCGGATTTTCATCTGCCGTCCATCGTTGCCAGTTGCCTTCTCCTGCCTGCTTTCCAGCTTGGAACCTCTGGTGCCCCAAACAAGCTCAAATTTAGAAACTGATTTCGACCCACATCCTAAAATTTTCCCTTCTCCATTGTGGGCCTCTCAAGACACTAAAATCTGACCAAGGAGGGTCTCTGGGAACTTTCAGTTGCTTTCTCCCTTCTAGACAACATTCCTGCCAGGGAAGTCTGGCCCTCCGGGCCCAGATTGTCCTAGTGCCCTGAAACAAAGATCGGTACCATCTAAGGATAAAATTTATGATATATTTGAATGATTATTTAGGTGTTATCTTTGAAATGTGTACTAACATAAATGTGGGACATAGGTACATTCTTACCACTACTGATTATTGTACTAGATGGATAGAAGCAATAGTGTGTAAGCAATGCACAACTGAAGTAGCTATTGATTTCTTGGAAAGTTTCATTTTAAATCACTTTGGTTGTCCCTACGCTTTGGTATGTGATAATGGACCTTCCTTTGCTTCATTAAAATTTGCTAGTTGGGCGTTTGACTATGGGATTGCCCTCAAATTCTCATCCAATTACTACCCTCAAGGCAATGGCCTTGCCGAGTCCACAAAGAAAAATTTGATTACTGTGATCAAGAAGCTGCTAGATAGGAATCCTAAGGACTGGCATACCCAGCTCTGTTTTGCTCTTTGGGTTGATTGCACCTGCCACAAGGCTGCCCTTGGTGATTCTCTGTTCCACCTTGTCTATGGCCTTGAGCCTATATTCCCCATCCACCTGAAGATTCCTACTCTTTAGTTCATCAATGATTTTTATGAAGGAGGAGATCGTAGGGAAGCTCGGTTAGCTAAGCTCTTACATTTAGAGGAAGTCTGAAATCATGCAATAGAAAATTTTGCCAAACATTAGGGCATAGTTAAAAGATGGTTCAACCGCTGAGCCAAAATCAAGGCCTTTAGGATTGCAGATTTGGTCCTATATTGGGACAAGGCCCATGAAAAGAAAGGGGGACACAATAAATTCGACAAGCTTTGGCTTGGCCCCTTTCAAATAGCTGAGATTTTGGGAGATAATGCCTTCCGCCTAAAGACCTTAACCGGTGAAAGCGTCCCGTTGCCGGTCAACGGGCAGCACCTGAAGCATTACTTCCAGGCTTGAGCTCCTTCGACCTCTTCCTTGTAAATACCTGTACATAGGTTAGAGTAGTTGCTTTCTTGCTTGTCTGCTTTCTATTGCGTCACCTTTTTGCTTTCTCCCTCCCGATAGTTTTGTTTCAAAAGAGGTTTCCCACTCCTTTGCGGTGGCCGTGTTTGCCTAACAAATGGCTCACTTTGTTGTCCGTTCTTTGTGTTCTTTGGCTAAACATTCACTCTAGACTATTGGTCTTTGCAAAGTTGTCTGCAAATGATTTCCTTATTTGAACTCTACTCATAAATTGACCCTTAACTGGATCTTCTTACCCACATCTCGGATCTCGCACAAAGCACATGATAATAAATTCTAAAGGACCGTACTATGGTTGTTATGACACCCTAGTGAGTGAAAAATCTTAAGTCTACTCCAGTGACCACTACAGTCTCAAACCCATTGTAGGCTTGAATGCTTACTTGGTCGAACTAAATGGCAAAAGAGAAATGAAATATCAAAGCAAAAATAGAAAAAGGAAATTTAAAAAAAAAAAAAGAAAAAAGAAAATAAATGACCATATGGGCATTCAGATAACTCTACCGGGGCTATGGACGCCCGGCCGGCAGTAGAGCAATATCCATGAGATTGTAGCGACAACTACGCCGGGGCTATGGATGCCTGACTGGCAGTGGGGCAATGTCCAGGTTACTTTTGGTGTTAGGCAACTCATGTAGCTCACTCGGTTGAAGTGATAACCCTGGTTACTACCCCTATGAAAGGAATGAACTCACCTCACACAAGCTTCTAAGATGTCCTGTAAATTGACCCAATTAAGGATTTCGTTCTCCCAGATTCATCTTTGGAAGCCGCTCCTGGTCTGCAAAACCAAAAATTCTGGGTCCTGAATGAATATTTATCCCTAGAACACTCTTGAGCATTCCCCAGTGGAGTCGCCATTTGTTGTGCCCCTAGCACACACGCCCTGTTCAGAACAGGGGCCCTCTTTTCTTTCGCCTTGTCAGGTCTTTTGGGGCTGCCTTGTTTTTCTGTGCCCCTCTTTTTTTTGATGTTCCGCATGGTCGATGTTGCTCCAAGGTTTCATCATAAGTCAACCATGCCTCTGCTTTTGGTTTTTGCTTCCTTCCGGGGCCTTGCAGGTTCCCTTTGGCATTTTGGCTCTAGAACGACCCTGCGCCCTTCTAGGCATGGGCGTCCAGAGTTCCCTTTTCGGGCTTCCCTGTCGCCTTCATCGTCCTCTGTGGCGTTCTCTGGGTGTCTTTCCACCCCTCAGGGCCCGCCTTGCCGTCTTCCGTTTGAATCCGGCGAGGATCTCCTGGGCGGCGCCTGCCCCTTCGGGCCCTGGACCCCAGAAGTCCACTTCCAGACTTCCGTCTCGGGTTGCCGCCTGGGGCGGCTACCCTCTGGTGGCCACCCGCCCCTCAGACCCCAGGATGCTCCTCGCCGTCGCCGCTGGGCGAAGCGAGGTTCCTTCGGCGGTGAATTCCTTCTTGCCGCCCTGCCTTGCGGGCCTGACTGTCCAGAGTTCCGTCCTTGGAACTCTGTGACGGGTCCGCCATCATCGACGGCGGACCTCCGCCTGCTGTCCGCCTTCCGGGCCCTAAGGCTCTCTTTGTCGTAGCCATCCCGGGTTCACAAAATCAAATGGTGGCCATCGCTCTGCGTCTTTCTGGCCGCCGGGCCCCGAAGTCTCCGCCGCCGCCGTCGACCTAATTTGAAATCTCACCAACTTTTGGCGCGGTCATACCTGCAATTAATTTAGGTATTAATGGTAGTTGGGGTATAAAATGCCCAACCTTCCAATGTCATTTTCATTGTCCGAATTGGAGCGAATTACACAAGCGATTGACTGGAGCCTGGCGCCTTCGTTTGCATCGCGATCCTCGACATCAGCATCACTCCGGCGCCCCCCAGTGGATCCCATGCCTCACTACCTAGCACATTCGAGGTAGGCCATCCCTGGTTGCCCTCAAGTCCTTTTTCATCCTTTTGGACGATTTCAATAATTGAACAGTTAATTAGATTGGCATAAAATCAAAGAACGCCAAATCCCGTCCATAACCCATGTGTTGGAAAATGAACAAACTTAACGAAAACGCCCTCACCACCGATCTGGAACTTTCTGGTCGCTCGACTGTTCTTTGCACAAAGCAATCCGCTCCCCTGGGTCCAAGGCCCGTCTCTGCCGTCAAAGTTTAAAGCATCAAACACCCACGGGCGGCAATCCTTCTGTCCGGGCCCGGTCCACAGGGTTTCCCTGCCTGGGCTTCCATCCGCTTTTCGCCGAGCTCGAAATACCGAAACGCTCTGCCTCCCCAGCTCCTAGATCCCTGCGGCCAATCTGTCGTTAAACTTGAAACTTGGCTCACGTCCTTCATTCCTTCTGGGCCCGGCCCCTCGGAGTTCCGTCTGCGGAGTTCCCTCGGGGGTCTGCCTTCTCAGTGGCGGGTGTCACCCGGCGTCCCGCCTCGCGGGCCCCTCCTACCTCTCCGCCGCCATTGGCTTAACCTTTTGAAAACCGCTGCTTTCGCGCTCCCGAGCTCCGGTGGCCGAACTTCCGCCCTCAGAAGTCCTCCTCTTACTCACCGCTGCATTTTATGGAAATTATTCACCATCCGCCTGAAAGCCGGAGCCCGGGCCTCCTTTTGCTGTAACATTTTGCTGAGTTCCTCGGTGCTCGGGGCCTTCCGGGCCCGGCTGTCTGGAGTTCCATCCCTGGAACTCCGTGACGGTTTCGCCGTCGTCCACGGCGGAACCCTGCCGGCTTCCCGCCCTTCGAGCCCCGAGGAGGTCTTCGCCATCACCGTTGAGTAGCATGAAATCCTTCAAGCGGCAGACCTTTTCCGACCTTCCGCGCTCCGGGCCTCGGGCTGCTCGTCGCCGCCGCCATATAAATCAATAAAAATCTCGCGGCGCCCGGCGTGCCGTGTCTTCCCTGCCGCCGGGCCCCGCCTTGCCGAAAGCCGTCGTGCCTGAATGAAAAACCTCATAACGGCCATCCTTTGGCCCCCCGGACCCCGGCTGTCGGACTTCCACCTCCGGATTTCTGTCTGCCATCCGCCTTTGCCAGCTACCTTCTCCTGCCTGCTTTTCGGCTTGGAACCTCTGGTGCCCCAAACATGCTCAAATTCAGAAACTGATTTCGACCCACATCCTGAAATTTGCCCTTCTCCATCATGGGCCTCTCAAGACACTAAAATCTGACCAAGGAGGGTCTCCGGGAACTCTTGGTTGCTTTCTCCCTTCAAGACAACATTTCTGCCAGGAAAGTCCGGCCCTCCAGGCCCAGATTGTCCTAGCGCCCTAAAACGAAGATCGGTACCATCTAAGGATAAAATTTATGATATATTTGAATGATTATTTAGGTGTTATCTTTGAAATGTGTACTAACATAAACGCTTTCGATGTTTTGTTACACTGACTTCACCCGTTGCTTGCAGAATATATGGAATCGACTGCAAAAACTTTAGGGGCCTCCGCCGAGAAGGATAAGGGCAAGAAATCAGGGAGGGCCGCTTGGGGAAAAGAAGATAAGGATCAGATGAAGTTTTAGTTTCAAGATGAGCAGCTCCAGTCAAAGATCTCAATGGACTGGAAAGAAGTCTCAGATACTAACATTGGCCAGGTGGACATAGATGAGTTCACTCAAAGGGTCAAGGTTGACCCTACAACAAAGAACGCCAGACTAATAAGGAAGAGTGGAATCACCAAGGCTGCTAGTTTTCCTCACTCTCTCATAGCACCTGAACTAGTAATGGCTTGCCGAGAAGCCTACCAAATGGACACTAGAACAATCATGGACAAGGAGGGGAACATCCTCCCTGACATGTCACCAGAAGGAATTACCAAAACATTCCACATTCCCACGTTCCCACATATGGAGGTCCCCACTTTGGAATAATTCCAGGCGGTGTGGGATGCCAATCCGTTAGGGTGCAAGAAATCGATCAACCTCCTCTGGCTTAAGGAGAAACGGGGCAGCGCTGTGAAGGTTCCCTAGGAACTCTTTCACAGCGATTTCCACAAAGACTATCATGACCTGGTAACTATACTGAGCAGGGTCATGGGTGTCCCAACGGCTGCCTACTTCCAGGAATGGATGACATATTACATTGAGCAGATCCTGCGAGGGAATGAGGACGTTAACACCAAGACCTCATTCGACTGGGGAGGCATCATCAGCAACTGCTTCCACGAGCAGTTTGTAACCGTCAAGAAGAGTTCTAAGTTTTACATGACCTCCTACCTGGTGTACTTCAAAAAGGAGTACTATTGGGTCAATGATGCCTTCATTGGCCATATTATCAGATTGATCGCTGGAGACTTCGAGAGGAGAGTCTCCCATAGCGCCAGGGCACTCTTGAAGGAGTATGCCTTCCTATTCATAAAGTTCCCCAAATTTACCTACATCTGGGCCTAGGGTTTCACAGAACGGCTAAACAGATTGCCGCGGTACCCAAATGATAAGTTCATCCTCCTGGAGCTTTCCTGACAGCTCCAACACATCAAGGTCGTCTTCGGCAACAAACACGTAGCAGGGATCCCTATCCCATGACCCTCGGCCAGGGCTTGTATCGACTGTAAATGTCTCAATGCACTAACAACTCTGAGAAAGAGCTCAAGGAATACAATTTTGAATGGTACACGGCTCGCCCGCGAATGGACCCACATGGCCATGTCAGGAAAGCACTGGGGCCGGCATACGCCCACAAGCACCATATTGAAGACTTCTGGGCAGATTGCAAAGATGACAAGGAGGTCTGCATGAGGCACTACATGCACATGACTGTACAGTTCTTAAGAAGAGTGCAATTGTTCTAGGTACCAGACCAACTTGAGGAGGATGAGTCCACCCTTATGCATCCTAGGTACCTTGCGGTTGCCAATCTGGCAATCCCCTCCATTGATTGGGATGAGCAAGAGGTCGACGACCTGGATACCATCACCCAGCCAATAATAACTTGCACTAAGGAGTGGGTCGATGGACAGGTGGTGCAACTAAAGCAACAAGGGGTGGTCTTAACATATGAGGCGCTCAAGAGTGAGCCAAGCGCCACGGAGGATGTTTCCGCCACTACGTCAGCTGGTGAGACTTCCAAGTCTCCCCCTGCCACCAAGTCTCAAAAGACAAAGGGAACAGAGATAGCTCAATCTGCAGACCCCAAGGAGTAAGCAAAGAAAGACATGGGAGGCTCATCTCCCAAGAGGCTCAAGCAGATAGTGACTACCACCGAAGTATAGCCTCCCTTGCTTCTCCCTCCCCTGACTGGTGTACAACCTACCTCCCAGGCTATGGTCACCTCATCTCCGCAGGCGTTGGAAATTTCTGTCCATCTTGCCTCCTCGCCCCTGGTCGGGTCAATAATTAATATTGACTCCTCTTCTGGCATGACCACTCCCCCTTCCTCTTCTGCTGCCATGTCACCCATTACCTCCTTACCTCTGGCAACAATAGCATCGCCCGTTCCCCTTTCCACTGTACCCGAGGCTATTGCGTGGCACCTTTCAGAATCTTCCCCCCGAGCTCTCTCAGATCCTAATGGACCCTGCTCTCCAAGCAGCCCTTGCTTAATCCCTTGCAATAGCTCAGCCTTCACAACCGCCAATAGGGCCGCCAGCCATGGAAGCCACAATGCAGATTTCAAAGGAGTTGGAGGAGCTAGAATAGGAGGCCTCAAAGCCTATTGAGGAGGAGGCTGATGAATATCATGAGCACCCCGAGTACGAGCATCAAACCATCGACAAGGTGGCCTATGAGGAGGAAGAGACAGGCTCTTCCGAGAGTGGGGTTGAAGAGGATGGCTCGGGTGCCAGGGAGATCATCCAAGCATTCGATGAGGACATTGAAGAAGAGTCAGCTCAGCAGCCAAAGGATGTTGGGGAGAAAACAGAAAAGTCACCATAGAAAGAAGAGGGACAGCCACAAGAGGAGCAACCTGAAAAGGATATATCTGAGGCCGAGGCTGCTGAAGGGAAGAAAGAAGAAGAGGCAACGAAAGAAGGAGGTCCCACCCAGCAATTGTCCACCAAGCTACCCGTTAAGCACCTCGTATTCATTCAAGACTTCGACGAAGAGGAGGAGGAAGCTACCAAGGAAAAGGAAGAGCCCCAAAAGGAAAAGGAGGCAGAAGTCTTGCCTCTAACTGAAAAGGGTGAGGGCAGCCATGGAGCACCCAAAGATAAATCTGCGATGGTTGACTGGCTGGAGAAACAGCTTGAAAAGACAACCCCAGTGCTGAAAGACCCGAGGGCAGGATTGGAGGCCATCTTGGCTCGATCTCTAAGCACGACAAAGAAGGAGAAGAAGCCTAAGGTCCATTCCAAGATAACGATGGATGCTTCCGGCTCCCGAGCAGGGCAAGTTGCCACGCCTACAGTTGGCTAGACTAGGGTGAGCTATAATATCTCCACGATTGATATGGGGACAACAACTAGGGAACAGAAAGTTGAACACCTAGAGGAATTGGTGGCCACAGTGGTGCACCTGATGAAGCAGGACAAGGTATCCAAGGATGAGCTCAAAGTGCAGATTGTTGCCCTAACTGACTACATCCAGCAATGGTCCTCAGTGGACGATCTGCCCACCACCTCCGCAACCACACCACAGTTGCTCTCTAAGGAACAGATTGACAAGATGGAGAGAAGGAAGAACTTGGAGAAAACCATCGAAGATTGGTTCCGACGGGTCATATACGTTGGGAACATGGGAATCAGCAGGGCTGTGCAAATAGCCAACAAGTTCTTTGACCTAATCGAGTCCCTAGAAAGCACAAAGAGGCTCTGCACCAATTTCCCCGCCATCTACGACTCAGCCTTCCCAAAAATTGAGGCCATCCTCCAAATTCCTGAGAGCACATGGGAAGAAAAGCTAGAACTGAAGAAAGAAGATCACTGGCTGGTAGATGTGCGGCACCGAGACCTTGATAACTGGAAGGACAGGTTAGAGAAAATTCTGGGCAAAGTAGATCTAGATATCGAGTGGATCACATAAATACGGGCGGAATGTGCCGAGTATCTCAAGTTGATGATGGGCTATGATATGCCCACAGTACAAATGGATGCCAAAAAGATCAAGCCGTATTTTCACGAGAAGATGAAGGATGGGGCAGCCAGAAAAATCACAACAGAATTCGTGAGTTTTGCTGCCCGCACCTTCAATCGATCAGAGCTTTTCAGAGATCAAGGCTCGAAGTATGACGACGATTGGAAGCAGCTGGAAAAGAATGCTAAGGAATGGAGCTACCAGGCGCTAAGATGCAAGATCATTAAAATCGACAAGCTCCAGGCCGCTATCCTCAAGCACATAGAACACGTAGCTTCCGAGGAGCAAGAGGGAAGCCCAGCCAAAGAAGAAGATCTCCCTGAGGAGTAGCTATAGCCAAGAAAATAGCGATTAGCTACAGGAAAAAAGAGTAATAGTGCCATCCACTAGATGACAAAATAGGGAAGAGACAAAAAATGTTTTTAAATTGTAAATCTATTTGGGGGTAGGTGAAACCCTATTTTGTAATGAATCATGGCCACACAATTGTAATGAATCTTGACCATTCATTTAACTTTTGGGAAACTATAAATAGAGCACTCCCCTCATTTGCAAAAGTGAGAGTTGAGTTGTTGTAAGGGCATGTTGCAAAAATTTATAAGAAATATCATTGACTTGGTGTATTTCCTTGATTTCTCTCTTGTCACTTGATTCATTCTCCAATTTTACATGTTTCGCTTAGATCTCATGGCTGTTTAGTTAGCTGTTTACTTTATTTTGGATAGATTTTAGGAATGTTGTTGGGTGATGTTGAAAATTCCTGCTTTGTTGATGATCCCTTAGTCCATACTTTTTGCTGTTTGTTGAAGGTAGATAAATGTGCAAAGTTAGTCTGGACTTGATTTGAAACCGCCCCAAACATTTATCTTTAATTCATGCATGTATGTGGTGGATGAAGGATGAAATATCTGCAACCCTTAGAAGATAGCATAATTTCCATGATACTGTGAAATCCCTGGTTAAGTGGGATATTATTTTAAGGAATTGTCCATTGCAGGAACTCCATTGTCACTATTCATAGCAAGTTTCAGACTTAGGAACTTTTCCTTCCCTTCGCTCTTTTTCTATTTTTTTAGAAATTGAATAATACCAAGGTTCATTGCACATTGTAAAGCCAAATCCAACAATTAAAATGAAGTTCAAGACTGCTGTTTGAACCTATAGCCAACGCATAATTGCTTTTATCTTAAGAACTCTTTTTAATGATCTAATTTCATACTTTATGTCCAAACTTTGTATTTTCTGTAAGACCGCCTTGTGATCCCAACAAATCACATCAAACTACTGAGGTATCTAAGCACTGTCATGACCTGACATCCGAGAGACCTTGGGATAGTGTTCTATAATTTGATTGTGGGAGATTGTCTTTCAAGAGAGGTAGTGCACCTACACACTGCCTGTGTTGAAAAGTGCATAAAAACACCATCAACAGGTATGATCCTACACGTCAGAGTTGAGGGAGAATCACCATCTAAGTCACTATCATCACTTTCCACTATGGAGGAAGGACAGAGGATTAGAGGCCAAGCTAGGAGAGCTTTCCTTAAAGTGAAAACTCCTCTCAAGGAATAGCTCATCTATCTTTGGATCCAAAAGTCTATATGCCTTAACACCTTCAAGATATCCAACAAAGATGCAAGGCCTACTTTGATGTTCCAATTCCTTGCACTTCTCTAGAGGTATGTCTGCCCAAGCTAGACAACCAAAATAGTTAGAGAAATTTTGGGTATATTATTTCGCTACAAAATCAAAAGTGTTTGACAAATTTGTAGAATTTGTAGAATTTTGGGTATATTATTTCGCTACAAAATCAAAAGTGTTTGACAAATTTGTAGAATTCAAGAATTTGGTTGAAAAGAAAAGTGGTAAGTACATCAAAGTGATAAGGTAAGACAATCGAAGTGAGTAAAAATCAAATCATTTTTTAGATTTTTCCAAAAATCATGGAATCAAGAGAGAGTTCACTACTTCCTACACTCCACAACAAAATGGAGTTGTTGGAAGGAAAAATAGGACAATTGTTGAAATGGCAAGGAGAATGATGAAAGAGAAGAATTTAGATAAAAGCTATTGGGCATAAGCCATATGAACAATTGTGTATATTCTAAATAGAAGTCCTACAAAAGAAATTAAAGGAATGACTCATGACAAGTATCGTCTAGGATAAAGCCAAGTGTTGATCACTTGAGAGTATTTGGTTGTGTTTCTTATGCATACATACCAAAAGAGAAAAGATCTAACTTAGATTATAAATTCCTAAAATGCATTTTTATTGTTTATCAATCTAAAAATAAAGAATACAAATTATATTCAATCTAGTTAAGAAAAATCTTTTGATAAGCAGAGATGTGGTATATAATGAAGCATCATAATATACCAAAGAAAATGAAACAAAAGGAAAAGAGACAGTGATTGATGAAGCTAAAGGAGGCAAAAGAAGACAATGAAACTAAATCAACTAATGCAAGAGTAAGACAATATCAAAAAAATCAAAGGACAAATAAGAATCATCCACCAACTCTTATGTTAGATCCAAATTTTGAGAAAATGACAACAAGGTCACAAGCAAAAGTGAATTATGCATTGGTGACTCAAATTATTGAAAATAATGAGCCACAAACATTTGAACAAGATCAAGAAAAATAAGAGTAGATTGAAGCAATGAATGGTGAAATAGAAACAATTGAAAGGATTGACACATGGGATTTAGTTCAACTACCTCCTAATAAGAAGATTATTGGTACAAGGTGGGTGTACAAAACTAAGTATAAATCTGATGGAAGCATTGATAAGCATAAGGCTAGATTAGTAGAAAAAGGGTACACTCAACAAGAAGGTATTGATTATACTGAAACATTTGCACCTGTAGCACGAATGGATACTATCATTTTTTTTTGGCTTTGTGAGCTCAACAAAGTTGGACAATTTATCAAATGGATGTAAAGAGTTCTTTTCTGAATGGATACATTGATGAGGAAGTGTATTTTTCACAAGTTAAAGGTTTTTAAATATCATCTAAAGCACATTATGTTTATAGATTAAAGAAGGTCTTGTATGGTCTTTAGCAAGCAACAAGAGAATGGTATTCAAGGATAGATTCATATCTATAACAAAAAGGTTCTTAAATAAGTCAGTTAGATTCAAATCTTTATATTAGGAGCTTAGCTAAGGTTATTTTTATCTTAGTTCTCTATGTTGATGATCTTATCTATATTGGAAACAATTCAACTTTATTTGTAGATTTTAGAGCAACCATGATTGTTAAGTTTGAAATGACAAATTTGGGATAAATGCACTATTTTATTGGTATAGAAGTATGGAGAAATAAAGGTGAAATATTTGTGTCTCAAAGAAAATATGCATTAGTTATCCTACAAATTTTTTAGATGAATTGAAAACCAGTTGCAACACCTATTGAAGTTGGACTTAAGTTGTCTAGCTTAGATGTGTTAGATCTAGTGTACCCCACTCTATATAGACAATTGATTGTAAGTTTGATCTACTAAACTACTACTCAACCAGATATCACACATTTAGTGAGCTTGGTATCTAGGTTCATGTTAGAGCCTAAAAAAACATATTGGAGTGTAGCTAAGAGGATTCTTAGATATTTCAAAGGGACATTGAGTTATGGTCTCAAATTTTAGCATTTAGAGGATAGAAAGTTGGTTGGCTATACAGATTTAGATTTGGAAAGCTCCACAAATGACTAAAAGTCTACTTTTGGTTATGCTTTTAGTCTTGGTTCATCAATATTTTCTTGGAATTCCAAGAAACAACCAACTATCTCACTTTCTACAATAGAGGTTGAGTATAAAGTTGCAACATCAACAACTTTCCAAACTATGTAGTTGAGAAGACTACTAGAGGATTTACACCAAATACAAAATGGACCTAAATTGTTGTATTGTGGCAACAAGAGTGCTATACAAATGACAAAGTGTAATGCCCCACCACACAACCCCAAAGGAACTAATACATCTCACATTTATGGCACATTTTTTTTTAAAGTAACTAACATGCTACATAATACAAACATTCAACACTCGAAATGAAACTATACATGTACAACATATAACAAAGTACCTTGGGTTTACATGACTACATTACATAACAAATCAACATCTATTACAATACATGAAAGATAGACATACACCAATAATCAAAGATAATAACATGAACATGGATAATACATTATAACATGAATTTACATCAATCAATGATTACATTAGTAAAATGGTACTTCCCAACATGAATTGGGGACAAGTACAATAACATAGAATAATACATCTGGAATGTATGAATACAAAGTTCCATATCAAAATCCAACACTGGTACATCTTTTGACAACTCGATCAATGGCTGGGGACCCAATGGGGTGAATAGCACATTCCACCCAACCACATGGACCCTAAGGCCCACCCTTAGTGCTACGAGATGACAAGATGGACCTCAATAAAAACCATCAAGTGACGCAAGGATTACAAAACCCCATAGCATGAGCAACAATATCATAAGGTAGCATCTAATACAAGAAACATAGACACATCTGACACAAGATACATCCAACATAGAAACTTCCACTTCCGAAGAAACATAGCAATAAGACAACATGACAAAAGCATCAGAAACAACATCCACTTTCAGAGGTACATGAACCACAAGATAGGAATAACAAACATACAAGGTTTTTAAAGGGTGGAGTGTCATCACATAGGTAGCCATGAGTTACCCTAACGTAACCTTCCTAGGCTACTAACCACCATCTTGGGTTATCTTGGTAACCTCTACTGGCTACTGGATCCCCGTGCTCTCTATGCAAGATCAACATACCTTCCAAGATTACTATGTAGAGGTAAGATAGTTGACCTTGCCATTCCAAGACTTCCCACTCATCCCAAGCCTAAACGAGCACTTGGGCGTATGAGTGACGCTACATTATCTGAATTAATGTGTGAGTCTATCCAAACCCCCTAATTAATTAATTAAGTTATCACTTGATTAAACTCACAATGGGTTATCCTAGGCTAGCCACTTTTGGTGTCAACCCCCACTAAGAACCACTCCTTCAACTAACCACAAATCTTAAAATCACAAATGGGAAAACCAACTTGCACACAATACCAAATACAATAAAATAACTGCACCAAGTGAGGCATGTACCATCTCATGCTAGAACTTTAGGGTGACAAAAACCACATCCAAGTGCAAGGCTCGAACCCATATAAACATAGTCCAAGTGTAAAGGTCATCCATCATCAAATAACAAAACCATGAAACCACCCACTTACAAGTGAAGCAACATAAAAATCAAATAAGTACTCCAGGTTTGATGAGTTTTCCAATGTGGACCCTCTTAAGTCACTGACCCCCATACCAACCCATACAAGTAAAAATCATATCCCCTCAATCCTTTGGAAGATTGTCAAAATGATAACATAGCGGTTCTCCATAAAAGAAATGTCAACAAAAAATAACATCTCTAAGAGCTACTTTCATCCCACAATTAATAAGTCAACAAGTATGAAAAAATGAGTGGCAACATCCCAACGAAATCATTAGGCTCAACCAAAGCTAACATAATTAATTTTTTCACTTAAACAACTGAGCATCCAAAGGGAGACCTCCATTTTCTCCTCTTAGAATATGCAACTAGTAATAACTCGCTCAACATATAATTTAGATAATACACAATTTACACAAAAACAATACCATGACAATAGACAATCAACTAATAAACAATTTCAACAAAAAAAATTAACCCACTCCAATATTGGAATCAATCATGACAACAAACACAAGTGTTCTCAAAATTTGGTGCTTCATCTATTAAATAATTTACAAAAGAATACAATGCCACTCATATTTAATATTGAGAAATTAAGCAAATTTTCCCCTTGATTACATTGCCATTATTTATTTAATTTTCATTACAATGTGAACTTATATTCTAATTGTCTAATTTCATAAAGAGGCTACAATCCCACCAATACACTAATTCAATACACGGTTGCAATAGTAACATTATTCAACATCGAGGATAGTTATCAAAAGTATCCTCTTCCTAGAAATAAAAATCATTTTAATAACTTCATTGAAGGAAATTATTAAAAATCAAATAAACACATTAATATTTAACTATAATTTATTAAAACCAACCTTTTCTCCCCCTTTTTCTTTCAAAAATTGAATGATAAAATCATTACTAATAAATAAACAAAATAATAATACTTATTAAAATTGATTAAAGAAACCATTAATGATTTAACCACCATTGTAACAATTACTATTTAATTCATAAAAGAATTGAAGGCTAAATTATTTGATAAATAATAGCACTTTACTATTTTACTAACCTTGTTAATAATTTACTAACTCTATTCATGAAATTATTAATAGTTTTGGTGGGCTCACTTTATATCTTTATTATGGAATCTAAGTTTTTTTTTTAATTTATTTCTCCCCTTTAAGGTAAAAATTAGATTACATGAGAAAAAATTGAAGGGACTTACTCCCCCTCCCATTTCCACGAATCTCCCTAAAATTTAAGTTTTACATTAACATAAGACTTTCACGTGATGCTTCTTATGCTATTCTTTGTTTTTATAAGGAAAGGTCCTGTTGATGGTGTTTTTATGCACTTTTCAACACAGGCAGTGCATAGGTGCACTACCTCTCATGAAAGAAAATCTTTCACAATCAAATTGTAGAACACTATCCCAAGGTCTCTCAGATGTCAGGTCATGACAGTGCTTAGATACCTCAGTAGTTTGATGTGATTTGCTGGAATCACAAGGTGGTCTTACAGAAAATACAAAGTGTGGACATAATGCATGAAGTTGGATTTTGGAATGGAGTTCTTAGGGTAGAGGAAATTATACTTTGGTTGTAAGTTCAAACAGCAATCTTAGACTCCATTTAGTTGTTGGATTTGGCTTTACAATGTGCAATGAACCTTGGTATTGATCAGTTACTAAAAAAGGGAAAAAGAGCGAAGGAGGAGAAAAGTTCCTAAGTCTGAAGCTTGCAATGAATAGTGACAATGGAGTTCCTGCAATGGACAATTCCTCAAAACAATATCCCACTTAACCAGGGATTTCACAGTATCATGGAAATTGTGCTATCTTCTAAGGGCTGCAGATATTTCATCCTTCATCCACCACATACATGCATGAACTAAAGATAAATGTTTGGGGCAGCTTCAAATCAAGTCCAGGCTAACTTTGCACAGCTATCTACCTTCAGCAAACAACAAAAAGTATGGACTAGGGGATCATCAACAAAGCAGGAATTTTCACAATTACCCAACAACATTACTAAAATTTATCCAAATGAAGCAAACAACTAACTAAACAGCCATAAGATCTAAGCTAAACAAATGAAATTGGAGAATGAATCAAGTGACATAAGAGAAATCAAGAAAATACACCAAGTCAATGATATTTCTTATAAATTTTTGCAGCATGCCTTTACAACAACTCAACTCTCCCCTTTGCAAATGAGGGGAGTGCTCTATTTATAGTTTCCAAAAAGTTAAATGAATGGCCAAGATTCATTCTCATTATGTGGCCAAGATTCATTACAAAATAGGGTTTCACCTACCCCCAAATAGGTTTACAATTTATAAACATTTTTTGTCTCTTCCCTATTTCGTCATCTAGTGGATGGCACTATTGCTCTTTCGTCCTGTAGCTAATTGTTGTTTTCTTCGCTGTAGCTACTCCTTAGGGAGATCTTGTTCTTTGGCTGGGCTTCCCTCTTGCTCCTCGGAAGCTACGTGCTCTATGTACTTGAGGATGACGACCTGGAGCTTGTCGATTTCAAGGATCTCACATCTTAACGCCTGGTAACTCCATTCCTTGGCGTTCTCTTCCAGCCTCTTCTAGTCCTCGTCATACTTCGAGCCTTGGTCTTTGAATAGCTCTAATCGGTCGAAGGCACGGGCAGCATAACTCAGGAACTCCATTGTGATTTCTCCAGTTGTCCCGTCCTTCATCTTTTCCTCAAAGTATGACTTGACCTTCTCGGCATCCATTTGCACCATGGGCATATCATAGCCCATCATCAGCTTGAGATACTCGGTGCATTCTGCCCAGATCTACTTAATCCACTCAATATCTTGATCCACTCTTCTCAGGATTTTCTCCAACCTCTCCCTCCGGTTGAAGAGGTCTTTGCGCCACACATCCACTAGCCAATGATCTTCTATATTTAGCTCTAGCTTCTCCTCCCACGTGCTCTCTAGCATCTGAAGGATGGCTTCAATTCTCGGGAGGGTGGAGTCATATGTTGTAGGGAAATTGGTGCAAAGTCTCCTCGTGCTCTCCAGGGACTAGATCAGGTCCAAGAACTTGTTGGCTATCCACACAGCCCTGCTGATTCCCATGTTTTCGACGTCTGTGACCTACCGGAACCAATCTTTGGTGGTCTTCTCCAAGTTCTTCCTCCTCTCTAGTTTATCTATCTGTTCTTTGGAGAGTAACTACGGTGCGGCTGTAGAGGTAGTGGGTAGGTCATCCACTGAGGACCATTGTTGGATATAATCAGTTAGGGAAACAACCTGCGCCTTGAGTTCATCTTTGGTGACCTTGTCTTACTTGATCAGGTGCACCACTGTGGCCACAGACTCTTCCAGATGTTCAACCTTTTGTTCCCTGGTTGCTGTCCCCAATTCAATGGTGGAGATGCTGTAACTCACCCCTGCCTGGCCAACAGTTGGCGTTGCTATTTGTGCTGCTCGGGAGTCGAAAGCGTCCATGGTTATCTTGGAACAAAGCTTAGGCTTCTTCTCCTTCTTTTTTGTTGTGAGGGATTGAGCCAAGATGGCTTCCAATCTCGCCCTTGGGTCTTTCAGCACTGGGGTTGTCTTTTCAAGCCGTTTCTCCAACCAGTCGGGCATGGCAGATTTATCCTTGGGCACATCATGGCTACCCTCACCCTTCTCCGTCAAAGGCAAGACCTCTACCTCCTTTTACTTTTGGGTTTCTCCCTTTTCTTTGGCAGCTTCCTCCTCCTCATCAGAGTCTTGAATGAATACGAGGCACTTGACGGGCAACTTGGTGGACAATTGTCGGTTGGGACTATCTTCTTTCGCTGCCTCCTCTTCTTTTTTCTCCTCAGTAGCCTCGACCTCGGGGCTCTTGGCAACATGGGTCTCAGCCTTGGTGATATCTTTTATCTATTTCTCTTCTGGCGGCTGCCCCTCTTCAGTAGATGGTGACTTTTCTACTTCCTCCCCCACGTCCTTTAGCTGCTACGCCGACTCCTCCTCTAGGTCCTCATCGAAAGTTTGGATAATTTTTTTGGCGCCCGAGACATCCTCTTCATCCCCTCTCTCAGAAGAGCCTGTTTCCTCCTCCTCATAGACCACCCTATCGATGGTTCGATGCTCATACTAGGGGTGCTCGTGATATTCGTCGGCCTCTTCCTCGATAAGCTTCGAGGTCTCCTACTCTTGCTCCTCCAACTCTTTTGAAATATGCATTGTGGCTTCCATGGTTGGCAGCCCTGTTGGCGGTTGTGAAGGCTGAGCTGTTGCAAGGGCTTGGGTGAGGGCTGCTTGGAGAGTGGGGTTCATTAGGATCTATGAGAGCTCAATGGGAAGACTTTGCATATGACACACAAGGGCCTCGGGCATAGTGGCGAGAGGAACAGGGGATGCTATTGTTGCTAGAGGGAGTGATGTGATGGGCGACATAGCAACAGAAGAGGAAGGGGGAGTGGTCATGCTAGAAGAGGAGTCAACGTTAATTATTGACTGAGCCATGGGCGAGGAGGCAAGATGGACAAAAATGTCCACCGCCTACGGAGATGAGACAATCGCAGCCAGGGAGGTGGGATGGATTGGTAATTCAAGCTCGGCGAAAGGCACACTGAAACCCGAGGGAGGAAATCCGACGGAGCGGGCCCGGGGAGGAGGATTGCCATCGGTGAGAGTTTGGAGTTTGAGTTTGATGGCGAAGATGAGGTTCAGCCTCGGGGTAGCGGATTGCCCTACGCGAAGAACAACCGCACGACCGAAAAGTTCCAGATCAGCGGTGAGGGCGTTTCCGATAGGTTTGGCGAATTTCAAGGCATGGGTAATGAGCACAATTTATCGTTCTTTGATTTTGTGCAACTCTAATTAATTGTTCCATTATTTAAATCCTCCAAAATGATGAAAAAAGACGGGAGGGCAAACGGGGATGGCTTACCTCAAAAACGCAGAGCGGGAAGGTGTAGGATCCACCGGGGGTCGAAGGAGTGAAGTTGATGCCGAGGATTGCGACGCAAATGAAGGTGGTGGGCTCCAGTTGATCGCTTGTGCAATTCACTCCAATTCGAACAATGAAAATGACATTGGCGGGTTGGGTATTTTATACCCCAACCGCCATTAATATACGTATTAATTGCTAGTACGGTTGTGCCAAAAGTTGGTGAAATTTCAAAT
Source organism: Sequoia sempervirens (assembly GCA_007258455.2). NCBI lineage: Eukaryota > Viridiplantae > Streptophyta > Pinopsida > Cupressales > Cupressaceae > Sequoia > Sequoia sempervirens. Next base: position 726,217,370 of record VDFB02271358.1, on the reverse strand, counting down.
TAGGTCAGCGGTAGCGGCGGAGGCTCCGGAGCCCGACGGTCGGAAGGGCGCGAGTTGATGGCCGCCATTTGATTTTTGACAACTTTGAATGGCCACGGCAGAGAGAGCCTCAGGGCCCAGAGGGTGGATAGCAGGTGGAGGTCCGCCGTCGACAGCGGCAGAAACATCATGGAGTTTCGAGGACAGAACTCCGGACAGTCGGGTCCGGAAGGCGGGGTGGCAGTCAGCTAGAAATGACACACCACAACGGAAAAAGGTGAGGTGGGACCCGAGGAGCGGGAGGCCGCCAGAGGCTCACCGTCGATGACGGCAAGCTCGGGATGGAAGTCCGGTTACGGACTTCCAGGGTTCGGGGTCTAAAGGGCAGGCGCCGCACAGAAGTTTACGATGGGTTTATGTGGAGGGCGGCATGGAGGGCCCCGAGGGGTGGAAGGACATTCAGAGAACGTCGCAGAGGACGGCGAACGGCAAGGGGAAGTCCGAAAAGGGAACTCCGGGCAACCAGGCCTGGAAGGGCGCAGGGCTGTCCCAGAGCCAAAATGCCAAAGGGAACCCGCGAGGCCCCGGAGGGCAGCAAAAATGAGAAGCAGAGGCATGATCGATCTATGATGAAACCTTGGAGCAACATTGATCATGCAGAACATCAAAAAAAAGAGGGGCATGCAAAACGAGGTGGCCCCAAAGATCCGACAAGGTGAAAGAAAAGAGGGTCCTCGTTCTGAACAGGGCGTGTGTGCTAAGGGCACAACAAATGGCGACTCCGCTGGAGAATGCTCTGGAGCATTCTAGGGATAAATATTCATTCAGGACCAAGAATCTCTGGTTTTGTAGACCAGGAGCAGCTTCCAAAGATGAATCTGGAAGAATGAGGTCCTTAATTGGGTCAGCTTACAAGAAATCTTCGAAGCGTGTGTGAAGTGAGTTCATTCATTTTCTAGTGATCATAATTAGGGTTATCACTTCAACCAAGTGAGCTACATAAATTTGCCTAACACCAAAAGTAACCTGGACATTGCCTCGCTACCAGTCACGCGTCCATAGCCCCGATGGAGTTGTCGCTACAATCTCATGGATATTGCTCTACTGCCGGCCAGGCATCCATAGCCCTAGTAGAGTTACCCGAACACCCATACAGTCATTTATTTCCTTTTTTCATAGTTTCTTTTCTTCCCCTTTTTGCTTTGATATTTCATTTCTCTTTTACCATTTAGTTCGACCGGGTAAGCATTGAAGCCTATAATGGTTTTGAGACTGCAGTGGTCACTGGAGTAAACTTAAGATTTTTCACTCACTAGGGTGTCATAACAACCATAGTACGGTCCTTCAGAATTTATCATTATGTAATTTGTGTGAGATCCGAAATGCGGGTAAGAAGATCCAATGAAGGGTCAAGTTCTGAGCAGAGTTTAGACAAGGAAATCATTCGCGGACAGCTTTGCAAAGACTGATAATCTAGAGTGAATGTTTAGCCAGAGAACACAAAGAACAGACAGCAAAGTGGACCGCTTGTCAAGCAAGCACGACCACCACAAAGGAGCAGGAAACATCTTTTGAAACAAAACTGCCGGGAGGGAGAAAGCAAAAGCGACACAAATAAAACACAAACAAGCAAGAAAGCAACTACCCTAACCTATGTACAGGTATTTTCAGCAAAGAGCTCGAAGGAGCTCACGCCTGGAAGTAATGCTTCAGGTGCTGCCCATTGACTGGCAACGGGACATTCTCACCAGTTAAGGTCTTTAGGCAGAAGGCATTATCTCCCAAAATCTCAGCTATTTGAAAGGGGCCAAGCCAAAGCTTGTCGAATTTGTTGTGTCCCCCTTTCTTTTCATGGGCCTTGTCCCAATATAGGACCAAATCTGCAATCCTAAAGGCCTTGATTTTGGCTCGGCGATTGAACCATCTGTTCACTACACCCTGATGTTTAGAAAAAATTTCTATTGCACAGTTTCAGACTTCCTCTAAATGTAAAAGCTCAGCTAATCGAGCTTCCCTACGATCTCCTCCCTCATAGAAATCGTTGATGAATTGGAGGGTAGGAATCTTCAGATGGATGGGGAATATAGGTTCCAGGCCATAGACAAGGTGGAACGGAGAATCACTAAGGGCATCCTTGTGGTGGGTGCGATCAGCCCAAAGGGCGAAACAGAGCTAGGTATGCCAGTCCTTAGGATTCCTATCTAGCAGCTTCTTGATCACAGTAATAAGATTTTTATTCATTGACTCGACAAGGCCATTGCCCTGAGGGTAGTAATTGGATGAGAATTTAAGGGCTGTTCCATAGTCAAACGCCCAGCTAGCAAATTTTAATGAAGCAAATGCAGGTCCATTATCACATACCAAAGCATAAGGACAACCAAAGCGATTTAAAATGAAACTTTCTAAGAAATTAGTAACTACTTCAGTTGTGCAATGCTTATATACTATTGCTTCCATCCATCTAGTACAATAATCAGTAGTGGTAAGAATGTACCTGTGTCCCGCAGATGATGGAGGGCTTACCGGACTGATGAAGTCAAGACCCCATTGCGTAAAAGGCCTTACCTCTAGCACGGGCTGCAATGGGACAGCAGCATTCCTCTCCCCGGTGGCAGTGGTCTGGCACGTGTGACATGAACGAACATGGCAATGGGCATCCTTGAAGACAGTTGGCCAATAATACCATACCCTTAGTATCTGATGCACCGTAGAAGAACCTGAGCCATGGCCCGTACCAAATTTATTGTGAAACTCCTTCAAGACGCGTTCTGCTTCCTCCTTGCCAAGGCATCTCAGGTAAATGCCTTCATGATTCTTCTTGTAGAGAATGGAACCCTGCAACATATAACCATTAGTTTTCAATCTCAGGGCCCATTTTTGGACTCTTTGCAGATGCGGCAGACACTTATGATTTAGCAGATAATAAATGACATCTTGGTACCATTCTCTCGGGGAGACATCTTCAAGTTGGTACTGTTGTATCGTGAGTTCAGGTCCAGCCTCTGCTGCTATTTCGGCAATTGTACGGGTGATTGCTTGCCCTCTCACCAATTTCATCAGTTGGATTTCCATATCATATTCTTGTAGTAGGGTGACCCACTTGGCCCTTCATTCACCCAATTCATTTTGCATGAGCAGCGTCTTTACTGCTGGGTCGGGGACAATGGCGAACACCTTGTTGCGTAGAATGTAGTGTCTAAATTTCTTTACTCCCCTGACGAGAGCGTACGCCTACTTTTCTATGTTGTGGTAACGCAATTCAACATCTTTGAGGGGAGCACTCATGAAGGTGATCGAATGCTCATTTCCTTCATCATCTTTCTGGGTCAACATGCTAGCACAAGAATGCTCTGAAGCAAATGAGTAAATGTAAAATGGCTTTAGATAATCCGGGCTAACTAACAAAGGTGCCTCAGCAATAGCCCATTTGATTTCTTCGAAGGATTGTTTGGCGTCAGGCGTCCATTCAACTTTGGTGTCTTGTTTGAGCATGGCATTAAGAGGTTTGACAATTTCTGTGAAACCTGTGATGAATTTTCAGACAAAATTGATCTTTCCGAAGAAAGATTTTAATTCCTTCTTGTTGCCCGGGGGCTGAATCTTGAGTAAGGACTCGATGCACTCAGGATCAATGGAGATTCCTTGTTCTGAAATGGTGTGCCCGAGCAGCCTGCCTTTAGTCATTCTGAAAATGCTCTTCTTGGGGTTTAGGGAAACCCTGAACTCCCTGCATCTCTGAAATACTTTGCATAAGTCAGAAATGTGATCGCCTTGCCTCTTAGAAAATACGGTCAAATCATCCATGTAGATGATTATGCAGTTTCCAATTAGGTCTTTGAAGGTGATATCCATGGCGCGTTAAAAAGTGGCACCGGCGTTGATGAGCCCGAACAACATCCTTCTATATGCGAACGTCCCCCACTTAGTAGTGAACGTCGTCTTGTGGCGATCCTCATATTGCACCATTACCTGGTTATACCCAGAGTATTCGTCAAGGAAAGACATCATCTGGGAGCTGTTGACGATTTGCAACACCTCATCTAGTGAAGGTACTGGATAGTTGTCTTTCTCTGAGGTGCGATTTAGATTGCGGAAATCCACACACAATCTAATCTCTCCATTCTTTTTCCTAATCGGGACCAAGTTGGCCACCCACGTGGAGTGCCTGACAAAAAAAATGATTCTTGCTGAGAGCAACTTCTGCACCTCCTTATAAACGATAGGCTCCAGCAAGGCATTGATAGGGCGCTGTCGTTGGCGGAAGGGCCTTACTTCAGTCTTGAGCGGGATGGTGTGTGTAATGATAGAGGTGTCGTACATTTTCAAATCTTCATAGCTCCATGCCACCACATCATGATACCTTCGTAACATATCCGTGATTCCCTTCTTTTCTTTAGGCGTGCACTTCATTTCGATAAAAACATTCCTAGCATCCTCGGCTGTCCCGAGGTTGTGAGCATTGAATTGGTTGCTTATAGCCTCCTTTTTTGTTTGCTGATCCTGATCTCTGATCTAATCCAAGTTGAATATGCATTCCAGCTGAACCATACCCCTGGGGATTGTATTGGTTTTGAGGTAAATGACCCCCTCTATGTCTAATTCAACCTCCTGCAGATCAGCTTCATCAATTATTTGAGCTATGAAGACGTCAGAACTTGTGATGAACTGGAGGATATGCTTGTTGTCATTGAAGACTTGCATGTGGGTGACATTATCCAGGATTGATGGCATGGAGGTAAGCTCAATAGTGAATCTTTTGACCCCAGACAAAGAGAGGGGTTGTAGAGTGCTATCCGCTTGAGCCAAGGCATCGGCTATGCAATTTTGAGCATGAGGGATCAATTGTATGTTGAATGCATCTAAGCCCTCTAAGAGATCCCAAACCTTATGTCTGTAATTGGTGAGCCTTCGATCATGGCAGGAGTACAACTTCCTAACTTGCTTAACCACGAGCACGGAATCCCCGAAAACTTACAGTGCTTTCACATTTTTCTTCAAGGCCATGAGAAGGCCAAGGACTAAGGCCTCATATTCTGCTACGTTATTGGTGCAATAAAATTACAATCAGTGGGCAGTGAGAAACGTATTACCCGTTGGACTGATGAGCTCAATGCCTGCCCCAGCTCCTTGCCTTGACTTCGATCTATCAAATTAGAGCGTCCAACACGCGTAGGATTCCTTATCTTCAGGTCTGATTGAGCCTCCATTCCCTTTCAGCTAGACGACAAGCCTGTGATCTTAGGGGGGCTTTTTGGTTTGGGGCAATGATCAACAGGCAGTTTCGCTGGTGTCTCCTTTGGCGTTTCTGTTTGGGGGGTAGCTGCTTTTCTAACATTTGCCACTGTTGCTTGGCACAAGCAACAGTCAACCTCAGAGTGAGTAGCATTGTGAACCCTGCACCAATTCGGCAACAAGAGATCCTGGAAATTCATTCGGGCTTCTAGGCTGAGCTGATCCCTTGTGCACTTTTCCATGAATTCCTAGAAGCCATTGAGCAATCCCTAGTCGTCACCCTTATCAGGTTTGTCATCGGCTTCTACCAACATTTCTGTATCTGTGGGCATTCACGTAGAACTGGTCGAAGGACTACACAACACCAGTAATACTTCATCTGCACTTTCTTCCTAAGGGCCGACCTCATTTTGGTAGGCAAAAGGGCGATAATTCCCTAAGTCGGTCTCGGCGAACAACACCTCGCTGAGATTATTGTATTTCGTGATCATATACTTCATACGGGGTTCATGGTTGATGCGTATCTGATTTGGCAGCCCCTTCCATGGCAGCCACATGTGAGAAAGGTCAGTGGCTGTGTATCCATTCAGGGCCTTGGTGAACTCCCTTCCCAAAATAATTTTGTATGCATCGGGAATATCAGCCACTTGAATATCAATGACCTATTGTATTTGTGGGTCTATAGCAATCTGCATGGGGATGCAGTTTATTTCACCCATGATGTTGATCTTTGTTTTATCCAGCTGGGTTACCTTTCTCTTAGACGGTATGGGAGTGATGCCAAGAGCTTTGCAGATAGCCAAAGGCATGACATTGGCAGACACTCCTGAATCGAGCAGGCAGTTATGCATATTCTTTCCAAAGATCCTAATGGTGGTCAGGAAAGTGGGAGTTTTCGGTCTCCCTTGGAGGATGCCCACAGGTGTGTCCATTTGAGCTACCTGACCCTTGTTCTTGTCACTAGCCATATCCTTGGTTTGCTTAAATTGCTGGTCCTTAGAAAATTGCCTGGCAGCCCTTTTCGGCTCCTTTTCAATTTGTTTACTTGCTGGCTGATTCGCAGGAACATCCCTCCTTTTCTAATCATTATCCTGTATTTCCGGTTCCTTCCTGGGCTCCTCAAAAGTTACCCTCTTAGCTGAGGTTTCTTGTGTTGTATTGGAGGACGGAGCCCCATTCAGAATCCTAAAGAAAGCATGCCTCATGGCGGGAACTTTCAGTAATTCAAAGGCTGACAAATTGATTTTTACCTTCTTAAACTCTTCTGCTACATATTCACCCATCTGCTTGATTTTAGAGCTAAAAGCTTGGCCTATAGTAGAACTAGGGGTTTGAACTTTGTTTGTCTGGATGAGTTTTGAGGTTGGTCTTGAGATTGGTTCTTGTTGAAGTATTGGGCGGGTATATGAGGAAGCCCAGGGTTATTGCTAGCATTTGGATCAGGCGGAGTGGCAAAATTATTTGGTGGGGTAGAGGTTGTGAAGGGTCCGCCCGCTTGTCTATTCCTAAGGAAGTAGGGGCTCGATCATTGATGGAACATGTGGACCTCATCTACAAATGGTTTTGCTTTATCTACCGGACCATTATCTATCGAATCAAAAAGCTGAGCCAAAATTTGTTCATTACTTACCTCTTGCGCTATCTCATCCTCAATGGGAGTAGGCTCGCCTTCGGGCTCGTTGTGGTCACCTCACGAAAATGGCCCCTAATTGACTACCAGACACAAGGAATCGTAGGGCTCGGATGGGAAAATGTCCCTACAGTTTGCATTGTTGACTGCATTTTGTACTTCTACTTGGAAGATTTCAGTAGCTCTCTGGAACTCGGGACAATCCAGCTCAGAATGCCTACTGGTTTTGTGAAGTCAACACCATCCAGACAAGGCTGCCTCAGCCAAATACACCCCGCTGGATGTTTTGTTGTTGCTTACCAGTTGATTGAAAGGCGTAGGGATGCCACCATTGTTGGGCCTAGTGTTCCATGTACGATTCTACCTCTGAGAAGGTCTCATTTCCGTATTTTGATTAGTGTTTTGCCCCCTCTCATAATTCTACCCAGAGGAGGTGCCTACTTCCCGATTATCTCTCTTGTCTCTATTGTCTTGACTATCCCTGTTGAGATTGGCCTGGAAGTTGCCTTGAGAGGCCTGCAACTGGTTATTCTAATTCTTCAGATGCATCATCTCCGTGGAAATTTTCTTGATCATCTCCGTTAGTTCCTCTAGCTTGTCCTTCTCAGTAGCGCTCCCGGGCGGTGGCACCGGATTTTGGAGGAAAGCGGGCGGGGCCGCCGGCTGATTTTGATAGGCCAGAGGAAAGTCCGGTCCCGACAGGTACAACGGCGCCTGGGGTTGTTGGGAATACGCCTGTTGGTGCAGAGCCGCCTGGGAATAATTGTATTGCTGTTGGGGCTGCAAATAGGAAGACGCGAGAGGCGCATAATTTAGTGGTTGCCCCAGATGCGGCACCATAGGAAATTGGGGTACCTGGTTCATAAGAGGGGTTTGATGAGCAAACGCCTAATTAAGCCCCTGAATCTGCATCAGGTGGGCGACAGGCCCCAAAGAAGGCAGTGGGCCGGAGATATTTTGCCCCATGTCTGCACTAGTGACCACAGCTTCCGCACAGGCGACCAGTAGGGTAGCGGGCGGTGGGCGCATCCTTTTCACCAAGGCTGACATGAGGTTGTCCAATGCCGCGTAGTAGACCAGAAGAGCAGCCGCATCATTATGGATGTATGGATCCTGAAGCCTCATGTGAACTTGATGGAAGCAGTCATTGAAGGAGCCAATAGGTTTGTTGACCTCCCTTCTGATAGACATGAATTGTTGGTAAAGGTCCGCAGGGTTGATAGGGATCTTGTATTTCTACAAGAAGGCATTCTTCATCAGGTTCCACAAGGTGATGGATCCCCTTGGTTGATTGATGTACCAGTAGAAGGCCTCTTCCCCCAATGAATGCGGAAAGAGGTGACATGCGACGTCCTCATGGTCCACTTGCATTTTTATGATCGCCATTTTGAATATATTGATATGCTCTTTAGCCGTCCTTTGCATGTCGCGTGGATGGAACTTTGAACAAAAGCCCTCTGAATTCTTGGGCATATCATTGTAGACTACAAAGTGTATTGGCGAAGGGTTATACACTAACCAAGCCATGGAGGATGGTGGAAGTGGCACTTGCTGTTGGAGAACAGGGATTTGGGGCTGTATTGGCAATACAACCACAATGTGGGGCTGCCCTTGAGCTATGGCTACTTGGACTGTGCCTTGGGCTGGAAGGGCCGGGAGAGGAGTGAACCCCTGGCTACCAGAGGTAGGATGTGCAAAGGCTGTTTGAGATGGTTGGGTGGAAGATGAAGGCCAGCCAAATGAAGGTGGGGGTGAAATGGAGGTAGATGGAATGGAGGAAGAGGAAGAGGCAGAGCTACTTCCTTGTGCTCATTTTTCCCTCGTGGGAGGCTACAATTCTTCAAATTCTCCCTTGTTTGGTGCTAATAGTAGAAATATCTGAAACCTTTTCAGGGAGAATGATCTGATTCGATCCAGCTTCGCTTTATCCTTTAACTTAGTATCTTCACTGTTGCCCTCCTTCTAGCGCCAGTTCTGTTGATGATATTTTTATGCATTTTTCAACACAGGCAGTGCAGAGGTGCACTACCTCTCTTGAAAGATAATCTTCCACAATTAGATTGTAGAACACTATCCCAAGGTCTCTCGGATGTCAGGTCATGACAGTGCTTAGATACCTCAGTAGTTTGATGTGATTTGCTGGAATCACAAGGTGGTCTTACAGAAAATACAAAGTGTGGACATAAAGCATGAAGTTGGATTTTGGAATGGAGTTCTTAGGATAGAGGCAATTATACTTTGGCTGTAGGTTCAAACAGCAATCTTAGACTCCATTTAGTTGTTGAATTTGGCTTTATAATGTGCAATGAACCTTGGTATTGATCAGTTACTAAAAAAGGGAAAAAGAGTGATGAAGGAGAAAAGTTCCTAAGTCTGAAGCTTGCAATGAATAGTGATAATGGAGTTCCTGCAATGGACAATTCCTCAAAACAATATCCCACTTAACTAGGGATTTCACAGTATCATGGAAATTATGCTATCTTCTAAGGGCTGCAAATATTTCATCATTCATCCACCACATACATGCATGAACTAAAGATAAATGTTTGGGGCAGCTTCAAATAGAGTCTAGGCTAACTTTGCACAGCTATCTACCTTAAGCAAATAGCAAAAAGTATGGACTAAGGGATCATCAACAAAGCAGAAATTTTCACAATCACCCGACAGCATTCCTAAAATTTATCCAAATGAAGCAAACAGCTAACTAAACAGCCATAAGATCTAAGCTAAACACATGAAATTGGAGAATGAATCAAGTGACATAAGAGAAATCAAGAAAATACACCAATTCAATGATATTTCTTATAAATTTCTGTAGCATGTCTTTACAACAACTCAACTCTCCCCTTTGCAAATGAGGGGAGTGCTCTATTTATAGTTTCCAAAAAGTTAAATGAATGGCCAAGATTCATTCTCATTATGTGGCCAAGATTCATTACAAAATAGGGTTTCACCTACCCCAAATAGGTTTACAATTTAAAAATATTTTTTGTCTCTTCCCTATTTCGTCATCTAGTGGATGGCACTATTGCTCTTTCATCCTGTAGCTAATTGTTGTTTTCTTGGATGTAGCTACTCCTTAGGGAGATCTTCTTCTTTGGCTGGGCTACCCTCTTGCTCCTCGGAAGCTACGTGCTCTATGTATTTGAGGATGATGGCCTGGAGCTTGTCGATTTCAAGGATCTCGCATCTTAATGCCTGGTAACTCCATTCCTTAGTTTTCTCTTCCAGCCTCTTCCAGTCCTCGTCATACTTCGAGCCTTGGTCTTTGAATAGCTCTGATCGGTCGAAGGCACGGGTAGCATAACTCAGGAACTCTGTTGTGATTTCTCCAAATGTCCCGTCCTTCATCTTTTCCTCAAATTATGACTTGACCTTCTCGGCATCCATTTGCACCGTGGGCATATCATAGCCCGTCTTCAGCTTGAGATACTCAGTGCATTCTGCCTGGATCTCCTTAATCCACTCAATATCTAGATCCACTCTACTCAGGATTTGCTCTAACCTCTCCCTCCAGTTGAAGAGGTCTCTGCACCACACATCCACCAGCCAATGATCTTCTGTCTTCCGCTCTAGCTTCTCCTCCCACGTGCTCTCTAGCATCTGAAGGATGGCTTCAATTCTCGAGAGGGTGGAGTCGTATGTTGCAGGGAAATTGGTGCAGAGTCTCCTCGCGCTCTCTAGGGACTGGATCAGGTCCAAGAACTTGTTGGCTGTCCGCACAACCCTACTTATTCCCATGTTTCCGATGTTTGTGACCTGCTAGAACCAATCTTCGGTGGTCTTCTCCAAGTTCTTCCTCCTCTCTAGTTTATCTATCTATTCTTTGGAGAGTAACTGCGGTGTGGCTGTAGATGTAGTGGGCAGGTCGTCCACTGAGGACCATTGCTAGATATAATCGGTTAGGGCAGCAACCTGCGCCTTGAGTTCATCTTTGGTGACCTTGTCCTGCTTGATCAGGTGCACCACTCTGGCCACCGATTCTTCCAGATGTTCAACCTTTTGTTCCCTGGTTGCTGTCCCTAAGTCAATGGTGGAGATGCTGTAACTCACCCCTACCTGGCCAATAGTTAGCGTTGCTATTTGTGCTGCTAGGGAGCCAGAAGCGTCCATGGTTATCTTGGAATGGACCTTAGGCTTCTTCTCCTTCTTTGTTGTGGTCAGGGATCTTTCAACACTGGGGTTTTCTTTTCAAGCTATTTCTCCAACCAGTCAGGCATGGCGAATTTATCCTTGGGCGCATCATGGCTGCCCTCACCCTTCTCCGTCAAAGGCAAGACCTCTGCCTCCTTTTCCTTTTGGGTTTCTCCCTTTTCTTTGGCAGCTTCCTCCTCCTCATCGGAGTCTTGAATGAATATGAGGTGCTTGACAGGCAACTTGGTGGACAATTGTTGGGTGGGACTATCTTCTTTCGTTTCCTCCTCTTCTTTCTTCTATTCAGTAGCCTTGGCCTCGAGGCTCTTAGAAACATGGGTCTCAGCCTCGGTGATATCTTTTATCTGTTGCTCTTCCGGTGGCTACCCCTCTTCAGTAGATGGTGACTTTTCTGCCTCCTTCCCCACGTCCTATGGCTGCTGCGCTGACTCCTCCTCCAGGTCGTCATCAAAATTTTGGATAATTTTTTTGGCGCCCGAGCCATCCTCTTCATCCCCACTCTCAGAAGAGCCCGTTTCCTCCTCCTCATAGACCACCCTGTCGATGGTTCGGTGCTCATACTTGGGGTGCTCATGATATTCGTTGGCCTCTTCCTTAATACGCTTCGAGGCTTCCTGCTCTTGCTCCTCCAACTCTTTTGAAATCTGCATTGTGGCTTCCATGGCTGGCGGCCCTGTTGGCGGTTGTGAAGGCTGAGCTATTGCGAGGGCTTGGGCGAGGGTTGCTTGGATTAGGATCTGTGAGAGCTCAGAGGGAAGACTTTGCATATGCCGCACAAGGGCGTTGGGCATAATGGTGAGAGGAACAGGCGATGCTATTGTTCCTAGAGGGAGTGATGTGATGGGCGACATAGTAGTAGAAGAGGAAGGGGGAGTGGTCATGCGAGAAGAGGATTCGACGTTAATTATTGATCTGGCCAGGGGCGAGGAGGCAAGATGGAATGAAATGTCCACCGCCTGCGGAGATGAGGCTAGCGCAGCCAGGGAGGCGGGATGGATTGGTAGTTCAAGCTTAGCGAAAGGCACCCGAAAACCCAAGGGAGGAAATCTGACAGACCAGGCCCGGGGAGGAGGATTTCCCTCGGCGAGAGTTTGGAGTTTGAGTTTGACGGCGAAGACAAGGTTCGGCCCTGAGGTAGCGGATTGCCCTGCGTGAAGAACAACTGTGTGACCGAAAAGTTTTGGATCTGCGGTGAGGACATTTCTGATAGGTTTTACGAATTTCAAGGCATTGGTAATGAGCATAATTTACCATTCTTTGATTTTGTGCGACTCTAATTAATTGTTCCATTATTTAAATCCTCTAAAATGACAAAAAATGATGGGAGGGAAAATGGGGATGGCCTACCTCAAAAACGCAGAACTGGATGGTGTAGGATCCACCGGGGGTCGACGGAGTGAAGTTGATGCCGAGGATCGCGATACAAATGAAGGCGGTGGGCTCCAGTTGATCGCTTGTGCAATTCGCTCCAATTCGGACAATGAAAATGACATTGGTGGGTTGGGTATTTAATACCCCAACCACCATTAATATGTGTATTAATTGCTGGTATGACCGCGCGAAAAGTTGGTGAAATTTCAAATTAGGTCAGCGGCGGTGGCGGAGGCTCCGGGGCCCCGCGGCTGGAAGGGCACAAGGTGACGGCTGCCATTTGATTTTTGAAAACTTTGAACGGCCACGGCGGAGAGAGCCTCGGGGCCCAGAGGGCAGATAGCAGGCGGAGGTCCGCCATCGACGGTGGTGGAAACGTCATGGAGTTTCGAGGATGAAACTCCAGACAGTCAGGCCCGGAAGGCGGGGTGGCAGTCAGCTAGAAACGACACACCACGGTAGAAAAAGGTGAGGTGGGACCTGAGGAGCGAAAGGATGCCAGAGGCTCACCGTCGACGATGGCAAGCCTAGGACGGAAGTCCGATTACGGACTTCCGGGGTCCAGGGTTCGAAGGGGCAGGCGCCGCCCAAAAGTTTACGACAGGTTTATGCAGAGGGCAGTAGGGCGGGCCCCGAGGGGCGGAAGGACGTCCGGAGAACGCCGCAGAGGACGGCGAACACCAAGGGGAAGTCCAAAAAGGGAACTCTAGGTGCCTGGGCCCGGAAGGGCGCAGGGCCGTCCCAGAGCCAAAATGCCAAAGGGAACCCACGAGGCCCCGGAGGGCAGCAAAAACCAGAAGCAGAGGCATGATCGATCTATGATGAAACCTTGGAGCAACATCGATCATGCAGAACATCAAAAAAAAGAAGGGCACCCAAAACGAGGTAGCCCCAAAGACTCGACAAGGTGAAAGAAAAGAGGGTCCCCGTTCTGAACGAGGCGTGTGTGCTAAGGGCACAATAGGTCCCTACTATGGTTGATTTTAAAATGAAATCACCAAAATTGTCGTGCCTCATAATACTCACACAAGGGAATAGAGGAAGCCTACGATAAAAAGGAATCATTTAAAATACAATCTAACCTTATGATATCGGTCTCATAATGAGCTAAATACAAGATATGCATGCAGGGGTAAAAATTGTAAAACAGAGTCACATAATTACAAATATGAGTTAACTATTAATAAATCCATATCAATCGATGCACATGAGAATGCAAGGCTTCAGCGATATCTAATTTAGAAGGCTATGAGAGCCCGGTCCATAGGTTTAATAATATTATTATTATTATTTTATAGTCCACGATACCCGACAATCTATTTTTGGGTCTACAAACGACCTACAACACTATGGGACTCCTCGTACTTCCAATATTGAGGGAGGCACCTAACTCGTGCTCCACAATATTAGGTGTACATACCTTACCCCCTGCAGGATTTAAACTTGTGACCTCTCTTTCAAGAGTACAAGTTCTCCACCATTAGGCCAAAGCAGGTGATATCAAGATCTCTTTATGGATATAGACTATTCTAAAAATAAGTGTCTTCAGCGGTCAAAGAAAATGGCTTTTAGAATAATAGCAACATCAAAGATTGTTTAAATATGAGATCAAATTTCCAACCAAATAAGACATAGCCAACGAGACATGTAAAGAATTCCATTTCCACCCAGCAGCAAGGCAGACCCAAGGGTGACACATGAATTTCCCCAACAAAATCAAGAAATCCTAATCATAAAAATTACTCAGAAATTATATTTTCTTTTTAACATACTTTCAAGAGCCAAGAGAGCGAATAGAAGGATAAGGTTCAAGAGGAGATTATTGGAAATACTAAACGTTCAAACAAATAGAAAGATAGGCCTGTGTTAAAAAATAGATTCAAACAAATGCAACTGGCAGGTGTAAAGATAAGCTTGAAACCTTTACCAGCAGTCGCACTACTTGTGCCTCTATGGTGTAGGAGGTGGGTAGAGGCAAAGAAAGATATAAAAGGTTAATTGCATTGCATGAATGAAAATGGTTACAATTGCCTCTATTTATAGAGGTCTTTGGAGAGATCTGGAAGATCTCGAAACTACTTCACATGGAGCTAGAAAAATTGCACATGTTTTTTGTGGTCAATGAATGACAACGAAGAGATGGTCAGTGGAAGATGGTAGAAGCTACTGCCTTTAATGTTTTCGGTGGTAGAAATTAATATCCGCCAATAGTCCCCCCTAATTTCTACCACTAATTACATCATTATCTTTCATCATCTAAGCTTTAGCTCATACAAACACAAACACTTTTTAATTTTATCTGCTGCTTTTCACTACTTCCTTAAGCTCTGTGGAGCTGGGATAGACTCATAGATTTCAACTGAAATCTGCTCCGATCCATACACTTCCTTTATGCCAATTCGATGATGTTTCAAACTGCCAATTCCTTATGTGATGCTGAACTTATTCAAAAAAACCCCTTGAAACCTTTCATTTGTCACAATTGGTGACAGGATCACCTCCGAAACTTAGCTCTTGACGTCTGTCACAAATGGTGATAGGATCACCTCCAAAATCTTGCCTAACGTCTATCACAAAAGGTGATAGGATCCCCCAAATGATCTCCTTGTCTTCTCAATCTGCGACATTCCACATAGCCTTCAATCTGTATGGCGGTGGATGCCACGGTCTCCTTCCAAACAGCGGTGGGTATTTCCAACCATCGAACTCTATTTCTGATTTGAAATCAGCGGCTTCCTTCTTAACTTTTGTTGCGACTTCTTCAACTGTTCATCTTTGCCTTGAATAGTAACTTCTAAAATTGACCACCTTCACAGTTCTCATGTGGTAGCTTTCACAACATATGCGCCCCTTTCCTTCTCCATACAGCGACAGATCTTGGTTTATTCCTTAGTAGATCTCTATTGAATCTGACTTCTACTACTAACATGTCCTTGGATGCGGCATCCTCAATCTCTTTTTGAGAATGACTTTCTTCACAGACAGCAACAATGATCCTGGTCTTCAAATAGTCAGAATTATTTTCCTTCTGGACTTTTTACTTCTTCCAAAAGCTATGATCTTCAGCTCTCTGATTTGATGCCCACGGTCTACAAACACAATCTAGCAACAACATCTTTCAACAACACTTGCTTCTTCCTTGCCTTGCGCAAATACATCAACACATTCTTGGATCGCTCTTCATGGACGATGGCATTATGAATCCACTTTAGTGCTTGGCTATTTCACAGCAACAAATTCAGAATGACTTCCTTCTTCAAAATGGCCTCTCAACACTGGGTCTACTATGCAACGATCTGCTGGCAGATTCTTCTGAATCTTCTTCAAAATCTACTCTTACAGCTACAGGCCTTTTGGATAGCATCAAATCTCTTGGGCGGTGGTCTCTGGCTTTCTATTACTCCTTCTTGCGATTTCTCAGCAGCTCCTCAAACATCGATCTTTTTTTTTAACAGCTTTTTCCAAAGCATCTTGGAAAAAAAGTGATCTTCTTCATTGCAACAACTTCTGTAGTTTGTATGGGCAGCTTGAATTCACAGCACTCCATACACCTCCACTTTAAAATCTCAAATCCTTCATAATCGGGGGCTTCGTACAGCCGCTCTTTCTCCAGGCGACTCAGGGATCTTCTCAAACTCTTTCACAGCAAACTCTCCCACAATCTTTTGCTCTCCAGGGTCTTCAACCATAGGCTCTGATACCACTTGTAGGAGGTGGGAAGAGGCAAAGAAAGATATAAAAGGTTAATTGCATTGCCTGAATGAAAACGGTTACAATTTCCTCTATTTATAGAGGTCTTTGGAGAGATCTGGAAGATCTAGAAACTTCGCATGGAGCTAGAAAAATTGCACATGTTTTTACTGGTCAGTGAATGACAGTGAAGAGATGGTCAGTGGAAGATGGTAGAAGCTTCTGCCTTTAATGTTTTCGGTGGTAGAAATTAATATCCGCCAACATATGGAAGCTTAGGAATGGGGCATGCACATCCCTAAGGGAATATGATAGATGAATCTAGTGAAAATATTGTAATTGAAACAGCGCTGGAAGGCAGGAAAATAAAGTGTGAAAGCATGAGACAAGGCATGCAAATAGTTTGACAGAATATACACAAAATTGATTTCCCCGGAAGCTATCTCAAATCTTAGAGCTAATGAAGCACTCCAGAACGCAACCTAACATTAAGAGCTTTATTTATTTTCTAGGCGCACCTAGCCCTGTGGGAATTGGCGGATGGAGTTGCGCTTACTTCACTTATCAGTAATCCCTATAGGATTACATGTGTATAGTTGATAATTTGGTGAACAAATTGCATATTTATATTAGCGGATGAAGGCCACAGGCATCTCTAGATTGTTGCAAGAGAAATTGTCTAGAGAGATGTGAACCGATTCCCCCATAAAATAGATACGATGATCTTGAGGATTATATAGAGGTGATGCCAAATGAGACAATCTGAATAATCGACTTGCACTTGCAATGATTCAAAACAAAAGAAAATAGCGGGTGAAAACGCACAAACGGCATCCCATATATATATTTACGATGAAAAGAGAGGGATTGTGACAAACTAAAATTCACCCCCACAACAAGGAATTTTAGATTCAATCAGATCTATGTGATCTCTCCTAGAATTTAATGGTTATGATCTAATTCAATTCGAAGTTGGTTATCCCAAAAGAAATTCCATTCAATTACAAGTTTCCATTTTATTTAAACCATTTCAAAGGTACGGAATTCCTACAAATGAATTCAATGATAAACTTAGAATTCTTTGTGGTCTATTTGGGAGCAACCACACTATTTTACATTTACCTTAATAATTAAGAAGAGTAGTAATCATTTGGTAGACAGCTAGCAAATGAGAAAGCCTACCTGATATCGCTTACACTTGGAAAAAGACAGCTGAAAGGGTGTAGGGTGATGGAGCAACCAGATTGCCAAACATCTCCTCCTCTTGCAGTGATGAATCAGAAAGTTTTCTCAGACCAAGTTCTCATTCCCCTACTAAAATCACCAGAATAATTTTTTTCTTTTTTCTTTTTTTTTTTCCTATTTTTTTTCTTCTTCCAACCCATTTCTTCCAGAGAAAGTCTTATTCTTCTTTTTTTCTTTTTTTTTCCAACCCCTTTCTTCCAGAGAAAGTCTTATTCTCCGGAAGACTGTCCTTTTTTTATCCTTTTTCCCAATTAAAATCCCAGAGATCAGTTTTCATTGGAGGAATCTAATAATTTCCCCTTATTCCAATTTTTTTTTCTGTTACACAAGCTAAAATTAGCTTATTATTTTTTGCATGTTATCAGCTGCATCAATTTGTAACGGCAAGAGTAATTGCTCTCCAGAAGATTCTCTGATTATTTTCCATTTTTCCTTGCTTTTAACAACAGTGGGAAAACTTATCTCTTTATTCAATTAAAAATCACATTACTTTCTATATCTAGATTATTATCCTTTATATTAGTAATTTGTCAATAATTATTAGAAAACAATTTAAATACAATTACTTCTACAATCACTAAATTTTTTTTTATTATAATATTCTTGTTTGATTTATTTAATTCAATTTAAACATTATTATTATTTTATTTGTCAAAGTCGCAAAACTATTAAATTTTTTATTTAATTTATCATAATACCTCAAATACAAATCAAACAAATTGAATCAATACCAAACCATGCCTAACTTTGTAGTGAGATAGAAAAAATCACATGATGATGCGAATGGAGGGGCACTAACAAATAATTTAGTATTCCATAGTAGGACCAAACATATTGAGATTCAACATCACTATATTAGAGAATTTTTTCAACAGAGATTGATTGAGATTGTGTACTATAGTACAAAAGATCAAATACCAGATATTTTCACAAAGTCTCTAGCTCGTGAAGGGTTCCATAAACTCAGAGATCTACTTCATGTTCTTCCCAATGGTCATTATGGGGGAGAATGACAAAAATAATGCCGATTGGAGCAACCTTTCTTGACTTTAGTGTTTATCATAAATAATGTTCTGGTGCATAGTAAATATTGTAGTTGAGTTATTGGTGAATATGGTTGTGTGCCATAATGTAACCTCTTTTTGGATCTCTATATAATAGATGCCCTGCCTCTTTTTTCGTTAAAGAAATTTGGACTTTTGTGTAATTGCTTGTGTTGTGATTAGCAATCACCATTGTTGTATTATTTTTCCTTCAATCATAACTATCAAAGAATGACTCTAAAATGTGGAGGAAACTTTAATTTCAACATGGAAATCCACAAATATATAATGTGATAATGAGGTTACCATACATAAAAATTGTTGCATTGCATAGTGCATAGAAATGATCATATATAGATATTTTATCAAATTTTAACCCTCTTGTTTATATTATGCTATATTATCAAGCATTAAACTTTAAAGAGTATGATGAATGTAGGAAAATTCATCTATATATAGTTGGTTCTATGAATGAAAGATGCTAGAGCAGTTCTAAAAGATGAAAGTATATAGGAATTTACAACTATAATTAATAAATGGGTGCTTAGTACATTTAATTTTTAACAATATATAAATCTTCAGTTATGTTACCAAAAACTTGAAAATGAAAATATTAGGAAATCAATAGAGTTCAAGCCAAAAGCACCAGGAACAACATTCTATCTTAAGGAAGAAGACAAGCTTAGATGAAGTTATCAGAGGTTATTCAATGCTTTGCAGAGAACACCATTCTAGCTTAAGGAAAAAGAAAAGTTTAGAGAAAGCTATCTGAGGTTATTAAGTACTTTGTAGAGAAATCCAGTGTTGCAGTTTGCACTAGCTGTCATACGACAACTAAGAACAATGACTATGCAAACATTCATGTCTAACATGAACCTGCACTATATGATGGGTCTACGAATGATAAGATGCATCTCCAAACTTTTATAAAAAATTGGGAAGCTTTGTTAATCATTAATTATAAATTTATATACAAAATTTTAGAGAAATGATTGATGATGGCGTTAGAACTAAGAATAGTAAGAGAAAAATAAAAAGGCTAACACACTACTTTAGAATCTTAGATAAGTTAAATTAAGTTTGTAGATGGCTATAAGCATGTTGATATTTTAGGAATTGTTTTTGGAAGCAATATATAAGAATCAAGGATTTAGAGAATGTTCAACGGTATTAAAAGTAAATCAAGATATGATCCATATATTGCCTTGTCCTACTGAGGAGTTTTAAATTTTATTGATATAATATTGGGCTTTCATCCCTCATATTTATTTTTATCTATAGTGGATAGACCATCAATCTATAGAGTAGATCGGCCTCAATCTTTTTTTAGTGTAAACAACAATAGATTGCCTAATAATAGTATTTAATATTAGAATAAAGGAAATCTTCCCTTATAATGAATAAGCCCATATTTTAGAGAGCTAAGGATTGAAGTATTAGGTTATAAGGATTGATGAGCCTAAAATATGCTCATAATTTGATGATATGATAAACTTTTAAATGATTTCATTTTTGTTATTTCATGGCTGTTTAAACTTTGATGAAACCTTTTATGGGGATATCCTGTAGCAAGACACTTTTATATTCCTGCAGCCTATTGTGTTGACTTGATTGCATTTATTGCCCTATTGACTCCCGAAAATGGCTGGTATATCGTATACGCTTTTAAATGGTGAAGAGATTTGAAATGTGATTAATGAATAGATATCGTGCATGTACCATATGCCTCTTCTCTTTAGATTTACCTTTTTTTTCGTGAGTTGAAGAATGATCGAGTCAAGCGCACCGATTCGGCCTTGCAAGTAAAGCCCATTTCGCGACTTTGAGGAAGCTCCGCCAAAGACTCTTTGACCGAAACCGATTTGGAAAGATTTTTAATGGAAAGTCAATCTGGAGAGAGTGGAGCGCTAGATTCTCTCTGAATCGGGTTGAACACATAAATTTATTTATGAAGTTTGTTCCTTGATTCAGGGATATACTTTACTTCCACATCTTTCTTTGATAAAGTTAGTTAGTTAGTTGTTCTTTTATTTTAAGAATAAGATACTCCTCCTGCGTGAGAGAGTGATAGAGGAGAAATAGAATGAGTAATAGATGATTTTAAGGTAAGATAGAAACAAAGTAGCAGAGATCATGTAAGAATCAGTATGATAATAAAAGATAGAATCTGTTTGACCAGAAGCAGAGTTTGTTGTTAGTTTTCACACCAACAAGACAATGTATTTCATTCTGTTTTCATGAATAAAGACCGATGAAGTTCTAAGTTTAGCATCTGTGTAATCAGTAGATGCTTGCTAAGGGGGCCCACTTAGTAAGTATCTATAGTTAATTAGTTAGATGTTCTTTTTTGCTGATATCCAGTTAGCTTTCATCTTTTGAAGTTTTTATGCAAACTCAGTCTTACACTGCTCCTGCAGCATAGAGAGTCCATCCCTATGACTGTTCCTGTAGCATAAGGCCAGTTCATGGTTTGTGCTTCAGTCGTAGCTGGTACAGTTTCTATTTTAATCAAGCATAGTTGAGTTAAAGAATTCTGCATTACCATTCTGTAGCTTAGATAGAATTTCTTTCCAGTATGTGTTTTTGCTAAGATTTGACTAAAATAAATTCCTAGTGCATATACTTTGCTGTGCCATTTAAAGTCTACGTCCCCTGGTTTGACAAGTAAATGAACGTCCATAGAAAGATATTAGTCACCTGTCGGAATGTCCAATTCCCAGGAAAGTTTCACTGTGATATTCATATCCTTTTGTGAGTGCAAGCCATTTTTGGCGCCGTTGTCGGGGATGGTGTCTAACTAGGAGTCTGACAAATTCATTTTCAACATTAGTTTAGTCTGTTAGTCAAAAAATTTCAAAAAATTTCAAGCCGTTATTCACCATATTGCATGCATAGAAGAAGAGACGCACTGGGAAGGTTCCTCCCTGAAAATTTGTTTATTGAACTACCGTTTGACCCAGCTGATAACGAACCTGAGGAAAATCCATTTGCTCTACTATTCCAGCACCCAAACATGGAAAATAATCCACCTAATAATCCACCACCTACATTTGAGTTTCCCATTGTTCCCCAACAAGATACTGATAATCTTAAAAACATCCCCTCTTCCTTGCTTCCAAAGTTTTATGGCCTGATCACAGAAGATCCAGAAACCTTTATGTTTGAATTTGATGTCCTCTGTCACAGTTATGACTACAACATCGATGCTCATAAACTGAAGCTATTTCCTTCCACTTTGAAGGAGGGAGCTCTTAGATGGTTCATGAGTCTGGGAAGAGCCGTTGTAAATAGTTGGGCAGCCATGCAGACAAAATTTCTTGAAAAATATAAGGAATATTGTAAGAGTGCCAGCAAAGGTGATGACATATTCTGAATTCAGCAGAAGGAGGATGAAAGTCTGGAAGACTATATTTCAAGGTTTTTGTTTTCATTAAAAAGAAACTCAAACCATACTCTTAACGAGGACTCTCAAAAACTACTCTTTCTCAGGGGAATCAGTGATGCATGTATTGATGCCCTGGACCTAATGGGAGGAGGTGATATAACTCAACTACCTTGGGATGATATACAGAAGATATGCCTTAACTACTCTCGAGAAATAGTTAAGAAAGGTTGAGGTCATCATGCTTCAGTGGGGAAGTCTTCTTCTAGTGGAGTTTCCTGAATGGAGATCACAAATCTGCTATCTGATTTCAAGCAGGACATCATTAATAATATGGCTACACAATTGGATACTATGCAAGCTCAGAAAAAACATGCAGAAGCTGAGGTAGCTTGGCTGAGTTCTCATTCCTACTGTAGACAAAAGAAGCGTGATTGCAGATGCAAGATGGTGGCTAATCTAGAAGCCAGACAACTGCCTACTGATTTCAAACCAGTGGAAGGTGATGATGATCAAGTGTTCTTTGTTGCACAAAGGAGACCATGGGCCCAAAGGCAAGGTATGCCTCAAGACCCTTTAACTTTTGGTAATCCCTATTCTAGCTATAATAACCAATGGCAACAAGCATATGGACCACCACCACCATGGAATCCGCCTCAACCAAGCTGGCCTAATTATCAAACCCCGCAGTGGCAATCTCCTCAAGGAGGTTGGCAGCAGCCACAAGGTCAATGGACCCCACCTTCAGGAAATTGGCAACAAAATCCTCAATGGAGAGGTCCTCAACAATGGCAAAACCAGTCTCCCCTCTGAGTCTCCATAAAAACAACAGTGGCCTTATGCGCCTTCTGCAGCAACTACCACAAATCCTCGACTCCAAAGCAAATGCCTATGCCTGCCCCACCGTTGCCTAATCCCAATAATAAGCAACCGCAGCAACCTCAACAGCCTGTGTATATTTCTGAAGCCAACCAATATCGAGCTTATGCCTTAAATGTTAATGACATCCATCTGAGGTCTGGAACTACTTTACCTGCTCCCAAACCACCTCTGATTACAGAAATATCTGATTCACCCTTTGAAGAATCTAATGCACCTGCTGTTTCCACTGAACACATGCCTATACCCGATACAGTTTCTATGGAACCTGTTCTGCAGAGACAAGATAAACCACCTTTTCCTTAGAGGTTACAAAGTACTGAATCTAAACTCATAGAAGAACCCACTTTTGATATACTAGATCAGCTCAAGAATGTGCAAATTCAAATCCCTTTGTTTCAGGCTATTAAAGATGTTCCATTTTTGGAAAAGCTATTAAAGAAGCCTTTTGAAGAAGCCTGGATGAAAGAAAAAGGATCCCCAAACAATTCATGTCTTAGGGAAATTGGTGATATAATGTTGGGAAATGTAGTCATTCCAAAGTATATTGACCCTGGAAGCCTATAGTACAGATACATATAAATGGCCAAGTTGTAAAAAATGTTTTGATTGATTTAGGAGCTATCATTAATGTAATGACAAAACATACTATGGACTCCTTGAATATTTCAAACATTAGGTCTACACCCACAGTTCTGCAGCTTGCAGACAGCTCCACAGTCAAACCTGATGGGATGATAGAAGATGTAATTGTCACTCTTGAATCTTGGGAGTATCCTGCTGAGTTTACAGTATTATCAGCTTAAGGCAACTTTAGGAGGGTATCCATTATCCTTGGTAGACCATGGTTAGCAACTCTGATGCTTTTATAGGATGTCGTTCTGGAGATATGACCTTTTTGATGGGCAGTCCACAAAGAAATTGGCTTTGTATCCGCCTTTACTAAACCTCAACTGATTTGTCCCAACCTGTTTGGCCAGATGTGGGAGAAGAAACTGAAGAAGCCAATTCTTTGGCTCAATTGATGATGCTTCAAAATGATCCATTCTCTCAACTTCAAAGTGAAGATGCTTTCTTTTTCAAATTCTGCAATTCAATCTTGATGCAGATAATTTATCTGATCCAAGTGACAGTCAGCATCAATGTTTCCTGCACCGCAGCTAGATTCTGAGAGTTCATTGCCTAAACTTTCGATAATTTTTCATAACTTGCTTCCACAAGAGGTACAAACATTACCTGTTGATTCTATGAGTAATCTCATTAAGCAGATAGAATTGTCTCCAGATCATTGTTTGAATGTTAATAGTAAGTTGTCTCAGTCTCAAGAGGATGACTTATTAAAAATGCTACAAGAACAGCATAAAGCTTTTGCATGGGAATATGGGGACATGCAGGGAATAGATCCTCGAGTCTATACTCATAGGATATATATCAAAGAAGATTGTTCACTAGTTAGACAACATCGTGAAGAGTAAATCTAAAGACTTAGAGAAATAGTGAAAAATGAACTCTCAAAAGTTGCTTGATGTCGGGTTTTATTTACCCACCTCTCGACAACCAATGGTTTCTCCATTAGTCATTGTCCCCAAGAAAGGAGGAAAATGGAGAGTATGTGTAGATTACGAGAGTTGAACAATGCCACTAAGAAAGATCATTTTCCATTACCTTTGTAGACCAAGTACTAGATTCACTGTCCTGTAAAGGATATTTTTCCTTCTTAGATGGTTACAATGGGTATAATCGATAAAAATTACCCCTGAAGATCAAGACAAGACCACTTTTACCTGTCCATGGGGAACATTTGCTTATTCGGTCTTGCCTTTTGGCTTATGCAATGCACTAGCAACATTTAGAGCAAGAATTAGTATATTTGATGATATATCTCATGAATGCATGGAGATTTATATGGATGATTTCACTACATATGGAGTCACATTTGAAGAAGCACTGGTGAATTTAGAAAAAGTATTAAAAGGTGTAGAGAGCAAAAATTTGTCTCTAAACAGTGAAAAGTGCTTTCTAATGATGGAAGAAGGTATTGTTCTAGGTCATCATATTTCAAAGAATGGAATTCAGGTTGACCCTGCTAAAATTGAAGTTATTCAGAATTTACAAACTCCGCAGAAACAAAAAGATTATAGAAGTTTCTCTTTGGTCATGCAGGTATTATAGAAGGTTTATAAAAGACTTTAGTAAAATTTCTAGTCCACTTTATGCTTTATTAACAAAGGATTCCCAATTTGAGTGGACCGAGGCCTGTGAAAAATCCTTCCTGCAGCTAAAGGACTTGCTTACCAAAGCCCCTGTTCTTCAAGGTCCAAAATGGAACCTACCTTTTCACATACATGCTGATGCGTCTGATTTTGGTATAGGAGCAGTTTTAAGTCATAAAGAAAATTCAATTGAGCATGCTATCTACTTTATCAGCAAAAACCTTCAAGGTCCTGAGCTCAACTATACTGTTACAGAAAAGGAATTGCTTGCAGTAGTATATGCTTTGAATAAATTCAGGCATTATGTCACAGGTTATCAGATATTTGTCCACACTAACTATGCAGCAATCAAGTACCTGATGAACAAACCTGTCATTTCTGGTAGATTGGTACGATGGCTCCTGTTGTTACAAGAATTTGATATCACAATCATTGACAAACGAGGAAGAGCTAATGTCGTAGCTGACTTTTTATCAAGACTTCAATCAGCTACATCTGAGGAACAAGAGGTCATTGATGATAGATTTCTAGATGAACACTTGTTTTCCATTGTTGCATATACACCCTGGTATGCAGATATTGCTAATTATCTGGCAGCAAACAGAATACTAGCTCATTTTTCCCCAAAAGAAAAGAAGTTGTTGACAGAGAAAAGTTTCAACTTTACCTGGATTGCCAATTGTCTGTTTTATACTGGTCCTGATCAAGTAATGCGAAGATGTGTAAGAGAAGATGAGACTTATGATATCTTGCATGCCTGCCATGATAAACCATGTGGAGGGCATTTTGTAGCAAAAAGAATAGCAATGAAAATTCTTACAACAGGGTATTACTGACCAACATTACATAAGGATGCTGTGGCCTATACAAGTAAGTGTGACAGATGTCAGCGTATGGGAAGACCAACTAAGTCAGATGAAATGCCACTATATCCGCAGGTAATAGTCACCCCTTTTGATAAATGTGGGATGGATTTTTTGGGACCAATTGATCCACCATCAAATAGAAAGTCATATATTTTAGTTTGCACAGATTATGTCACAAAATGGGTCAAGGTAAAAGCTATGACTAATGCCCGAGATAACAAAGTTGCTAAATTTTTGTATGAACAAATTTTCACCAGATTTGGAGTTCCCAGAGAGCTTGTAACTGATCAAAGAGCTCAGTTTACGTCAAATCTGATCACTGCACTTATGAATGACTATAAGATCAAACACAGGAAGTCCAGCCCCTATCATCCTCAAGCCAATGGTCAGGCGGAGGTAACAAACAGAGAAATTGAAGCAATCCTCACAAAGATAGTGCAGATTCATAAGAAAGACTGGAGTAATAGACTTCCTGAAGCAGTTTGGGCTTACAGAACTACATGGAAAACAACAACTGGGTTTACACCTTTTGAGTTGCTCTATGGGAAAATAGCTATGTTACCTGTTGAATTTGAACATAAAACTTTGAGGACAGCTCTTGAACTCAACATGGACTTATCCAAAGCATAGAAGGACCGTCTCCTACAGCTAAATGCTTTGGATGAAATGAGAAAAGCCGCCCTGCAGCATACAAAAGTAATCCAACAGCAGAGAAAGAGATGGCATGATCAACACATCAAAACCAAAAAAATTTCTGCTGGAGATTGGGCTTTGTTATATGATTCCAGGTACCAAGAAAACCAGAGTAAACTCACAACACGCTGGCTTGGCCCCTATGAGGTTGAAAATGTGTTTGACAACAGAGCTGTGCAGCTGGTCACAATTGATCCAGTCCGTTTCAAATTGCTCGTCAATGGCCACCGACTCCGACTGTACCATAAGCCAGTTTCTAAGGAAGACTTCATGAAGCAGTTCATTCAGGTTCCTCCCGCTACTCTTCCTGCAACCGAAGGCTCTGGCCTTTCTCCTGCAGCGTTCCTATAATTTTCAAAAAGCATGCCCATAATAAAGGTTTTCTTTTTAAGAAAACCCCTTTTCTCCATTTAAATTTATCGCCCCCACCTCATTTCTTTATCTTCCATCCATCCATTCCATCCATCCATTTCATTCGTACATTTCATCCGCCCACGTCACCCGTCCACTTCATCCGTCTGCATCAACCTTAATTAAGATATCTTTCCAACTTGTCAATTCATGCAGCGCCATCATCTTTCTTCACACGTACGTGCAATTACTAAAGGTACGCCATATCTTTTCATATAGCATATTTGATTTATTTTATTCTATTCAATTACTGCTATGCATGTACCGGTCATTATCACCTGAATCTCTACCTATTTTTTTAGTACATGTGAGGACACATGTCATCTTTTAAGTAGGGGGCTGGTAATTCATCATTTGAAGCTCAGACTTCTTCACCACAACAACAAGAAGAATTTATCCTACAGCAAGAACAAGAACAGGCTGAACAACTAAATGTGCCTAATGAAGTTATATTTCATCCTGCAATGTGTAAAGCCATTGTTGTGTATAGGAGGACCTTTTTAATTGAATTTCTGGAATTTGTTAAAAATAATTGGGAAACAGTTACACTGCAAACTGTGATTTTTCGACACATTGCCCAGACTGATATGCAACAAAGTCTGTGGCAAATAGAAAAGAAGAAATTGAAAAAGAAAATTGAAAATCAGAAACAGGAAATTGCTGAATTGAAAGCAAAAATGGATGAAATGCTAAAGGTAACCGGTCAAATTATGGAATGCAGACCGCCACCCAGAGTTTATGCTTGTGCCTCAAAGAACAATTTTTATGGTTTCAATTGATGAGAATTTCCAGAAACCAAGACCCCATAATTCATTCTGCCAAAGAATTTTATGAAGCATATCAAGCAGCCCCTAACTGGTTAAGGAATTCTCTGTGTGAATTCTATTTGCATGGCTTTTTAATACCACTTGAAACAGAATGGAATCCTCTTCCATACATTGGTGATATTCATTTGAGAGCATTCATGTCATGGGCAGCAAATGAGGTGAATTATGGGAGACAGTGGGAAACGTATGAGGAAATTGAGAAAACAGAGCCTGTCCCATTACGCTCTCAAAGTTCAAACCCACATGCAATGCTGAAAGATTGGTTTGCATTGACATATGGTATTAATAATGTTTCAGCCAGAGCAAAAATATTTGACATCAGAAAGCAAGTATATGATGAATTCCAGGCACAACAATATTCATTTTGGAGATTAGCATATACCAGAACTGAGAAAAGATGGGAAAAATTGACTGTTGGGTTAAGAAAGTCAGAACCACATGGTCCCCTCAACTTTACAGTTGCACTCAAACGAACCAGCAGATATATTCAATTGGGACTCCAAACAAGATTTTAATTGTGGCTGCCACTGACATTCAGACCCCCTGTACTAATGTGGCCCATGTATTCTCATCAGGCTACAAATCTTAACAGTGAATTAGAAGACCGTAGATATGAAAGGTGCCGGGATTTCAGAGGATTCTATTATAGGTTTGGACATCCATTCCAGAGTCATGCAGCCACTACTAACTTCAGAGAAATCAACAGGAAAGTTAATGCTGGAGGACCAGCATTGGGCTAAGTAGGGGGCAGTGATGAGCCTAAAATATGCTCATAATTTGATGATATGATAAACTTTTAAATGATTTCATTTTTGTTATTTCATGGCTGTTTAAACTTTGATGAAACCTTTTATGGGGATATCCTGTAGTAAGACACTTTTATATTCCTGCAGCCTATTGTGTTGACTTGATTGCATTTATTGCCTTGTTGACTCTTGAAAATGGCCGGTATATCATATACAATTTTAAATGGTGAAGTAGATTTGAAATGTGTGATTAATGAATAGATATCGTGGCATGTACCATATGCATCTTCTTTACGCCTCTCTTACCTTTTTTGTAAGTTGTTGAAGAATGATCGAGTCAAGCACAGCCGATCTCGGCCTTGCAGTAAAGTCCATTTCCTGCACGACTTTGAGGAAGCTCCTAAAGACTCTTTGACCTAAACCGATTTGGGAAAGATTTTTAATGGAAATTAACTGGAGAGAGTGGAGCGCCAGATTCTCTTTGAATCGGGTTGAACACATAAATTCATTTATGAAGTTTGTTCCTTGATTCAGGGATATACTTTACTTCCACGTCTTTCTTTGATAAAGAAGTTATTTAGTTGTTCTTTTATTTTAAAAATAAGATACTCCTCCTCGTGAGAGAGTGATAGAGGAGAAATAGAATGAGTAATAGATGATTTTTAGGTAAGATAGAAATAGAGTAGCAGAGATCATGTAAGAATCAGTAATAAAAGACTGAATCTGTTTGACCAGAAGCAGAGTTTGTTAGTTTTCACACCAACAAGACAATGTATTTCATTCTATTTTCATGAATAAAGACCGATGAAGTTCTTAGTTCAGCATCTGTGTAATCAGTAGATGCTTGCTAAGGGGGCCCACTTAGTAAGTATCTATAGTTAATTAGTTAGATGTTCTTTTCTGCTGATATCCAGTTAGCTTTCATCTTTTGAAGTTTTTATGCAAACTCAGTCTTACACTGCTCCTGCAGCATAGAGAGTCCATCCCTGTGACTGTTCCTGCAGCATAAGGCCAGTTCATGGTTTGTGCTTCAATCGTAGTTACAGTATCTGTTTTAATCAAGCATAGTTGAGTTAAAGAATTATGCATTACCATTTTGTAGCTTAGATAGAATTTCTTTCCAGTATGTATTTTTGCTAAGATTTGACTAAAACAAATTCCTAGTGCATATACTTTGTTGCGCCATTTAAAGTCTACGTCCCCTGGTTTGAGAAGTAAATGAATGTCCATAGAAAGATATTAGTCACCTGTCGGAATGTCCAATTCCTAGGAAAGTTTCACTGTGATATTCATATCCTTTTGTGAGTGCGAGCCAAGGATATAAATAGGAGAATGAAGATCTTGGATGAAACCAACCCTCAATTAAAATCTAATTGTAGTCTACATAAAACAAGACCTTTCAATAATTGAAGAATTCTAGAGGATTTTTTACCTCTTAGAAAATTGTTTTAAACAAAATAAAGTTGTTTACATCTACAAGTATTTTCCCTTTCTCATGGTACTCTTGGATTTTTTTTAGTTTTAGACTTTTAGTAGGGGAGAGGGGCCCATAGCAGAGCAACCTAACTTTGTGTTTCTCAAAATCCTACATGGAAATTTCAAAGCAATCCCAATTCTGTACAATAGTTTATTTGGCAACTGATTTTCTTCTATATTTCGTTTCAAGGCCACAACATCAAATATGATGCCACATCAGCATGCTTTTGTTGGGGTATCCAAAAAGGACAAAAAAAAAAGTGAGACTGATAGTTGTGGACTATGTCATGTTTTATTGGTGTGCTAATGTGGCATCACATGATTTGTCACTTTGTGCACTTTATGGATAAAAAGTGTTTCACAATTGGATATTAAAGTGCTCCACTATGGGGCCCACTGAGGACTACTTCTATCCCCACTATTGGACTATGCTCCATTACGGGCCCCTCTCCCCTACTATTTGTAGGATCATATTTTTCACATGTTGCTTTCTGCATGCAATTTTCCCATAAATTTTTTTGAGCTTAACATTTTACAAAATTATGTCCTAAATACAGATGATACAATCCAAAACTCGAAATGCATATTCCAAATGAAGGGGCTAAGAACAAAGAAACAATCAAAAATCTTTCCCAAGTAAAAAATACCCCAATTACCCTCAATTGATTCAAGGTTTAAAGCATCTTTAAAACATTAATAAAGTTCCCAAATACTGGAAAATTAAAAACATATAGAAGTAAAAAAAATTGGACACAAATGAGAATTCCCTCTAAACAAAATATAGGAAATAAGAAAGTTTTGACTTCTAAATTAAATTGGGCTATTTTTAGGGAGGAAGTCTATTCTAAGTATGTGTGGGTATTTATTTGTGGTTTGAGACAAGCCTGGAAGAAAATTTTGTTATGGTTTGTTCATTTAAATGCCTATCACTTTACGTTTTATGAAAAAATTTAACTGTCAAAAAATATTTAATTTATATTTTTTTTATATAAAATCTTTTATATTAAAATATTATTGATTTTATTAATCATACATATTAAATATGATTTTTTTTTTATAAACTTCTATTTTTAATAACAGAAGTAATTTGACTTTTTTTAAATATTATGTGTCATATAAATTAATTAAGTATTTTTTATAGGAATCATACTTCTTAAAAATACCAAATAAACAATAAAAAATATAATAATTTGATACAAACTTTCATTATATAATTTGCATATATTTAAACACAAAAAACAACTTTTGGAAAGAAAGGAACTATTTTCTTTTATTATTTTTCAATTGAGATGCAAAAATTAATGATGCATTACAGAGAAAATAAATAAAAATAAATGTTATCAAAGGTCAATAACTCTTCTTGACTTTGTATTCTTCCATATTTGATATACTTAATTCCAATTTACATCATTTTCTTGAGGTCCATTTAAAGACACTCTCATTAATGCATCCAATGTATCCAAACCCAACCTTGACTTTCTAACATATTTGACATTCTAACATCTTTGATGATGTTTTGTTTTGAAAATCCTATTTCACAATCAACAGTACTTGCATGAGTAGTAAGCACAACTTCTATGCCAATAGTCTGTATTACGAAAGACTCTCCATGCATCTTCATCTTGAAACCCTCACAACTCAAATGCAATGAATCAACAAAAGAGATTAACTCCCTTTTACAACCGGTAACATCAAATATGGATACAAATTCATTTACATTATTTGAAGTAGTATCTTGCAAATGTTGGAGAAGCTTTATCAATTTCAAACCTATCCAAAATAATTATATAAAAATAAAAATATTTTAATCCTTATTCAACTCATTATCTAAAATTTCAACATGCTCACCAATAAAACACAACTTTGTATTATCTTGAAAAAAAAAAAACACAACTGTTGTATTATATTAAAAAAAATCAAAGCTGGTGAATCACTTGTAAAAAATATGTTTAATCCTTAAATGTTGTATTATGTTGAAAAAAATCAAAGCTGAGAATAATTATTTGTAAAAGGAAACTAAAATTTAAACATGCTCATTGCTTACCAATAAGTTTTATGTTGTATTATCTTGAAAAAAATAATCAAAGTTGGGAATCATTACATACAAAATGTTGTTGAAAAAACAAGTTACAATGCTATAAAATAAATGCTTTCCAATAGTGAAAATTTGTGTTATGTGATTATTCATAAGGATACCCTATATATATTAAAAAAATGTAAAATTAGAAAATATTGATAATTAGAAATAAATCTAAAAATATTAAATTTAGTGTTAAAGTTTCTAAATTATGTAGAAAATAAATCTTGTTAAAATATTCAAAAAGTAAAAAATCAATTATATTCTATTTTGAAAAGATTTTGAATTAATATAATTTTTATAATAAATGTTATAAATCATATATATTAATAAAAAGCAATGATAACTATTAGTAAAAATGTCAAAATTATTAAAAAATTAGAAAAAACTATATTCAATTGAAAATATTCTATTTTCAACATATTTTGAATTAATAAATATATTTATAATAAATCATATATAATATAAAGTTAAATTAGAAAGAATTATTCCAAATCTAAACTAATTTTTATTTTTATCATAAAAATTATTTTATTTTATATATATATATATTATTTTATATATATATATGTATATAAATTATTTTATATTTCTGTACAATAAATTTTTACGGTTTAATAATAATTTTAAGTGTCAATTTTATGGTTATATAAAAATATAGCAAGTCAAATGATACGGTCTAATAAATTTTAAGGTTGTAATATACGGTCCAAAATGCAAAAAATGGTCAAATAGACCATCAAATTCCAGGCCTGGTTTGAGAAAATGGAAAATCTTGAATAATCATATTATAGAAAATTTTGTATATGGATATGAATAATCGATCATTATCAGAAACACAAAAGACAGCTTGCAAATATTTATCTATCAATAAGCACGCATTAAACTGCCTCTTTTCCTCTTGAAATAAACAATCTTTTTCATGTCTATGCTATATTATATTCATGTATTTGATTCAGCTAGAAAAATGAACCCTCATAACGCAAAAATCCTAACACAATTCACCCAAGATTTACCATATTAAGGAAGAGAAAAAATTAAATTTCAATATACTTACTGCCAATTACATTGATGTAAAATAAAATAAAAAATAAGAAGGTAGCACAGGAAGTACTCTCTATAAGCTAGTAGGTATTTATTCCTCTACATAAGAATATGATAGGACAATGAAACATAGAACAGTCTCTTAACAAGGCATTCTCTCTATTTGAAAACAATGTCTAAATAGTAAGGCTTTTTTGATAGCAACGTTTCCACGGTTCAAAGTCTTAAGGAAAATATAGTCTTCCCATAATAGTGATCGAACACCAAGGACGGTAAGGCTGTTTTGATAGCAATGTTTCCACGGTTCAACGTCTTAAGGAAAATATAGTCTTCTGATAATAGTGATCGAACACCAAAGATGGAACATGTTTCAAGATGGCGAGGAGCAGTGTTGATGAATTTGTCAAGCAACGCTTCTCTGCCTTGATCGAAGCTTGGGCTATGCCAATGGAAGATTATCCTCACATGCTCTACTCCTCTCGGCAATGCATCCCATTCATTTACGTCAATAACCTTTAATATTACGATTAAGGAGGAGCCTATGAAAACGAATGCACCTGAATCAGACCTCTCACTGCGGAGGAGGAGATCCGTCGGTGAGATGATCGCCAATCCTGACTAGTTGCCTGAGGGTTGGAACACAGAAAAAAGAATCAGAAAAAGCAGTTATTTTGATAAGGTGTTCCATAAGTATTTTTTTCTTTTTCCAACTTTCTCAGTTGGAAATAGGATCTGATGGGATTTTTCTAAATGTGAAATTTAATCATTTTTAATATTTTGAAGATACAGAGCTAGCTACCGGGTTATAGTTTCCATCGCTGCCGTAGGTAGAGGCTTATAGCATGAAATAGAACTAGAAAATCAGGCAGCCTTAAGCGAATATTGTTCATTTATTTAAAGTTTTATTGAATGGTTTTCGATATAGGAAGCGGTGCCCCGCTCGCTCAAGTACCAATATGAGATAAATAACTCCTCGCTGGCTCAAAAGTACGCTTACGCAAGAATCAAAATTGTCATCTACCATCGCTGGCCTCAGTACACGCCACGATAGGGATGTCATTCATGAGAGGCCAATCGCCGTTGGCTCCAGTACAAGTTACGAAAAGAACCGTGGGGTCGAACATCTATTCGCCGGTGCACATGCCATGAATGGACAAGAATGAGATTTCCCAATAATAGGGAAAGCAGGCCCCAGAAGGAAGCAGAACATGGAAACTCAGCATGCAATTATAGCTGTTTTTTTGTATATCTGAGACATACCACTTATAATCCTTTAAAGAAAAATTTCCAGAGCGTGCAGATTTGTTTACAGGAAAGTTGTTATTGTATAGCTGCTAAATCAATGATGATATAACTAATGTAATTCTGTTGTATGCATTTAAACTATTATTAATAAAAAAAATCATTTACATATGCAATGAATTTGTTTTATTAATAATAGTTTAAATGCATACAATAGAATTACATTAGTTATATCATCATTGATTTAGCAGCTATACCATGTAACGCCATATGCAAACCAAAATCTGCCTGTACAGTTTGTCTTACAGCAGTGGAGGGATTACATGATCAGATCACTTTAGAAAAAGGATTATAAGTGGCTGTGAATATGGATTATACCAAAAAAAAAACAATATAGGTTGTCTATATAGTATTAGCTTATGCTGAGTTTCCCATGTTCCTGTTCTTGCTGCAGGCTTCTAAGCTTCCCCTATTGGCAAGTGTCTCATTTACTGTCCTTTCATGGCATGTACCTAAGCCAATGATAGTAGATGACCGTTTTGATTCTTGCATGGCTTGTACCTAGGCCAACGACACTTGGCCTCTCATGGATGTTGTCCTATCATGGCATGTACCTGAGCCAACGACAGTAGATGACAGTTTTGATTCTTGCATGGCTTGTACCTGAGCCAATGAGAGTTGGCCTCTCATGACAGGTACTTGAACAGAAAGCTAGGGACCTGCTTTCACCCTTTTATTGCATGTTCCTGTGGTAAATCAAATAGTATAACCATCCAGAAATGCATTCAAATAAAACTAAATAGAATGAGATTTTAATATTAACAAAGATTACCCTTTGGCTTTTTCCTCGTTCCTATTTCTAAATATTGCTTTACCTCTGGATTTGATGGAAAACTATAAACAGTAGCTAGCTCTATATAATACTGAGAATTTTCAAAACAATTAAAAAAAATGATTAAATTTCACATTTAGAAAAATCCCATCAGATCCTATTTCCAACTAAGAAAGTTTGGAAAAAAAAAAAAACTTATGGAACACCTTATCTAAATAACCACTTTTTCTGATTCTTTTTTCTGTGATCCAACCCTCAGGCCCAGTCAGGATTGGCGATCATCTCACCAACGGATCTCCTTCTCCGTAGTGAAAGGTCTGATTCAGGTGCATTCGTTTTCACAGGCTCCTCCTTAATCATAATATTATCCTACGCTTCTGCTGTGTGAGGTCATGCCATCCATAAAAGGAAAAGAAGGCAAACTCTAATTCCAGTGGAGAGGTTAGCATTGCATATGTATCCAGCTCCTTAATGCCCAATTTGAAGTGGAATCTAGCATGCTTGAGGCGGGGGCAGGCCTGCAAAAAGGCCGTGTGGACACGTGGTGGGTTGAATAGGGAATAGTGCCAATAATATTCCAGCTTGGGGCAGTTCCTCCCCATAATTTCTAACGTCACCAAGGCCTTGTGCTCTCCTCCTCTCACGTACTCCACCTCCAAGTCCACTTCCAGCCGTTGTAGCTGCTACTGAGATGAAAGAAACTTATGGAGGAAGTAACCATGCACAAGGATGTCCACCACGCATGGTGTGCCCGCATAGAGGTCGATTTCTGGGTGGGTGGAAAAGGAAAAGTATCCCAAAATGGTGTCCATTGTTTCCTCATTGTATTTGTGGTGGCGGTGAACATCATAGCAGAAACAGAGGCTCACGAGGCGGGTGCGTGAGAAGCGATTGTTGGAATGTTAACCCTAACTGCTGCCGTCACCTCCAGTCGTTGCCCGCAATATCACAATCAATAAAATAACCATTGTGATACCGCGGGAGACTTCCGTAATATTTTGTTTTATCTTTAACCGCCAGAAAATTTTGGAGTACGGGAAAATTAATATTTAAGTTTTAATAATATTGTAAGGGACATTTTATTAAATGCATTTTGACTAGGAAAAGGCAGTTATGTAATTTGTAATAAATTTTTTGTTGGGCCCTCTCTTCCGTGAATATTTTTCACGTGACTTTTTACTTCAACATATATTTGTATATGTAATTTACTTTTAATTTTTAATATGAATGTGAGCAAACAAAAAATTAACAAGCAGCAGCTCTGTGTTGAAGAAAATATTTTTTGAAGTTTTATTTTTACTGTGTGAATTCCTCTGCCTCTGGCCTTCACGTGGTATCAGAGCAAGTTCGATTATTAGAGTCAATTTTATCAAAGAAGATTATTTGGGTAAATTTCAAAAATGGCAGCAAGCACAAGCTTGACAAACCCAAAAATTCCACAATTTAATTGGAAGAATTATGAGTACTAGTCAATTACCATGAAAGCACTATTTAGCTCACAAGATATATGGGATTTAGTAGAGAATGGATTTCCAGAGCTAGCAGATGTAGTAGCATACAATGCTTTAACACAAGCAGAGAAAGACTTATTAAAAGACACAAGGAAGAAAGATTCAAAGGCTTTATTTTATCTGTTTCAAGCTGTACATGAGAGCATTTTCCAAGGATTTCAGCAGCAACAAAGTCCAAAAAAGCATGGGACATACCTCAAACAGCCTATCAAGGCATGGAAAAAGTTAAAACAGCAAAGCTACAAATGCTGAGAAGATATTTTGAAACAATATGTATGAAGGTCAATGAATCTGTAGATTCATTCTACACCCAAGTCATTGGGGTGGTTAATCAAATTAGGTCTCATGGAGAGAATCTAGAAGATACCAAAGTTGTTGAAAATATTTTAAGGAGTTTGCCCACAAAATTTCTACCAGTTGTAGTTGCTATAGAGGAGACAAAGAATCTCTCATAGTTCTCATTTGATGAGCTGTATGCATCTCTAATTTCTCATGAACACAGGCTAAAAAGGTCAGTAGATACATCACTGGAGCATGCTTTCAAAACTCAAGCTTCAATCAGTCAAGGAAGAGGCAGAGGTAGATCAAGAGGAAGAGGAAGAAACTCTTACAAAGGTGAAAGATACAGTCTATCAAGTTCAAGTGGAAGAGGCAGCAATCAAGGCTCAAGCCAAAACCCAACACAGAATAAGTCACAAAATCAAAGGTATGATAAATCTCAAGTCCAATGTCACTACTGTAAAAAATATGGGCATTATATGAATGAGTGTAGAAAGAAGTAGTATGATAATAATAAACAAAATGTAAATTTTTCAAGAGAATGTCAAAATCAGAATTCAGATAAGAGCACAATGTTTTTAGCTTGTAATGTTGCTCAAGAAAATGAAAAAGATGTATGGTTTTTAGATTCAGGCTGTAACAATCATATGACAGGGAATCTAGAAATGTTTTCAAATTTAAATGAGAATGTAAAGTCTGATGTTCCATTGGGTAATGACAACAAAGTGTCAGTCAAGGGAAAAGGAGATGTCAATATTTTAACTAAACAGGGGGAGAAAAAGTATATTTCAAATGTTTATTTTGTGCCTGGTCTGAGACATAACTTAATGAGTGTAGGGCAACTGGTTCAAAAAGGGTATAGAGTAACCTTCAAGAATGGTCTGTGCACAATTTTAGACAAATACCCAAGGAACCAACTTATTGCAAAATTCAGAATGACAAACAACAGAATGTTTCCCTTAAAGATAAAGCCAGATTTGAATATAAATTATGCTCAAGCACAACACTTAATGAATTCACAAGTGGGTAGAGAAGAAACTACACCAGTAGTGCATAAAATCTTTCAAGCTGAGATAAAAGATGAAAACTGGTTATGGCACCTGAGATTTGGGCATCTCAACTTTTGAGGTTTAAATTTACTTCATAGGAAAGGCATGGTCAAGGGACTACCTTTAATAGAAAAACCAGAAAAGGTATGTGAAGGGTGCATTTTAGGAAAACAACATAGAGAATCATTTCCAGCAGGAAAGTCAACTAGAGAAAAAGACCCTTTGGAAATTATACATTCAGATTTGTGTGGACCTATGCAAACACCTTCAATAGGTGGTAGTTTTTATTTTCTGACATTCATTGATGATTATTCAAGAAAAACATGGGCTTATTTTCTAAAGCAGAAAAATGAAGTGTTTGATTTGTTTCATCAGTTCAAGAATTTGGTTGAAAAACAAAGTGGTTATTATATCAAAGTGTTGAGAACAGATAGAGGTGGTGAATATATTTCAAGAGAATTTTTTAATTTTTGCAAAGATCATGGAATTCACAAGCAGTTCACAACTAGATACACAGCTCAGCAAAATGGAGTAGCTGAAAGGAAAAACAGAACAATCATGGAAATGGCTAGAAGCATGTTGAAAGCCAAAGATTTGTCAAATGAATATTGCGCAGAAGTAATATCTTGTGCAGCCTATATAATGAATAGGTGTCCAACAAAAAGTGTCATGAATATGGTACCTGAAGAAGCATGGACAGGAAGAAAACACAGTGTTACTCACATGAGAGTATTTGGATGTGTTGCATATGCACATGTGCCTAATGAATTGAGAAGGAAGCTAGCTAACAAAGGAGAAAAATGTATATTTGTTGGATACAGTGAAGAATCCAAAGATTATAAGCTCTATAATCCAACAACAAAGAAAGTTATAATCAGAAGAGATGTACAATTTGTAGAAGATGAAGCATGGGATGGAAGCATAGAGAAGACAGTTAATATTTCAGCTAGTATACCTCAAGAGGAGAATGAAGTTTCAACATCAACAAATATTCCAGCTATTGTGACTCCTACCACTCCCATTCAAGCTCAGCAAAGTGGTCCACAAGTGACACCTACATCGACTGTAAGAACAACCTCATGCATTCAAGGAAGTAGTCCAACAAGAGAACAATAAACACCATCTACAGCAGGACCATCGGGTTCATATTCCACAAGTTCAAGTGACATGTCAAATCCTACATTGGCAAGTCTGAGAAGACAAAAAATTAGAAGCATAAGAGATATATATGAGCAAAATGAAGGTGAGAATAATTCAGATCAGATTTCTCTTACTGCATTTTATTCTCAAATAGAAGATCCAGTTCATTTTGAAGATGCAGTCCAACATGATAAATGGGTAAGTGCTATGGATGAAGAAATTGAAGCAATTGAAAAGAATCAGACATGGGATCTAGTCAGTCTTCCAAAAGACAAAGATGTCATTGGAGTGAAATGGGTTTATAAAACCAAATTGAATGAAAAAGATGAAGTTCAGAAGCTCAAAGCAAGATTGGTTGTAAAGGGCTATTCACAACAGCCTAGAATTGATTACAATGAGACATTTGCACCTATAGCACAATTGGATACTATAAGAATGATTTTAGCTTTAGCAGCTCAGAATAAGTGGTCTGTATCTCAAATGGATGTAAAGTCAGCTTTTTTAAATGGTTATTTAGAAGAAGAAGTTTATGTGGATCAGCCACCGGGGTATGAAATTCTGGGTCAAGAAGACAAAGTTTACAAATTGAAAAAGGCACTGTATGGATTGAAGCAAGCCCAAGAGCTTGGTACAGCATAATAGACAGTTATCTTTTGCTGAATGGATTTAATAGATGTAGCAGTGAGCCCACACTGTATACAAAAATGAATGAAGAAGGTGAAATATTGATAGTATGCTTATATGTTGATGATTTAATTTTCACTGGCAATTTGTCAATTGATCTGTTCAAGGAAGACATGAAGAAAGAATTTGAAATGACAGACTTAGGTCTGATGAAGTATTTTTTAGGCATTGAAGTGAATCAAAATGAAAATGGTATTTTTATTTCACAGTCAAAATATGCAAATGACATTTTGAAAAGGTTTAATATGATGAAGTGCAAACCAGCACCAACACCTACAGTGACAGGTCTGAAACTAAGCAAGGATGATCAAGGGTCTAATGTTGATCCAGCTTTGTTTAAGAGGCTTGTTGGAAGTCTCATGTATCTCATTGCCACAAGGCCAGACATTATGTATGGAGTATGATTGATTTCTAGGTTTATGGAAACACCAAAAGACACCCATTGGAAAGCTGGGAAGAGAATTTTAAGGTATGTAAGTGGAACAAGAAATTTTGGCATTAAGTATTCAAGTTCAGATGAGTTCAAACTCATAGGATACATTGACAGTGACTGTGCTGGCAGCATTGATGACAGAAAAAACATGTCTGGTTATGTATTTAATTTTGGGACAGGGGTTGTCTCATGGTCTTCAAAGAAGCAGCCAATAGTCTATCTTTCATCAGCTGAAGCAGAATATGTGGTAGCCACAAGTGTAGCATGCCATGCAATCTGGATGAGAAGAATTTTGAAAGAATTGCAAAATGAACAAATGGAGGCAACAAAAATTTACTGTGATAACAATTCAGCCATAGCTCTTTCGAAAAATCCAGTCTTTCATAAGAGAAGCAAGCATATTGATACCAGGTATCATTTCATCAAGGAATTAATTAACAATGGTGACATATTTTTAGAGTTTTGCAGATTAGAAGAGCAAAGTGCAGATATTTTCACAAAGGCACTGGGAAGAGATAATTTCATCTTTCAAAGAAACAGATTGGGCATGGTGGATAGTGCAGTTATGTTTAAGGGGGAGTGTTGGAATGTTAACCCTAACTGTTGTCGTCACCTCCAGCCGTTGCCCACAATATCGCAATCAATAAAATAACCATTGCGATACCGCAGGAGACTTCCGTAATATTTTGTTTTATCTTTAACTGACAGAAAATTTTGGGAAAATTAATATTTAAGTTTTAATATTATTGTAAGGGATATTTTATTAAATGCATTTTGACCAGGAAAAAGTGGTTAGGTAATTTGTAATAAATTTTTTGTTGGGCCCTCTTGAAAAATTCAGGTGACTTTTTACTTCAACATATATTTGTATATGTAATTTACTTTTAATTTTTAATGCGAATGTGAGCAAACAGAAAATTAACGAGCAGTAGCTCTTTGTTGAAGAAAATATTTTTTGAAGTTTTATTTTTACTGTGTTAGGCCTTCAACGATTGATGAGGCGGTTGCAGATGGATGGTGTCACGCTTTTGAAACACGACATGTCCACCCTACGACGCTGCTTGTATAAATATTTTGCCTGGGATGCCACACCCCTGCAACATGATATCAAGTTTGCAACATCTTTCAACGATAACTTTTCCACTATTTTAATTATTATCTCATTCGAGAGCTCTGGCAAGTTCATGCGAGTACGCCTTGACCTTCTCCTTCCTTCTCTCAATTCGCTCATCCTGCACAAAATTTGAATAAAATCATTCATGTTGATTTCAAGCTTCAGAATCATATTATGCAATTTATGAAATTTACAATTTAAAATTGAGAGAACACCTGCAGAGCAAGTCTTAATTCATGGGCGGATTTAAACAGCGCACATTAAGCGTCATGTGCGCCCCTCTTTATAGAAATTTATATTATAATTATATATATATATATTGATAGTTAAATAGCTGTCATATATATTAATATACATCATTTACGCAAAATTTATCAATGGAAAATTCACGGCCAACAATTTATCACCATGACAATTTGCAGGGAAAAAAATTAATTGCATAAATTTTTGGCCATTAATTTTCCCTGGCGGTGAATTTTCCTGCAGTGAATTATTGACAGTGAATTTTCCATTGGTGAATTGCTGGCGGTGAATTTTCCTACAACCATCATTTACAGTGTTTGAGTCAACATCCTTAGGCCACCCCAATACATACACTTCAACAGCCTTAGGCCATCCCAATACATACGCTACTATCCAAAAGAGTTACAATTGTAGATTGGCTAGACCCGCCCCAAACTACCTACAAACACATACTAACATACCCATTTCCCAAATTTTGATTAGAAACCAAAAACCAAAAAGGAAACTTCACTAGCTACTTAGGGTTTTCATTAACATTTATATAATAAAAATAAAAATATATAATATTTTATATAAAAATATGATTTGATTGTTTAAGAGAAATAGAGATGGTTGGTTGCATTACAAAAAGATGTTGCAGAACACAGTTAAAGAAACAGAGAAGGAGAAACAAAGTTGCAATTAAGGGGGCCCACACTAATCATCAATGCTTAGTGTAAGTTGTTTAAGCCTATCCTTAATTTAGAGCTTTTCCTATTTCTTAGAACATAATTTTTGGAATATATATCAATAAATAGAGTACATTTAATCTATGGAAAAAGAGAGAGTGCTTGCTTGTGAGATGATTCAATTCTTGAAATTTGACTAAGTTCAACACTTGTTACTCCCCTGATGCTTTATTTTCAAACATGCAAATGATCACAAACTGTAGAATAAGGATAAAATTCAGGTGAAAGACATGAATCAATGGTATCAAACTACCAAATACATAAAACTTAAACTCTAAAGATCTTGATTCAACAATGAAGCACAAATGAAAATAGAAACATAAAATAACAAAGCAATAATACCATGATTCATATGCCATGGTTGAATCACCTTCATTGCTCTTCTCCATTTTGCTTTATATGCTAGCTTGCCCTCAAATTTGTAGTATGCAAGAATATCAAACATAGTGGTTGTAATTAGTCAATTGGTATCAAAATGAAAGGGATAGGTCTCTTTTATAGAAAACCAAATTTGAATGAAGGGTCAAGATTAAATGATGGATATCAATGGATGAGATTTCTTTTAGAAGAAAGAAAATAGGGTTAGGGCTAAAATAGGGTATAGTTAAGGATGGACGGTGGAGATTAAAAGTTAATAAAACCTTATCAAGGTTGAGATGAGAGATAAGATTTGGCACCGACAGAGAGGTAGTTTGAATAAATTAAATGGCATCAGAACCCTCAGTTAGAAAATTCATCACCAACAATTCACAACAAGGAAAATTTACAGCCATGACAAATTTATCGCAAAGAAAATTCACCACCATGGAAACAAAACTTTTAATGTAATGAATGTGGCAGTGAATTGAACCAACTTAATGTGATGAATGTGGTGGTGAATTGCTATGACGAATTGTTGATAGTGAGTTTTCCTAGAGCCATTTAATTTAGGAGAGATAGTGAATAATTAAATAAGAAAAGCAATTATTTAATTATAGAAGAAGAGAGAAAAGTTGACTTTCTAATTAAAATAATTGGAAGCAATTATTTAATTAGAAAGCATAGGAAAAAAAAAGAAGTAAATAATTACTAGTGCAGGGGAAATAATTATTTGATTATAGTAGGAAAATATCAATAAATAATTAAACAAATAGAAATTTATTTAATTATACATAAAAGGATTAATCACTAACATAACTAAATAAATATTAATATATTTAACTAATCAAAAAGAAAATAAATTAATTAAATAGTTAAAATTATTTAATTAATAAAAATAATAATTTTAGACAATAATTAAATAATAAAAACAAATTATCATAAAATTATTTAATTAATAAAAATAATAATTTTAGACAATAATTAAATAATAATTAAAGAAAATAAATTAATTAAATAGTTAGAAGGAAATTATTTTTATGGCAATAAGATTGTATTTAGAGATTTTTGTTTTAGATATTTAAATATATCTTTTTATTATGATTGTAGAAATATTATTATATAAACAAAAATAAAAAAATAAAATGAATATATATTTAAAAAATTTAAATAAACAAAATAACATAATTATATTAATAAAAATGGTTATTCTAATAAAAAGTAAATAATAAAAATAAATAAAATGTTTGAATAAATACTAAAACAAAACAAT
Organism: Sequoia sempervirens; assembly: GCA_007258455.2. Taxonomy (NCBI): domain Eukaryota; kingdom Viridiplantae; phylum Streptophyta; class Pinopsida; order Cupressales; family Cupressaceae; genus Sequoia; species Sequoia sempervirens. The sequence goes on along the minus strand of VDFB02271358.1, from coordinate 726,173,526 downwards.
TCTCTAAATAAATAATACAAACAAAATTAATAAATTTTTTAATGTAAAATAAAATAACCTTTTGTGAATAAAATATTTTTTAAATAAATAAAATTGGTCAATATATTTAAAATAATATTTTTCATTTAGAAAAATGTAAAATTATAATAAATAAAATATAAAAAATTAATTCATGTGGTCCAATTTGTTTCTATATACGTGGAGATAAAATAGAAGGAAGGAAATATTATTATATTTATTAACAAACTAAAATTTTAAAGCTAAAATTAAAAACTTAAAAGTAAATTGGAATTCATTATAATTTATTTAGTATTTTTAATTTTAAAACTTAAATTTGTTAATTTTAATATATATTTTTATTTTGCAGTAAATTAATTTGAAAAAATAAATAAATAAATAAATACATGATGAAGTGTTTGAATTTTTATAATTATTTAATTCATTCCATAAAAACAATTGCCTTCTTAAAATCTTTATGAATTTGTTTTTTGTGTTAGAATAGATCCACACCTCAAGATATAAATGCCCAAGTTCTCTAAATTATAATTAAGTCATGCTACAAAGTTAACATATAGAAATATTAATAGCCATGATATTTTATTATTATTAATTTTCCTTTAGAATTTTCTATATATGAAAAAAATTAAAACATCCCAACCATATTTCACTTATACTATCTATCCATATGAGAGGAAGGGAAAATTACCGCATTATTTTTGGAAATCATGGCTACTATTTGAAAAGCTCTATATGCAAGGAGGGGGGAAATTATCATGTTGGAAGCAAAGAAGGGTCCTTTATGAATCCAATTCGCAAGTAGTGGTTTCAATGTTGACTGAGAGGTAGTAGTATGGGGGTAATTGGTGGTTAGCTCTAGTTATTCATCAGATTCTTAGTTTCAACATGTAATAATTGGCTATGAAGTTAGCCGCCGAAGATCTAGAGGCCTAATGGAAAGCACATGCATAAGAGAGATAAAAATAATATGACAATAATAAAGTGTATTCTACCAATGATGCAAATAGAATGTAATGTGCCAAAGTACATAGGAGACCCCTTGGTTATACAGCCAAGGTGACTACATAGAAGGGCATAAGATTATTAAAAGTGTCGTAATATTATGACATGAGACAACTGTGAAATGCTATCACTCCACCTAAAGTGGAAAAGTGATAATGTGATAATCACCACAAATGGTGGATCGCCCACAAAAGGTGGAGATATAATCACATGATGTGTCCATGAAAGGTTGATGTGATAAAGTATTAACATGATAAGTCCACAAAAAGTGGAAATTCTCCAACTACCTCCTATGTGGTCCCTAAGTAAACTTAACTAAGATGTAATCATGACCTAGGACAAGGTACAACAATTTTAATTACACCAACACCCCCCATTAAGTGCAACTTAGGGAGAATGTACACACAAGAAAATAATGCAATATGGGTCCCGAAAAGTAGGCCATGTTAGGTACCCATGTACAAATGCAATACAATCTCTCATAAAGTGAGGAAAAGGAGAAAGCCACGTAGGAAAAAACTCCCCCCTAAAAGAGAGATAAAACAAAACAAAAGCAACACTCAAAAGATAAGAACGGAAAAACCTCAAGTGAGGAAAAAGCCGTGGCTAAAAGAGAGAATGAATAATTCAAGTGACCTCCTTAGATGAAACATCTTGCACCCACTAGAGAGCTCACAAATGATGATATATACTTTCACTGAAGGGTTCGATGAAGATATTTGGAACCTATTGTGCTATATAACAATACTACAAATCAATGACCTGCTCTTGTATCAACTCCCGAATGTAGTGCATATGAATCTCAATGTGTTTGGTCCTTTGATGTTGAATCAAATTCTTTGAGATCTAGATGACACTCTAATTGTCACAATGAATGACTATAGAGCATGGACTATTGAAGCTAAACTTAGTGAGAATATTCTAAAGCCAAATAGCCTTAGTAGCAGCATTAACAACCCCTTGATACTAATCCTCAGTCAAAGAAAGAGCAATAGCATGTTGCTTCTTACTCTACCAATAAATGGGGCTAGAACCAAGATGAAAGTTGTAGCCATAAGTGGAATTACGATCATCAAGATCGCTAGCCCAATTAGAATTTGTATATCCGACCAAGGTAAGTCTTGTAGCTATTGCGTAGTGAATCCAATGATGATGTGCACCCTATATGTAATGCAAGATGCATTTGACTACTTTCTAATGAAGCTCATATGTTTCCTACATGAAGCATGAAACCATGCCAACTGCAAATGAGATATCAGAGTGTGCGTGAGTCAAGTAGATGAGTCTCCCAATAAGTTGGTGATACAAAGTGGCATCAACAAGTGTAGTAGAGAACTTAGCCTCAATCTTGACTCTTGAAAGAAAGGGAGTCAAAGCAGGCTTACAATCAACCATGTGAAACTAAACTAGAATATCAAGAGCATATTTGGGTTGAGAAAGAGATGTCCTAGAAGCTAACTGAGTGATCTCAATCTTAAGAAAGTAATGTAAAGGGCCCAAGTTAGTGATAGAGAATCTATCCTACAAAGTAGATTTGATACTACTAATGATGGATGAGGTACTCCTTGTAATGATCAAGTCATAAACATAGAGCACAAGTAGTAAATGAGAATCATCCTATAACAATATGTAGAAATTCAAATCTAAATGAAACCTGGTGAATTCTAATGAGAGAAGAAAGGAATCCATCTTGGCATACCAAGCCCTAAGAGCCTATTTGAGGCCATAGATATAAACTTCCTCAATCTCCAAACCAAACAAGAATCCTTTAGAATCCCTATGGCTGCTCCATGTAAATCTCCTCATGAAGATCCCCATGAAGAAATGCACTCTTTGCATCCATCTGATGTACAACCCAACCATGAGCTGCAACAATAGTAAGTGTCAAGCGAATGGAGTTCATATTAGCAATGAGTTGAAAGTTCTTTATATAATTAACACCTAGAACTTGTGAGAAACCTTTTGCCACAAGCCAAGCCTTGTACTTATCCAAACCTCCATCCATTGCATACTTGTTCCAATAGATCCACTTACATTGAATCATCTTTCCCCCCTTAGGGAGTGGAACTAAATCCCATGTGTGGTTCCTCATCAAGGAACTATACTCTTCCTTCATTTTTGAATCCCATTCAGGAATTCCTGTAGCCTCCTTAAAGGATTTTGGATCTAAATCACTAACAATATAAGCATGTGAAAACCTTGATGTTTTGACCAAGTCCTTTGAGTATCTGAAGGATCCCCAAGAAGAGAACCTACTAACTCAAGAGTTTATCGAGTCTGATGAGGTCTAGTAGGATATGAAGGACAAGGCTCGTCAACTTCAAGTGGACCCTATGATGGTATGATCCTACAAGTCAGAGTTGAGGTAGAATCACCATCTAAGTCACTATCATCACTTTCCACTATGGAGGAAGGACACAGAGGATTATAGGCCAAGCTAGGAGAGCTTTCCTTAAAGTGAAAACTCCTCTCAAGGAATAGCTCATCTATCTTTGGATCCAAAAGTCTATATGCCTTAACACCTTCAAGATATCCAACAAAGATGCAAGGCCTACTTTGATGTTCCAATGCCTTGCACTTCTCTAGAGGTATATGTGCCCAAGCTAGACAACCAAAATAGTTGGAGAAATTTTGGGTATATTATTTCGCTACAAAATCAAAAGTGTTTGGAAAATTTGTAGAATTTGTAGAATTTTGGGTATATTATTTCGCTACAAAATCAAAAGTGTTTGACAAATTTGTAGAATTCAAGAAGTTGGTTGAAAAGAAAAGTGGTAAGTACATCAAAGTGATAAGGTAAGACAATAGAAGTGAGTAAAAATCAAATCATTTTTTAGATTTTTCCAAAAATCATGGAATCAAGAGAGAGTTCACTACTTCCTACACTCCACAACAAAATGGAGTTGTTGGAAGGAAAAATAGGACAATTGTTGAAATGGCAAGGAGCATGATGAAAGAGAAGAATTTAGATAAAAGCTATTGGGCATAAGCCATATGAACAATTGTGTATATTCTAAATAGAAGTCCTACAAAAGAAATTAAAGGAATGACTCATGACAAGTATCGTCTAGGATAAAGCCAAGTGTTGATCACTTGAGAGTATTTGGTTGTGTTTCTTATGCGTACATACCAAAAGAGAAAAGATCTAACTTAGATTATAAATTCCTAAAATGCATTTTTATTGTTTATCAATCTAAAAATAAAGCATACAAATTATATTCAATCTAGTTAAGAAAAATATTTTGATAAGCAGAGATGTGGTATTTAATGAAGCATCATAATATACCAAAGAAAATGAAACAAAAGGAAAAGAGATAGTGATTGATGAAGCTAAAGGAGGAAAAAGAAGACAATGCAACTAAATCAGCTAATGCAAGAATTAGACAATATCAAAAAAATCAAAGGACAAATAAGAATCATCCACCAACTCTTATGTTAGATCCAAATTTTGAGAAAATGACAACAAGGTCACAAGCAAAAGTGAATTATGCATTGATGACTCAAATTATTGAAAATAATGAGCCACAAACAATTGAACAAGATCAAGAAAAATAAAAGTAGATTGAAGCAATGAATGGTGAAATAGAAACAATTGAAAGGAATGACACATGGGATTTAGTTCAACTACCTCCTAATAAGAAGATTATTGGTACAAGGTGGGTGTACAAAACTAAGTATAAATATGATGGAAGCATTGATAAGCATAAGGCTAGATTAGTAGAAAAAGGGTACACTCAACAAGAAGGTATTGATTATACTGAAACATTTGCACCTATAGCACGAATGGATACTATCATTTTTTTTGGCTTTGTGAGCTCAACAAAGTTGGACAATTTATCAAATGGATGTAAAGAGTTCTTTTATGAATGGATACATTTATGAGGAAGTGTATTTTTCACAAGTTAAAGGTTTTTAAATATCATCTAAAAGCACATTATGTTTACAGATTAAAGAAGGTCTTGTATGGTCTTAAGCAAGCAACAAGAGAACGGTATTCAAGGATAGATTCATATCTATAACAAAAATGTTCTTAAAGAAGTCAGTTAGATTCAAATATTTATATTAGGAGCTTAGCTAAGGTTATTTTTATCTTAGTTCTCTATGTTGATGATCTTATCTATATTGGAAACAATTCAACTTTATTTGTAGAGTTTAGAGCAACAATGATTGTTAAGTTTGAAATGACAAATTTGGGATAAATGCACTATTTTATTGGTATAGAAGTATGGAGAAATAAAGGTGAAATATTTGTGTCTCAAAGAAAATATGCATTAGTTATCCTACAAAATTTTTAGATGAATTGAAAACCAGTTGCAACACTTATAGAAGTTGGACTTAAGTTGTCTAGCTTAGATGTGTTAGATCTAGTGGACCCCACTCTATATAGACAATTGATTAGAAGTTTGATCTACTAAACTACTACTCAACTAGATATCACACATTTAGTGAGCTTGGTATCTAGGTTCATGTTAGAGCCTAAAAAAACATATTGGAGTGTAGCTAAGAGGATTCTTTGATATTTCAAAGGGACATTGAGTTATGGTCTCAGATTTTAGCACTTAGAGGATAGAAAGTTGGTTGGCTATACAAATTTAGATTTGGAAAGCTCCACAAATGACTAAAAGTCTACTTTTGGTTATGCTTTTAGTCTTGGTTCATCAATATTTTCTTGGAATTCCAAGAAACAACCAACTATCTCACTTTCTACAATAGAGGTTGAGTATAAAGTTGCAACATCAACAACTTTCCAAACTATGTAGTTGAGAAGACTAATAGAGGATTTACACCAAATACAAAATGGACCTAAATTGTTGTATTGTGGAAACAAGAGTGCTATACAAATGACAAAGTGTAATGCCCCTCCACAACCCCAAAGGAAATAATACATCTCACATTTATGGCACATTTTTTTTTAAAGTAATTAACATGCTACATAATACTAACATTCAACACTCGAAATGAAACTATACATGCACAACATATAACAAAGTACCTTGGGTTTACATGACTACATTACATAACAAATCAACATCTATTACAATACATGAAAGATAGACATACACCAATAATCAAAGATAATAACATGAACATGGACAATACATTATAACATGAATTTACATCAATCAACGATTACATTAGTAAAATGGTACTTCCCAACATGAATTGGGGACAAGTACAATAACATAGAATAATACATCTGGAATGTATGAATACAAAGTTCCATATCAAAATCCAACACTGGTACATCTTTTTACAACTCGATCAATGGCTGGGGACCCAATGGGGTGAATAGCACATTCCACCCAAGCACATGGACCCTAAGGCCCACCCTTAGTGCTAGGAGATGACAAGATGGACCTCAACAAAAACCATCAAGTGAAGCAAGGATTACAAAACCCCATAGCATGAGCAACAATATCATAAGGTAGCATCTAATACAAGAAACATAGAAACATCTGACACAAGATACATCCAACATAGAAACCTCCACTTCCAAAGAAACATAACAATAAGACAACATGACAAAAGCATCAAAAACAACATCCACTTTCAGAGGTACATGAACCAAAAGATAGGAATAAAAAACATACAAGGTTGTTAAAGGGTGGAGTGTCATCACATAGGTAGCCATGAGTTACCCTAACTTAACCTTCCTAGGCTACTAACCACCATCCTGGGTTATCTTGGTAACCTCTACTAGCTGTTGGATCCCCGTTCTCTCTATGCAAGATCAACATACCTTCCAAGATTACTATGTAGAGGTAAGATAGTTGACCTTGCCATTCCAAGACTTCCCACTCATCCCAAGCCCAAACGAGCACTTGGGCGCATGAGTGACGCTACATTATCTGAATTAATGTGTGAGTCTGTCCAAACCCCCTAATTAATTAATTAAGTTATCACTTGATTAAACTCACAATGGGTTATCCTAGGCTAGCCACTTTGGGTGTCAACCCCCACTAAGAACCACTCCTTCAACTAACCACAAATCTTAAAATCACAAATGGGAAAACCAACTTGCACACAATACCAAATACAATAAAATAACTGCACCAAGTGAGGCATGTACCATCTCATGCTAGAACTTTAATGTGACAAAAACCACATCCAAGTGCAAGGCTCGAACCCATATAAACATAGTCCAAGTGTAAAGGTCATCTGTCATCAAATAGCAAAACCATGAAACCACCCACTTACAAGTGAAGCAACATAAAAATCAAATAAATACTCCAGGTTTGATATGAGTTTTCCAATGTGGACCCTCTTAAGTCACTGACCCCCATACCAACCCATACAAGTAAAAATCATATCCCCTCAATCCTTTGGAAGATTGTCAAAATGATAACATAGGGGTTCTCCATCAAAGAAATGTAACAAAAAATAAGATCTCTAAGATCTACTTTCATCCCACAATTAACAAGTCAACAAGTATGAAAAAATGAGTGGCAACATCCCAACGATATCATTATGCTCAACCAAATCTAACATAATTAATTTTTGCACTTAAACAACCGAGCATCCAAAGGGAGACCTCCATTTTCTCCTCTCAGAATATGCAACTAGTAATAACTCGCTCAACATATAATTTAGCTAATACACAATTTACACAAAAACAATACCATGACAATAGACAATCAACTAATAAACAATCTCAACACAAAAATTAACTCACTCCAATATTGGAATCAATCATGACAACAAACACAAGTGTTCTCAAAATTTGGTGCTTCATCTATTAAATAATTTACAAAAGAATACAATGCCACTCATATTTAATATTGAGAAATTAAGCAAATTTTCCCCTTGATTACATTGCCATTATTTATTTAATTTTCATTACAATGTGAACTTATATTCTAATTTTCTAATTTCATAAAGAGGCTACAATCCCACCAATACACTAATTCAATACACAGTTGCAATAGTAACATTATTCAACATCGAGGATAGTTATCAAAAGTATCCTCTTCCTAGAAATAAAAATCATTTTAATAACTTCATTGAAGGAAATTATTAAAAATCAAATAAACACATTAATATTTAACTATAATTTATTAAAACCAACCTTTTCTCCCCCTTTTTCTTTCAAAAATTGAATGATAAAATCATTACTAATAAATAATCAAAATAATAATACTTATTAAAATTGATTAAAGAAACCATTAATGATTTAACCACCATTGTAACAATTACTATTTAATTCATAAAAGAATTGAAGGCTAAATTATTTGATAAATAATAGCACTTTACTATTTTACTAACCTTGTTAATAATTTACTAACTTTATTCATGAAATTATTAATAGTTTTATTGGGCTCACTTTATATCTTTATTATGGAATCTAAGTTTTTTTTTAAATTTATTTCTCCCCTTTAAGGTAAAAATTAGATTACATGAGACAAAATTTAAGGGACTTACTCCCCCTCCCATTTCCACGAATCTCCCTAAAATTTAAGTTTTACATTAACTTAAGACTTTCACGCGATGCTTCTTATGCTATTCTTTGTTTTTATAAGGAAAGGTCCCTACTGTGGTTGATTTTTAAATGAAATCACCAAAATAGTCGTGCCTCATAATACTCACACAAGGGAATAGAGGAAGCCTACGGTAAAAAGGAATCATTTAAAATACAATCCAACCTTATGATATCGGTCTCTCAATGAGCTAAATACAAGATACGCATGCAGGGGTAAAAATTGCAAAACAGAGTCACATAATTACAAATATGAGTTAATTATTAATAAATCCATATCAATCGATGCACATGAGCATGCAAGGCTTCAGCGATATCTAATTTAGAAGGCTATGAGAGCCAGGTCCATAGGTTTAATAATAATAATAATATTATTTTATAGTCCACGATACCCGACAATCTATTTTTGGGTCTACAGACGGCCTACAGGATTTGACCTTGTGACCTCTCATTTAAAAGGACAAGTTCTCCACCATTAGGCCAAAGCAGGTGATATCAAGATCTCTTTATGGATATAGACTATTCTAAAAATAAGTGTCTTCAGTGGTCAAAGAAAATGCTTTTAGAATAATAGCAACATCAAAGATTGTTTAAATATGAGATCGAATTTCCAACCAAATAAGACATAGCCAACGAGACATGTAAAGAATTCCATTTCCACCCAGCAACAAGGCAGACCCAAGGGTGACACATGAATTTCCCCAACAAAATCAAGAAATCCTAATCATAAAAATGACTCAGAAATTATATTTTCTTTTTAACATACTTTCAAGAGCCAAGAGAGCGAATAGAAGGATAAGGTTCAAGAGGAGATTATTGGAAATACTAAAGGTTCAAACAAATAGAAAGATAGGCCTGTGTTAAAAAATAGATTCAAACAAATGCAATTGGCAGGTGTAAAGATAAGCTTGAAACCTTTACCAGCAGCCGCACTGCTTGTGCCTCTATGGTGTAGGAGGTGGGCACAGGCAAAGAAAGATATAAAAGGTTAATTGCATTGTCTGAATGAAAATGGTTACAATTGCCTCTATTTATAGAGGTCTTTGGAGAGATCTGGAAGATCTCAAAACTACTTCGCATGGAGCTAGAAAAATTGCACATGTTTTTGGTGGTCGGTGAATGATAGCGAAGAGATGGTCAGTGGAAGATGGTAGAAGCTTCTGCCTTTAATGTTTTCGGTGGTAGAAATTAATATCTGCCAATAGTCCCCCCTAATTTCTACCACTAATTACATCATTATCTTTCATCATCTAAGCTTTAGCTCATACAAACACAAACACTATTTCATTTTATCTGCTGCTTTTCACTACTTCCTTAAGCTCTGTGGAGCTGGGATAGACTCATAGATTTCGACTGAAATCTGCTCCGATCCATACAATTCCTTTATGCCAATTTGATGATGTTTCAAACTGCTAATTCCTTATGTGATGCCCACCTTATTCAACAAAACCTCTTGAAACCTTTCATCTGTCACAAATGGTGACAGGATCACCTCTGAAACTTAGCTCTTGACGTCTGTCACAAATGGTGACAGGATCACCTCCAAAATCTTGCCTAACGTCTGTCACAAAAGGTGACAGGATCCCCCAAACGATCTCCTTGTCTTCTCAATCTGCGACATTCCACATAGCCTTCAATCTGTATGGCGGTGGATGCCACAGTCTCCTTCCAAATAGCGGTGGGTATTTCCAACCATCGAACTCTACTTCTAATTTGAAATCAGCGGCTTCCTTCTTAACTTTTCTTGCGACTTCTTCAACTGCTCATCTTTGCCTTGAATACTAACTTCTAAAATTGACCACCTTCATAGTTCTCATGCGGTAGCTTTTATAACATATGCGCCCCTTTCCTTCTCCATACAGTGACAGATCTTGGTTTATTCCTTAGCAGATCTCTATTGAATCTGAATTCTGTTGCTAACACGTCCTTGGATGCGGCATCCTCAATCTCTTTTTGAGAATGACTTTCTTCACAGACAGCAACAACGATCCTAGTCTTCAAACAGCGAACAATCTTTTCCTTCTGGACTTTTTACTTCTTCCAAAAGCTGTGATCTTTAGCTCTCTGATTTGATGCCCACGGTCTACAAACACAATCTAGCAGCAACATATTTCAACAGCACTTGCTTCTTCCTTGCCTTGCGCAAATACATCAACACGTTCTTGGATCTCTCTTCATGGACGATGGCATTATGACTCCACTTTAGTGCTTGGCTGCTGCACAGCAACAAATACGGAATGACTTCCTTCTTCAAAATGGCCTCTCAACACAGGGTCTACTATGCAACGATTTGCTGGCAGATTCTTCTGAATCTTCTTCAACATCTACTCTTACAGCTGCAGGCCTTTTGGATAGCATCAAATCTCTGGGGCGGTGGTCTCTGGCTTTAGATTACTCCTTCTTGAGATTTCTCAGCAGCTCCTTAAACATTGATCTTTTTTTTAAACAACTTTTTCCCAAGCATCTTGGAAAAATAGTGATCTTCTTGATTATAACAGCTTTTGTAGTTTGTATGGGCGGCTTGAATTCACAGCACTCCATACACCTCCACTTTAAAATCTCAACTCCATAATCTGGGGCTTCGTACAGCCGCTCTTTCTCTAGGCGACTCAGGGATCTTCTCAAACTCTTTCACAGCAAACTCTCCCACAATCTTCTGCTCTCCAGGGTCTTCACCCATAGGCTCTGATACCACTTGTAGGAGGTGGGCAGAGGCAAAGAAAGATATAAAAGGTTAATTGCATTGCCTGAATGAAAATGGTTACAATTGCCTCTATTTATGGAGGTCTTTGGAGATATCTGGAAGATCTAGAAACTACGCATGGAGCTAGAAAAATTGCACATGTTTTTGGTTGTCAGTGAATGACAGCGAAGAGATGGTCGGTGGAAGATGGTAGAAGCTTCTGCCTTTAATGTTTTCGGTGGTAGAAATTAATATCTGCCAACATATGGAAGCTTAGGAACGGGGCATGCACATCCCTAAGGGAATATGATAGATGAATCTGGTGAAAATATTGTAGTTGAAACAACGCTGGAAGGCAGGAAAATAAAGTGTGAAAGCATGAGACAAGGCATGCAAATAGTTTGACAGAATATACACAAAATTGATTTCCTCGGAAGCTTTCTCAAATCTTAGAGCTAATGAAGCACTCCAGAATGCAACCTAACATTAAGAGCTTTATTTGTTTTCTAGGCGCACCCAGCCATGTGGGAATTGGCAGATGGAGTTGCGCTTACTTCACTTATCAGTAATCCCTATAGAATTACATGTGTATAGTTAATAATTTGGTGCACAAATTGCAGATTTATATTAGCGGACGAAGGCCACAGGCATCTCCAGATTGTTGCAAGAGAAATTGTCTAGAGAGATGTGAACCGATTCCCCCATAAAATAGATACGATGATCTTGAGGAGTATATAGAGGTGATGCCAAATGAGACAATCTGAATAACAGGCTTGCAAGTGCAATGATTCAGAACAAAAGAAAATAGCAGGTGAAAACGTACAAACGGCATCCCATATATATATTTACGATGAAAAGAGAGGGATTGTGACAAACTAAAATTCACCTCCACAACAAGGAAATTGAGATTCAATCAGATCTATGTGATCTCTCCTGAAATTTAATGGTTATGATCTAAGTCGATTCGAAGTTGGTTATCCCAAAAGAAATTCCATTCAATTACAAGTTTCCATTTTATTTAAACCATTTCAAAGGTACGAAATTCCTACAAATGAATTCAATGATAAACTTAGAATTCTTTGTGGTCTATTTGGGAGCAACCACACTATTTTACATTTACCTTAATAATTAAGAAGAGTAGTAATCATTTGGTAGACAACTAGCAAATGAGAAAGCCTACCTGATATCGCTTACACTTGGAAAAAGATAGCTGAAAGGGTGTAGGGTGATGGAGCAACCAGATTTCCAAACATCTCCTCCTCTCCTAGTAATGAATCAGAAAGTTTTCTCAGACCAAGTTCTCATTCCCCTACTAAAATCACCAGAATAATTTTTTTCTTTTTTCTTTTTTTTTTTCCTATTTTTTTTCTTCTTCCAACCCATTTCTCTTATTCTTCTTTTTTTTTTTTTTCTGCTTTCTCCTCCTACTTTTTTTTTTTTTTTTTCCAACCCTCTTCCAGGAAAGTCTTATTCTCTGAAGACTGGCCCTTTTTTATCCTTTTTCCCAATTAAAATCCCAGAGATCAGTTTTCATTGGAGGAATCTAATAATTTCACCTTATTCTAATTTTTTTTTCTGTTACACAAGCTAAAATTAGCTTATTATTTTTTGCATGTTCTCAGCTGCATCAATTTGTAATGGCAAAGTAATTGCTTTCCCGGAAGATTGATTATTTTCCATTTTTCCTTTCTTTTAACAACAGCGGGAAAACTTATCTCTTTATTCAATTAAAAATCACATTACTTTCTATATCTAGATTATTATCCTTTATGATAGTAATTTGTCAATAATTATTAGAAAACAATTTAAATACAATTACTTCTACAATCACTAAATTTTATTTTATTATAATATTCATGTTTGATTTATTTAATTCAATTTAAACATTATTATTATTTTATTTGTCAAAGTCACAAAACTATTAAATTTTTTATTTAATTTATCATAATACCTCAAATACAAATCAAACAAATTGAATCAATACCAAACCATGCCTAACTTCGTAGTGAGATAGAAAACATCACATGACGATGCGAATGGAGGGGCACTACACAAATAATTCAGTATTTCATAGTAGGACCAAACATATTGAGATTCAACATCACTATATTAGAGAATTGGTTCAACAGAGATTGATTGAGATTGTGTACTATAGTACAAAAGATCAAATAGCAGATATTTTCACAAAGTCTCTAGCTCGTGAAGGGTTCCATAAACTCAGAGATCTACTTCATGTTCTTCCCAATGGTCATTATGGGGGAGAATGACAAAAATAATGCCGATTGGAGCAACCTTTCTTGACTTTAGTTTTTATCATAAATAATGTTCTGGTGCATAGTAAATATTGTAGTTGAGTTATTGGTGAATATAGTTGTGTGCCATAATGTAACCTCTTTCTGGATCTCTATATAATAGATGCCCTACCTCTTATTTCATTAAAGAAATTTGGACTTTTGTGTAATTGCTTGGGTTGTTTATATTATGCTATATTATCAAGCATTAAACTTTAAAGAGTATGATGAATGTAGGAAAATTCATCTATATATAGTTGGTTCTATGAATGAAAGATGCTAGAGCAGTTCTAAAAGATGAAAGTATATAGGAATTTACAACTATAATTAATAAATGGGTGCTTAGTACATTTAATTTTTAACAATATAAAAATCTTTAGTTATTTTACCAAAAACTTGAAAATGAAAATATTAGGAAATCAATAGAGTTCAAGCCAAAAGCACCAGGAACAACATTCTAGCTTAAGGAAGAAGACAAGCTTAGATGAAGTTATTGGAGGTTATTCGATGCTTTGCAGAGAACACCGTTCTAGCTTAAGGAAAAAGACAAGTTTAGAGGAAGCTATCTGAGGTTATTAAGTACTTTGCAGAGAAATCCAGTGTTGTAGTTTGCACTAGCTGTCATACGACAACTAAGAACAATGACTATGCAAACATTCACGTCTAACATGAACCTGCATTATATGATGGGCCTACAAATGATAAGATGCATGTCCAAACTTGTATAAAAAATTTGGAAGCTTTGTTAATCATTAATTATAAATTTATATACAAAAGTTTAGAGAAATGATTGATGATGGCATTAGAACGAAGAATAGTAAGAGAAAAATAAAAAGGCTAACACACTACTTTAGAATCTTAGATAAGTTAAGTTAAGTTTGTAGATGGCTATAAGCATGTTGATATTTTAGGAATTGTTTTTGGAAGCAATATATAAGAATCAAGGATTTAGAGAATGTTCAACGGTATTAAAAGTAAATCAAGATATGATCCATATATTGCCTTGTCCTACTGAGGAGTTTTAAATTTTATTGATATAATATTGGGCTTTCATCCCTCATATTTATTTTTATCTATAGTGGATAGACCATCAATCTATAGAGTAGATCGGCCTCAATCTTTTTTAAGTGTAAACAACAATAGATCACCTAATAATAGTATTTAATATTAGAATAAAGGAAATCTTCCCTTATAATGAATCGGCCCACATTTTAGAGAGCTAAGGACTGAAGTATTAGGTTATAAGGATATAAATAGGAGAATGAAGATCTTGGATGAAACCAACCATCAATTAAAATCTAATTGTAGTCTACATAAAACAAGACCTTTCAACAATTGAAGAATTCTAGAGGATTTTTTACCTCTTAGAAAATTGTTTTAAACAAAATAAAGTTGTTTCCATCTACAAGTATTTTCCCTTTCTCATGGTACTTTTGGATTTTTTTTAGTTTTAGACTTTTAGTAGGGGAGAGGGGCCCATAGCGGAGCAACCTAACTTTGCTTTTCTCAAAATCCTACATGGAAATTTCAAATCAATCCCAATTTTGTACAATAGTTTATCTGGCAACTGATTTGCTTCTATATTTCGTTTCAGGGCAACAACATCAAATATGATGCCACATCAGCATGCTTTTGTTGGGGTATCCAAAAAGGACAAAAAAAAAGTGAGACCGATAGTTGTGCACTATGTCATGTTTTATTGGTGTGCTAATGTGGCATCACATGATTTGTCACTTTGTGCACTTTATGGATAAAAAGTGTTTCACAATTGGATATTAAAGTGCTCCACTATGGGGCCCACTGAGGACTACTTCTATCCCCACTATTGGACTATGCTCCATTACGGGCCCCTCTCCCCTACTATTTGTAGGATCATATTTTTCACATGTTGCTTTCTGCATGCAATTTTCCCATAAATTTTTTGAGCTTAACATTTTACAAAATTATGTCCTAAATACAGATGATACAATCCAAAACTCGAAATGCATATTCCAAATGAAGGGGCTAAGAACAAAGAAACAATCAAAAATATTTCCCAAGTACAAAATACCCTAATTACCCTCAATTGATTCAAGGTTTAAAGCATCTTTAAAACATTAATAAAGTGCCCAAATACGGGAAAATTAAAAAACATAAAGAAGTAAAAAAAATTGGACACAATTGCTGATGCGAATTCCCTCTAAACAAAATATTGGAAATAAGAAAGTTTGACTTCTAAATTAAATTGGGCTATTTTTAGGGAGGAAGTCTATTCTAAGTATGTGTGGGTATTTATTTGTGGGTTTGAGAAAATGGCAAATCTTGAATAATCATATTGTAGAAAATTTTGTATATGGATATGAATGATCGATCATTATCAGAAACATAAAATACAGCTTGCAAGGATTTATCTATCAACAAGCACGCATTAAACTGCCTCTTTTCTTCTTGAAATAAACAATCTTTTTCACGTCTATGCTATATTATATTCATGTATTTGATTCAGCTAGAAAAATTGTTGGAATTTAAACCCTAACTGCAGCCGTCCCCACCAACCACTGCCCGCTATATCGCAATCAATAAATTAGCCATCGCGATACCGCGGGAGACCTCCGTAAAAGTTTATCTTAAACCATCGCAGTTTACTGGGTCATCAACTAACCGCTGCCCGCGATATCGCAATATGGGTTTTACCCATTGCCATACCGCGGGGAACTATGGAAAAATCCGCCACTGCCAGTTGATATTTCGGGATGTGAAAAATTTAATATTTAAGATTTTATAATGATGTAAAGGACGTTGTATTAAATGTGTTTTGATGGGAAAAGGTAAGTTAGGTAAATTTGTAATAAATTTTTATGTCGGGCCCTCTCTTCCAAGAAAATATTTCACGTGACTTTTACCTATATGTATATGTAAATTATTTTTATTTTAAAAAATGAGAAGTGAATGTGAAGAAACATAAAATTAAGAGCAACAGCTCTGTGTTGATAAAAAAATATTTTTTAAGTTTTAAGTTTTACTGTGTGTGAACTCCTCTGCCTCTGGCCTTCACGTGGTATCAGAGTAAGTTCAATTATCAAAGTCAATTTTATCAAAGCAGATTATCTGTGTAAATTTCAAAAATGGCAGCAAGCACAAGCTTGACAAACCCACAAATTCCATAGTTTAATGGGAATAATTATGAGTACTGGTCAATTACCATGAAAGCATTGTTTAGCTCACAAGATATATGGGATTTAGTAGAGAATGGATTTGCAGAGCCAGCAGACGCAGTAGCATACAATGCTTTAACACAAGCAGAGAAAGACTTATTGAAGGACACAAGGAAGAAATATTCAAAGGCTTTATTTTATCTGTTTCAAGCTGTACATGAGAGCATTTTTCCAAGGATTTCAGCAGCAACAAAGTCCAAACAAGCATGGGACATACTTCAAATGGCCTATCAAGGCATGGCAAAAGTTAAAACAGCAAAGCTACAAATGCTGAGAAGAGATTTTGAAACAATATGTATGAAGGACAATGAATCTGTAGATTCATTCTACACCCAAGTCATTGGGGTGGTTAATCAAATTAGGTCTCATGGAGAGAATTTGGAAGATACCAGAGTTGTTGAAAATATTTTAAGGAGTTTACCCACAAAATTTCTACCGGTTGTAGTTGCTATAGAGGAGACAAAAAATCTCACAGTTCTCAGTTGATGAGCTGTATGCATCTTTAATTTCTCATGAACACAGGCTAAAAAGGTCAGCAAATACATCACTGGAGCATGCTTTCAAAACTCAAGCTTCAGTCAGTCAAGGAACAGGAAGAGGTAGATCAAGAGGAAGAGGAAGAAACTCTTACAGAGGTGAAAGATACAGTATGTCAAATTCAAGTGGAAGAGGCGACAATCAAGGCTCAAGCCAAAACCCAACACAGAATAAGTCACAAAATCAAAGGTACGATAAATCTCAAGTCCAATGTCACTACAGTAAAAAATATGGGCATTATATGAATGAGTGTAGAAAGAAGCAGTATGATAATAATAGACAAAATGCAAATTTTTCAAGAGAAGGTCAAAATCAGAATTTAGATAAGAGCACAATATTTTTAGCTTGTAATGTTGCTCAAGCAAATGAAAAAGATGTATGGTTTTTAGATTCAGGTTGTAGCAATCATATGACAGGGAATCTAGAAATTTTTTCAAGTTTAAATGAGAATGTAAAGTCTGATGTTACATTGGGTAATGACAACAAAGTGTCAGTCAAAGGAAAAAGAGATGTCAATATTCTAACTAAACAGGGGGAGAAAAAGTATATTTCAGATGTGTATTTTGTGCCTAGTCTGAAACATAACTTAATGAGTGTAGGGCAACTGGTTCAAAAAGGTTATAGAGTAACCTTCAAGAATGGTCTGTGCACATTTCTAGACAAATACCCAAGCAACCAACTTATTACAAAAGTCAGAATGACAAACAACAGAATGTTTCCCTTAAAGATAAGGCTAGATTTGAATATAAATTATGCCCAAGCACAACGCTTAATGAATCCACAAGTGGGTAGAGAAGAAACTACAGCAGTAGTACATATAATTTTTCAAGCTGAGATAAAAGATGAAAACTGGTTATGGCACCTGAAATTTGGGCATCTCAGCTTTGGAGGTTCAAATTTACTTCATAGGAAAGGCATGGTCAAGGGACTACCTTTAATAGAAAAACCAGAAAGGGTATGTGAAGGGTGCATTTTAGGAAAACAACATAGAGAATCATTTCCAGCAGGAAAGTCAACTAGAGCAAAAGCCCCTTTGGAAATTATACATTCAGATTTGTGTGGACCAATGTAAACACCTTCAATAGGTGGTAGTTTTTATTTTCTAACATTCATTAATGATTCTTCAAGAAAAACATGGGTTTATTTTCTAAAGCAAAAAAATGAAGTGTTTGATCTGTTTCGTCAGTTCAAGAATTTGGTTGAAAAATAAAGTGGTTATTATATCAAAGTGTTGAGAACAGATAGAGGTGGTGAATATATTTCAAGAGAATTTTTTAATTTTTGTAAAGATCATGGAATTCACAAGAAGTTCACAACTAGATACACACCTTAGCAAAATGGAGTAGCTGAAAGGAAAAATAAAACAATCATGGAAATGGCTAGAAGCATGTTGAAAGCCAAACATTTGTCAAATGAATATTGGGCAGAAGCAATATCTTGTGCAGCCTATATAATGAATAGGTGTCCAACAAAAAGTGTCATGAATATGGTACCTGAAGAAGCATGGACAAGAAGAAAACATAGTGTTACTCACATGAGAGTATTTGGATGTGTTGCATATGCACATGTGCCTGATGAATTGAGAAGGAAGCTAGATAACAACGGAGAAAAATGTATATTTGTTGGATATAGTGAAGAATCCAAAGCTTATAAGCTCTATAATCCAAATACAAAGAAAGTTATAATCAGCAGAGATGTACAATTTGTAGAAGATGAAGCATGGGATGGAAGAATAGAGAAGACAGTTAATATTTCAACCAGTATACCTCAAGAGGAGAATGAAGTTTCAACATCAACAAATATTCCAGCTATTGTGACTCCTACCACTCCCATTCAAGCTCAGCAAAGTAGTCCACAAGTGACACCAGCATCGATTGTAAGAACAACCTCAACCATTCAAGGAAGCAGTCCAACAAGAGGACAACAAACACCATCTACAGCAGGACCATCGGGTCCATATTCCACAAGTTCAAGTGATATGTCAAATCCTACATTGGCAAGTCTGAGAAGACAGAAAATCAGAAGCATAAGAGATATATATGAGCAAAATGAAGGTGAGAATAATTCAGATCAGATTTCTCTTTCTGCATTTTATTCTCAAATAGAAGATCCAGTTCATTTTGAAGATGCAGTCAAAGATGATAAATGGGTAAGTGCTATGAATGAAGAGATTGAAGCAATTGAAAAGAATCAGACATGGGATCTAGTCAGTCTTCCAAAAAACAAAGATGTCATTGGAGTGAAATGGATTTATAAAACCAAATTGAATGAAAAAGATGAAGTTCAGAAGCTCAAAGCAAGATTGGTTGTAAAGGGCTATTCACAACAGCCTGGAATTGATTACAATGAGACATTTGCACCTGTAACACGATTGGATACTATAAGAATGATTTTAGCTTTAGCAACTCATAATAAGTGGTCTATATCTCAAATGGATGTAAAGTCAGCTTTTTTAAATGGTTATTTAGAAGAAGTTTATGTGGATCAGCCACCTGGGTATGAAATTCTGGGTCAAGAAGACAAAGTTTACAAATTGAAAAAGGCATCGTATGGATTGAAGCAAGCCCCAAGAGCTTGGTACAACAGAATAGACAGTTATCTTTTGTTAAATGGATTTTATAGATGTAGCAGTGAGCCCACACTGTATACAAAAATGAATGAAGAAGGTGAAATACTAATAGTATGCTTATATGTTGATGATTTAATCTTCACTAGAAATTTGTCAATTGATATGTTCAAGGCAGACATGAAGAAAAAATTTGAAATGATAGACTTAGGTTTGATGAAGTATTTTTTGGGCATTGAAGTAAATCAAAATGAAAATGGTATTTTTATTTCACAGTCAAAATATGCAAATGAAATTTTGAAAAGGTTTAATATGATGAAGTGCAAACCTGCACCAACACCTATAGTGACAGGTCTGAAACTAAGCAAGGATGATAGAGGTTCTAATGTTGATCCAACTTTGTTTAAGAGGCTTGTTGGAAGTCTCATGTATCTCACAGCCACAAGGCTAGACATTATGTATGGAGTAAGTTTGATTTACAGGTTTATGGAAACACCAAAAGACACCCATTGGAAAGCTGGGAAGAGAATTTTAAGGTATGTAAGTGGAATAATAAATTTTGGCATCAAGTATTCAAGTTCAGATGAGTTCAAACTCATAGGATACACAGACAGTGACTGTGCTGGCAGCATTGATGACAAAAAAAGCACGTCTAGTTATGTATTTAATTTTGGGACTGGAGTTGTCTCATGGTCTTCAAAGAAGCAGCCAATAATCTGTCTTTCATCAACTGAAGCATAATATGTGGCAGCCACAAGTGCAGCATGTCAGGTAGTCTGGATGAGAAGAATTTTGAAAGAATTGAAAAATGAACAAATGGAGGCAACAAAAATTTACTATGATAACAATTCAGCCATAGCTCTCTCAAAAAATCTAGTTTTTCATAAGAGAAGCAAGCACATTGATACCAGGTATCATTTCATTAGAGAATTAATTAACAAGGGTGACATATATTTAGGATTTTGGAGATTAGAAGAGCAAAGTGCAGATATTTTTACAAAGCTGATGGGAAGAGATAATTTTATTTTTCAAAGAAACAGATTGGGCATGGTGGATAGTGCAGTTATGTTTAAGGGGGAGTGTTGGAATTTAAACCCTAACTACAGCTGTCCCCACCAACCACTGCTCGCTATATCACAATCAATAAATTAGCCATCGCGATACCGCGGGAGACCTCCGTAAAAGTTTGTTTTATCTTTAACCATCGCAGTTTACTGGGCCATCAACTAACCACTGCCCGCGATATCGCAATATGGGTTTTACCCATTGTGATACCGCGGGGAACTATGGAAAAAGCCGCCACCACCAATTAATATTTCAGGATGTGAAAAATTTAATATTTAAGATTTTATAATGATGTAAAGGACATTGTATTAAATGTGTTTTGACGGGAAAAGGTAAGTTAGGTAAATTTGTAATAAATTTTTATGTCGGGCCCTCTCTTCCATGAAAATATTTCACGTGACTTTTACCTATATGTATATGTAAATTATTTTTATTTTAAAAAATGAGAAGTGAATGTGAAGAAACAGAAAATTACGAGCAGCAGCTCTGTGTTGATAAAAGAATATTTTTTAAGTTTTAATTTTTACTGTGTGTGAACTCCTCTGCCTCTGGCCTTCAAAAATGAACCCTCGTAATGCAAAAATCCTAACATAATTCACCCAAGATTTACCCTATTAAGGAAGAGAAACAATTAAATTTCAATATACTTACTGCCAATTACATTGATGTAAAATAAAATAAAAAATAAAAGGGTAGCTCAGGAAGTACTCTCTATAAGCCAGTAGGTATTTATTCCTCTACATAAGAATATGATAGGACAATGAAACATAGAACAGTCTCTTAACAAGGCATTCTCTCTATTTGAAAACAATGTCTAAATGGTAAGGCTTTTTTGATAGCAACATTTCACGGTTCAAAGTCTTAAGGAAAATATAGTCTTCCCATAATAGTGATCGAACACCAAAGACGGTAAGGCTATTTTGATAGCAACGTTTCCACGGTTCAACGTCTTAAGGAAAATATAGTCTTCTGATAATAGTGATCGAACACCAAAGACGTAACATGTTTCAAGATGGCAAGGAGCAGTGTTGATGAATTTGTCAAGCAACGCTTCTCTGCCTTGATCGAAGCTTGGGCTATGCCAATGGAAGATTATCCTCACATGCTCTACTCCTCTCGGCAACGCATCCCATTCATTTACGTCAATAACCTTTAATATTACGATTAAGGAGG
>VDFB02271358.1:726091215-726151423 GCA_007258455.2 Sequoia sempervirens | reverse complement strand
ATTAAGGAGGAGCCTGTGAAAATGAACGCACCTGAATCGGACCTCTCACTGCGGAGGAGGAGATCCGTCGGTGAGATGATCGCCAATCCTGACTGGCTGCCTGAGGGTTGGATCACAGAAAAAAAAATCAGAAAAAGCGGTTATTTTGATAAGGTGTTCCATAAGTATTTTTTTCTTTTTCCAACTTTCTCAGTTGGAAATAGGATCTGATGGGATTTTTCTAAATGTGAAATTTAATCATTTTTTTTAATTGTTTTTGAAAATTCTCAGTATTATATAGAGCTAGCTACTAGTTATAGTTTTCCATCAAGGCCAGAGGTAGAGCGATATTTAGAAATAGGAACGAGGAAAAAGCCAAAGGGTAATCTTTGTTAATATTAAAATCTCATTCTATTTAGTTTTATTTGAATGCATTTCTGGATGGTTATACTATCTGATTTACCACAAGAACATGCAATAAAAGGGTGAAAGCAGGTCCCCAGCTTTCTGTTCAAGTACCTGTCATGAGAGGCCAATTCTCGTTGGCTCAGGTACAAGCCATGCAAGAATCAAAACTATCATCTACTGTCGTTGGCTCAGGTACATGCCATGATAGGACAACATCCATGAGAGGGCCAACCAGGTACAAGCCATGCAAGAATCAAAATGGTCATCTACTGTCGTTGGCTCAGGAACATGCCATGAAAGGACAATAAATGAGACACTTGCCAACAGGGGAAGCTTAGAAGCCTGTAGTGAGAGCAGGAACATGGGAAACTCAGCATAAGCTAATACTATATAGACAACCTATATTGTTTTTTTTGGTATAGTCCATATTCACAGCCACTTATAATCCTTTTGCTAAAGTGATTCTTGCATGGCTTGTACCTGGGCCAACGACACTTGGCCTCTCATGGATGTTGTCCTATCATGGCATGTACCTGAGCCAACGACAATAGATGACAGTTTTGATTCTTGCATGGCTTGTACCTGAGCCAACGAGAGTTGGCCTCTCTGACAGGTACTTAAACAGAAAGCTGGGGACCTGCTTTCACCCTTTTATTGCATGTTCCTGTGGTAAATCAAATAGTATAACCATCCAGAAATGCATTCAAATAAAACTAAATAGAATGAGATTTTAATATTAACAAAGATTACCCTTTGACTTTTTCCTCGTTCCTGTTTCTAAATATCGCTCTACCTCTGGCCTTGATGGAAAACTATAACCAGTAGCTAGCTCTATATAATACTGAGAATTTTCAAAATAATTAAAAAAAATGATTAAATTTCACATTTAGAAAAATCCCATCAAATCCTATTTCCAACTGAGAAAGTTGGAAAAAAATAAATAAAATACTTATGGAACACCTTATCAAAATAACCGCTTTTTCTGATTCTTTTTTCTGTGATCCAACCCTCAAGCCCAGTCAGGATTGGCGATCATCTCACCGTCGGATCTCCTCCTCCGCAGTGAGAGGTCTGATTCAGGTGCGTTCATTTTCACAGGCTCCTCCTTAATCGTAATATTATCCTACGCTTCTGCTGTGTGAGGTCATGCCATCCACAAAAGGAAAAGAAGGCAAACTCTAATTCCAGTGGGGAGGTCAGCGTTGCATACGTATCCAGCTCCTCAATGCCCAATTTGAAGTGGAATCTGGCATGCTTGAGGTGGGGGCAGGCCTACAGAAAGGCCGTGTGGACACGTGGTGGGTTGAATAGGGAATTGTGCCAATAATATTCCAGCCTGGGGCAGTTCCTCCCCACAATGTCTAACATCACCAAGGCCTTGTGCTCTCCTCCTCTCACGTACTCCAGCTCCAAGTCCACTTCCAGCCGTTGTAGCTGTTGTTGAGATGAAAGAAACTTGTGGAGGAAGTAACCATGCGCAAGGATGTCCACCATGCGCGGTGTGCCCGCATAGAGGTCAATTTTCGGGTGGGTGGAAAAGGAAAAGTATCCCAAAATGCCGTCCATTGTTTCTTCATTGTATTTGTGGTGGCGGTGAACATCATAGCAAAAATGGAGGCTCACGAGGCGGCTGCGTGAGAAGCGATTGATGACGCGGTTGTAGATGGATGGTGTCACGCTTTTGAAACACGACATGTCCACCCTACGACCCTGCTCGTATAAATATTTTGCCTGGGATGCCACACCCCTGCAACACGATATCAAGTTTGCAACATCTTTCAACGATAACTTTTCCGCTATTTTAATTATTATCTCATTCGGGAGCTCTGGCAAGTTCATGCGAGTACGCCTTGACCTTCTCCTTCCTTCTCTCAATTCTCTCATCCTGCACAAAATCTGAATAAAATCATTCATGTTGATTTCAAGCTTCAGAATCATATTATGCAATTTACAAAATTTACAATTTAAAATTGAGAGAATGCCTGCAGAGCAAGTCTTAATTCATGGGCGGATTTAAACAGCGCACATTAAGCGTCGTGTGCACCCCTCTTTATAGAAATTTATATTATAATTATATATATATATTGATAGTTAAATAGCTGTCATATATATTAATATATATCATTTACGCAAAATTTATCAATGGAAAATTCACGGCCAACAATTTATCACCATGACAATTTGCAGGGAAAAAAATTAATTGCATAAATTTTTGGCCATTAATTTTCCCTCGCGGTGAATTTTCCCACAGTGAATTATTGACAGTGATTTTTCCATTGGTGAATTGCTGGCGGTGAATTTTCCTACAGCCATCATTTATAGTGTTTGAGTCAACATCCTTAGGCCACCCCAATACATACACTTCAACAGCCTTAGGTCATCCCAATACATATGCTACTATCCAAAAGAGTTACAATTGTAGACTGGCTAGACCCGCCCCAAACTACCTACAGACACATACTAACATACCCATTTTCCAAATTTTGATTAGAAACCAAAAACCAAAAAGGAAACTTCACTGGCTGGTTTAAGAGAAATAGAGATGGTTGGTTGCATTACAAAAAGATGTTGCAGAACACAGTCAAAGAAACAGAGAAGAAGAAACAGAGTTGCAATTAAGGGGGCCCACACTACTCATCAATGCTTAGTGTAAGTTGTTTAAGCCTATCCTTAATTTAGGGCTTTTCCTATTTCTTAGAACAGAATTTTTGGAATATATATCAATAAATAGAGTACATTTAATCTATGGAAAAAGAGAGAGTGCTTGCTTGTGAGATGATTCAGTTCTTGAAATTTGACTAAGTTCAACACTTGTTACTCCCCTGATGCTTTATTTTCAAACATGCAAATGATCACAAACTGTAGAATAAGGATAAAATTTAGGTGAAAGACATGAATCAATGGTATCAAACTACCAAATACATAGAACTTAAACTCTAAAGATCTTGATTCAACAATGAAGCAAAAATGAAAATAGAAACATAAAATAACAAAGCAATAATAGCATGATTCTTATGCCATGGTTGAATCACCTTCATTGCTCTTCTCCATTTTGCTTTATATGCTAGCTTGCCCTCAAATTTATAGTATGCAAGAATATCAAACATAGTGGTTGTAATTAGTCAATTGGTATCAAAATGAAAGGGATAGGTCTCTTTTATAGAAAACCAAATTTGAATGAAGGGTCAAGATTAAATGATGGAAATTAATGGATGAGATTTCTTTGAGAAGAAAGAAAATAGGGTTAGGGCTAAAATAGGGTATAGTTAAGGATGGACGGTGGAGAATAAAAGTTAATAAAACCTTATCAAGGTTGAGATGAGAGATAAGATTTGGCACCGACAGAGAGGTAGTTTGAATAAATTAAATGGCATCAGAACCCTCAGTTAGAAAATTCATCACCAACAATTCACAACAAGGAAAATTTACAGCCATGACAAATTTATCGCAAAGAAAATTCACCACCATGGAAATAAAACTTTTAATGTGATGAATGTGGTAGTGAATTGAACCAACTTAATGCGATGAATGTGGTGGTGAATTGATGTGATGAATGTGGCAGTGAATTGAACCAACTTAATGTGATGAATGTGGTGGTGAATTGATATGTCATAGTGTGAATTGTTGATAGTGAGTTTTCCTAGAGCCATTTAATTTAGGAGAGATAGTGAATAATTAAATAATAAAAGCAATTATTTAATTATAGAAGAAGAGAGAAAAGTTCACTTTTTAATTAAAATAATTGGAAACAATTATTTAATTAGAAAGCATAGGAAAAAACAAATTAGTAAATAATTACTAGTGCAGGGAAATAATTATTTGATTATAGTAGGAAAATATCAATAAATAATTAAACAAATAGAAATTTATTTAATTATAAATAAAAGGATTAATCACTAACATAACTAAATAAATATTAATATATTTAATTAATCAAAAAGAAAATAAATTAATTAAATAGTTAAAATTATTTAATTAATAAAAATAACAATTTTAGACAATAATTAAATAATAAAAACAAATTATCTTACATATTTTATAAACAAGAAGAGATTGAATGTATTGTGAGCGTCAAACTCAATATTTGGGGATTGAATATACACTATAACTAAATTATATCCATAGTAATTAGTTTTTTCCCAATCTTATAAGCCTTTCAAAAATTACCCAATACATGCAATCCTACTTTTCAAGTTCTAACTCACACTCTATGTGTATATATATATAGAGAGATTATTAATAAATTTCTTTGATAAATTATAACTTACTAAATATAAGAAGGAAATTATTTTTATGGCAATAAGATTGTATTTAGAGATTTTTGTTTTAGATATTTAAATATATATTTTTATTATGATTGTAGAAATATTATTATATAAACAAAAATAATAAAATAAAATGAATATATATTTAAAAATTTTAAATAAACAAAATAACATAATTATATTAATAAAAATGGTTATTCTAATAAAAAGTAAATAATAAAAAATAAATAAAATGTTTGAATAAATACTAAAACAAAACAATTCTCTAAATAAATAATACAAATAAAATTAATAATTTTTTTAATGTAAAATAAAATAACCTTTTGTGAATAAAATATTTTTTAAATAAATAAAATTGGTTAATATATTTAAAATAATATTTTTCTTTTAGAAAAATATAAAATTATAATAAATAAAATATAAAAAATATATTCATGTGGTCCAATTTGTTTCTATATACGTGGAGATAAAATAGAAGGAAGGAAATATTATTATATTCATTAACAAACTAAAATTTTAAAGCTAAAATTACAAACTTAAAAGTAAATCGAAATTCATTATAATTTATTTAGTATTTTTAATTTTAAAACTTAAATTAGTTAATTTTAATATATATTTTTATTATGCAGTAAATTAATTTGAAAAAATAAATAAATAAATAAAGATATGATGAAGTGTTTGAATTTTTATAATTATTTAATTCATTCCATAAAAACAATTGCCTTCTTAAAATCTTTATGAATTTTTTGTTTGTGTTAGAATAGATCCACACCTCAAGATATAAATACCCAAGTTCTCTAAATTATAACTAAGTCATGCTACAAAGTTAACATATAGAAATATTAATAGCCATGATATTTTATTATTATTAATTTTCCTTTAGAATTTTCTATATATGAAAAAAATTAAAACATCCCCACCATATTTCACTTATACTATCTATCCATATGAGAGGAAGGGAAAATTACCTCATTATTATTTTTGGAAATCATGGCTGCTATTTGAAAAGCTCTATATGCAAGGAGGGGGGAAATTATCATGTTGGAAGCAAAGAAGGGTCCTTTATGAATCCAATTCGTAAGTAGTAGTTTCAATGTTGACTAAGAGGTAGTAGTATGGGGGTAATTGGTGGTTAGCTCTAGTTATTCATCAGATTCTTAGTTTCAACATGTAAGAATTGGCTACGAAGTTAGCCGCCGAAGATCTAGAGGCCTAATGGAAAGCACATGCATAAGAGAGATAAAAATAATATGACAAGAATAAACTGTATTCTGCCAATGATGCAAATAGAATGTAATGTGCCAAAGTACATAGGAGACCCCTTGGTTATACAGCCAAGGTGACTACATAGAAGGGCATAAGATTATGAAAAGTGTCGTAATATTATGACATGAGACAACTGTGAAATGCTATCACTCCACCTAAAGTGGAAAAGTGATAATGTGATAATCACCACAAATGGTGGATCGCCCACAAAAGGTGGAGATATAATCACATGATGTGTCCATGAAAGGTTGATGTGATAAAGTATTAACATGATAAGTCCACAAAAAGTGGAAATTCTCCAACTACCTCCTATGTGGTCCCTAAGTAAACTTAACTAAGATGTAATCATGACCTAGGACAAGGTACAACAATTTTAATTACACCAACACCCCCCATTAAGTGCAACTTAGGGAGAATGTACACACAAGCAAATAATGCAATATGGGTCCTAAAAAGTAGGCCATGTTAGGTACCCATGTACAAATGCAATACAATCTCTCATTAAGCGGGGAAAAGGAGAAAGCCACGTAGGAAAAAACTCCCCCCTAAAAGAGAGATAAAACAAAACAAAAACTGCACTCAAAAGATGAGAAGGGAAAAACCTCAAGTGAGGAAAAAGCCGTGCCTAAAAGAGAGAATGAATAATTCAAGTGACCTCCTTAGATGAAACATCCTGCACCCCCAAGAGAGCTCGCAAATGATGATATATACTTTCAGTGAAGGGTTCGATGAAGATATTTGCAACCTATTGTGCTATAGAACAATACTACAAATCAATGACCTGCTCTTGTGTCAACTCCTGAATGTAGTGCATATGAATCTCAATGTGTTTGGTCCTTTGATATTGAATTAAATTCTTCGAGATCTAGATGACACTCTAATTGTCACAATGAATGACTATAGAGCATGGAATAGTGAAGCTAAACTTAGTGAGAATATTCTAAAGCCAAATAGCCTTAGTAGCAGCATTAACAACCCCTTGATACTAATCCTCAGTCAAAGAAAGAGAAATAGCATGTTGCTTCTTACTCTGCCAACAAATGGGGCTAGAACCAAGATGAAAGTTGTAGCCATAAGTGGAATTACGATCATCAAGATCGCTAGCCCAATTAGAATTTTTATATCCCACCAAGGTAAGTCTTGTAGCTATTGTGTAGTGAATCCAATGATGATGTGCACCCTATATGTAATGCAAGATGTATTTGACTACTTTCTAATGAAGCTCATATGGTTCCTACATGAAGCATGAAACCATGCCAACTGCAAATGAGATATCAGAGTGTGCGTGAGTCAAGTAGATGAGTCTCCCAATAAGTTGGTGATACAAAGTGGCATCAACAAGTGTAGTAGAGCACTTAGCCTCAAGCTTGAATCTTGAAAGAAAGGGAGTCAAAGCAGGCTTACAATCAACCATTTGAAACTAAGCTAGAATATCAAGAGCATATTTGTGTTGAGAAAGAGATATCCCAGAAGCTAACTGAGTGATCTCAATCTTAAGAAAGTAATGTAAAGGGCCCAAGTTAGTCATAGAGAATCTATCCTACAAAGTAGATTTGATACTACTAATGATGGATGAGGTACTCCTTGTAATGATCAAGTCATCAACATAGAGCACAAGTAGTAAATGAGAATCATCCTATAACAATATGTAGAAAATCAAATCTAAATGAAACCTAGTGAATTCTAATGAGAGAAGAAAGGAATCCATCTTGGCATACCAAGCCCTAAGAGCCTATTTGAGTCCATAGATATAAACTTCCTCAATCTCCAAACCAAACAAGAATCCTATAGAATCCCTATGGCTGCTCCATGTAAATCTCCTCATGAAGATCCCCATGAAGAAATGCACTCTTTACATCCATCTGATATAGAACCCAACCATGAGTTGCAACAATAGTAAGTGTCAAGCGAATGGAGTTCATATTAGCAATGAGTGCAAAGTTCTCTATATAATTAACACCTAAAACTTGTGAGAAACCTTTTGCCACAAGCCAAGCCTTGTACTTATCCAAACCTCCATCCATTGCATACTTGTTCCAATAGATCCACTTACATTGAACCATCTTTCCCCCCTTAGGGAGTGGAACTAAATCCCATGTGTGGTTCCTCATCAAGGAACTATACTCTTCCTTCATTTTTTAATCCCATTCAGGAATTCCTGAAGCCTCCTTAAAGGATTTTGGATCTGAATCACTAACAATATAAGCATGTGAAAACCCTGATGTTTTGACCAAGTCCTTTGAGTATCTGAAGGATCCCCAAGAAGAGACCCTACTAACTCAAGAGTTTATCGAGTTTGATGAGGTCTAGTAGGATATGAAGGAAAAAGGCTCCTCAACTTCAAGTGGACCCTATGATGGTATTGTTGTGCCCCTAGCACACACGCCCTGTTCAGAACGGGGGCTCTCTTTTCTTTCACCTCATCGGGTCTTTTGGGGCCTCCTCGTTTTGCGTGCCCCTCTTTTTTTTTATGTTCTGCATGGTTGATGTTGCTCCAAGGTTTCATCATAAGTCGACCATGCCTCTGCTTTTGGTTTTTGCTGCCCTCCGGGGCCTCGCAGGTTCCCTTTGACATTTTGGCTCTGGAACGGCCCTGCGCCCTTCCGGGCCCGGGCGTCCGGAGTTCCCTTTTCGGGCTTCCCTGTCACCTTCGCCATCCTCTGTGGCGTTCTCCGGGCGTCTTTCCACCCCTCGGGGCCTGCCCTGCCATCTTCCATTTGAATCCAGCGAGGATCTCCCGACCGGCGCCTACCCCTTCGGGCTCCGAACCCTGGAAGTCCGCTTTCGGACTTCTGTCCTAGGCTCGCCGCTTGCGGTGGCTACCCTCCAATGGCCACCCCCCCCTCGGACCCTGGGATGCTCCTCGCCATCACCGCTGGGTGACGCGAGGTTCCTTCGACGGTGAATTCCTTTTTGCCTCCCCGCCTTGCGGGCCCGACCATCCAGAGTTCTGTCCTCGAAACTCCGTGACGGATCTGCCGTCGTCGACGGCGGACCTTCGCCTGCTGTCCGCCTTCCGGGCCCCGAGGCTCTCTTCGCTGTAGTCGTCCCAGGTTCGCAAATCAAACGGCGGCCATCGCTCCACATCTTTCCGGTCGCCGGGCCCTAGAGTCTCCGCCGCCGCCGCCGACCTAGCACATTTGAGGTAGGCCATCCCCAGTTGCCCTCCCGTCCTTTTTCGTCCTTTTGGAGGATTTCAATAATTGAACAGTTAATTAGATTGGCATAAAATCAAAGAACGCCAAATCCTGTCCATAACCCATGTGTTGGAAAATGAACAAACTTAATGGAAATGCCCTCACCGCTGATCCAGAAATTTCCTGTCACTCGGCTGTTCTTCGCACAGGGCAGTCTGCTCCCCCGGGTCTGAGGCTTGTCTCCGCCGTCAAAGTTTAAAGCGTCAAACACTCACAGTGGCAATCCTTCTACCAGGCTTGGTCTGCCAGGTTTCCCTACCCGGGCTTCTGTCCGCTTTTTGTCGAGCTCGAAATACCGAAACGCTCCGCCTCCCCGGCTCCCGGATCCCAGCGGCCAATCCCCCGTTAAACTTGAAACTTGACTCGTGTCCTTCGTTCCTTCCGGGCCTGACCCCTTAGAGTTTCATCTGTGGAGTTCCCTCGGAGGTCTGCCTTCTCAGCGGCGGGTGTCACCCGACACCCCGCCCCTGAGCCCCGCCTACCTCTCCGCCGCCATTGCCTTAACCTTTTGGAAACTGCTACTTTCGCGCTCTCGGGCTCCGGTGGCCGGACTTCCGCCCTCGGAAGTCCTCCTCTTACTCGCCGCTGCGTTTTATAGAAATTCTTCGCCATCCGCCCGAAAGTCGGATCTCGAGCCTCCTTTTGCCGTAACATTTTGCTGAGTTCCTCGGTGCCCGGGGCCTTCCGGGCCTGGCTATCCGGAGTTCCATCCTCGGAACTCCATGACAGTTCTGTCGTCGTCCACGGCAGAACCCTGCCAGCTTCTCGCCCTTCGGGCCCCGAGGAGGTCTTTGCCGTCATCATTGACTAGCATGAAATCCTTCAAGCGGCGGACCTTTGTCGGCCTTCCGTGCTCTAGGCCCCGGGCCACTCATTACCGCGGCCATATAAATCAATAAAAATCTCGAAGCGCCCAGCGCGCCGCGTATTCCCGGCCGCCAGGCCCCGCCTTGCCGAAAGTTGTCAGGCCTGAATGACAAACCTCATAACGGCCGTCCTTTGGCCCCTCGGACCCCAGCTTTCAGACTTCCACCTTCGGATTTCCGTCTGCCATCCACCGTTGCCAGCTGCCTTCTCCTGCCTGCTTTCCGGCTTGGAACCTCTAGTGCCCCAAACAAGCTCAAATTCAGAAACTGATTTCGACCCATATCCTGAAATTTGCCCTTCTCCATCGTGGGCCTCTCGAGACACTAAAATCTGACCAAGGAGGGTCTCCGTGAACTTTCGGTTGCTTTCTCCCATCCAAACAGCATTCCTGCCAGGGAAGTCTGGCCCTCCGGGCCCGGATTGTTCTAGCGCCCTGAAATGAAGATTGGTGCCATCTAAGGATAAAATTTATGATATATTTGAATGATTATTTAGGTGTTATCTTTGAAATGTGTACTAACATAAATTCTTTTGATGTTTTGTTATAATGACTTCGCCCATTGCTTGCAGAATATATGGAATCGGCTGCAGGAACTTCAAGGGCCTCCACCGAGAAGGATAAGGGCAAGAAATCAGGGAGGGCCGCTAGGGGAAAAGAAGATAAGGATCAGATAAAGTTTTAGTTTCAGGGTGAGCCGCTCCAGTCAAAGATCTCAACGGACTCGAAAGAAGTCTCAGATACTAACATTGGCTAGGTGCACATAGATGAGTTCACTCAGAGGGTTAAGGTCGACCCTACAACAAAGAACGCCAGACTAATAAGGCAGAGTGGAATCGCCAAGGCTGCCGATTTTCCTCCCTCTCTCATAGCACCCAAACTAGTAATGGCTTGCTGAGAAGCCTACCAAACGGACACCAGAACAATCGTGGACAAGGAGGGGAACATCCTCGCTAACATGTTGCCAGAAGGAATTACCAAAACATTCCACATTCCCACATTCCCACATATGGAGGTCCCCACTTTGGAACAATGCCAGGCGGCGTGGGATGCCAATCCGTTAGGGTGCAAGAAATCGATCAACCTCCTCTGGCTTAAGGAGAAATAGGGCAACGCTGCGAAGGTTCCCCATAAACTCTTCTGCAACTATTTCTACGAAGACTATCATGACCTAATAACTATGCTGAGCAGGGTCATGGGTGTCCCAACGGCTACCTACTTCCAGGAATAGATGACATATTACATTGAGCAGATCATGCGAGGGAATGAGGACGTTAACACCAAGACCTCATTCGACTAGGGAGGCATCATCAACAACTGCTTCCACGAGAAGTTTTTAAACGTCAAGAAGAGTTCTAAGTTTTACATGACCTCCTACCTGGTGTACTCTCTGGCAGGTCATAGACAGTACAGCAGGC
Organism: Sequoia sempervirens; assembly: GCA_007258455.2. Taxonomy (NCBI): domain Eukaryota; kingdom Viridiplantae; phylum Streptophyta; class Pinopsida; order Cupressales; family Cupressaceae; genus Sequoia; species Sequoia sempervirens. The sequence goes on along the minus strand of VDFB02271358.1, from coordinate 726,140,025 downwards.
TATTCATGGCACCAGATCAGGGGCACAAGCGAGGGCTCAAGCCGTTTGACAAATACCCTCAACTTCAATACCGCAAATTCAAAAAGGAGTACTATCGGGTCAATGATGCCTTCATTGGCCATATTATCAGATTGATTGCTGGAGACTTCAAGAGGAGAGTCTCCCACAGCGCGAGGGCGCTCTTGAAGGAGTATGCCTTCCTATTCATACAGTTCCCCAAATTTACCTACATCTGGGCCCAGAGTTTCACATAACGGCTGAACAGATTGCCACAGTACCCAAATGATAGGATCATCCTCTTGGAGGTTACCCGATAGCTCCAACACATCCAGGTCGTCTTCGGCAACAAACACGTAGCAGGGATCCCCTATCCCATGACCCTCGGCCAGCGCCTGTATCGACTGCAGACGTCTCAATGCGCCGGCAACTCTGATAAAAAGCTCAAGGAATAAAATTTTGAATGGTACACGGCTCGCCCACAAATGGACCCACATGGCCATGTCAGGAAAGCACTGGAGCTGGAATACGCCCACAAGCACCATATTGAAGACTTCTAGGCAGATTGCAAAGATGACAAGGAGGTCCGCATGAGGCACTACATGCGCATGACCGTACAGTTCTTAAGAAGAGTGCAACTATTCCAGGTATCAGACCAACTCGAGGAGGATGAGTCCACCCTTATGCACCCGAGGTACCCTGCGATTGCCAACCTGACAATCCACTCCATTGCGCAACTAAAGCAAAAAGGGATGGTCTTAACATATGAGGTGCTCAATAGCAAGCCAAGCACCATGAAGGACGTTGCCGCCACTACATCAGCTGGTGAGACTTCCAAGTATCCCCCCGTGACCAGGTCTCAAAAGAGGAAGGGAACAGAGACAGCTCAATCTGTAGACCCCAAGGAGTAAGGAAAGAAAGACACGAGAGTCTCATCTCCCAATAGGATCAAACAGACAATGACTACCATCGAAGTACAGCCTCCCTTGCTTCTCCCTCCCCCGACTAGTGTACCACCAGCCTCCCAGGCTATGGTTGCCTCATCTCTGCAGGCGGTGGACATTTATGTCCATCTTGCCTCCTCGCCCCTGGCCGGGTCAATAATTAACATCGACTCCTCTTCTGGCATGACCACTCCCCCTTCCTCTTCTGCTGCCATGTCACCCATTACCTCCCTGCCTCTGGCAACAATAGCATCGCCCGTTCCTCTTTCCACTATACCCGAGGCTATTGCGCGACACCTGTAGAATCTTCCACTCGAGCTCTCTCAGATCCTAATGGACCCTACTCTCCAAGCAGCCCTTGCCCAAGCCCTCGCAACAGCTTAGCCTTCACAACCTCCAACAGGGCCGCCAGCCATGGAAGCCACGATGCAGATTTCAAAGGAGTTGGAGGAGCTAGAATAGGAGGCCTCAAAGCCTATTAAAGAGGAGGCTGATGAATATCATGAGCACCTCGAGTACGAGCATTGAACCATCGACAAGGTGGTGTATGAGGAGGAAGAGACAGGCTCTTCCGAGAGTGGGGATGAAGAGGATGGCTCGGGTGCCAGGGAGATCATCCAAGCATTCGATGAGGACATTGAAGAAGAGTCAGTTCAAAAGCCAAAGGATGTTGGGGAGAAAATAGAAAAGTCACCGCAGAAAGAAGAGGGACAGCCACAAGAGGAGCAACCCGAAAAGGATATATCTGAGGCCAAGATCCGTGTTGTGAAGAGCCCTAAGGCCGAGGCTGCTGAAGGGAAGAAAGAAGAAGAGGCAGCGAAAGAAGGAGGTCCCACCCAGCAATTATCCACCAAGCTACCCGTCAAGTGCCTCGTATTCATTCAAGACTCTGACAAAGAGGAGGAGGAAGCTACCAAGCAAAAGGAAGAGCCCCAAAAGGAAAAGGAGGTAGAAGTCTTGCCTCTAACTGAAAAGGGTGAGGGCAGCCATGGAGCACCAAAAGATAAATCCACCATGCCAGACTAGCTAGAGAAACAGTTTGAAAAGACAACCCTAGTGCTGAAAGACCCAAGGGAAAGATTGGAGGCCATTTTGGCTTGATCTCTGAGCACGACAAAGAAGGACAAGAAGCCTAAGGTCTATTCGAAGATAACAATGGACGCTTCCAGCTCCCGAGTAGCGCAAGTTGCCACAACTACAGTTGGCCAGACCGGGGTGAGCTATAATATCTCCACCATTGATTTAGGGATAGCAACTAGGGAAAAAAAAGTTGAACACCTGGAGGAATCGGTGGCCATAATGGTGCACCTGATCAAGCAGGATAAGGTATCCAAGGATGAGCTTAAAGCACAGATTGCTACCCTAACCGACTACATCCAGCAATGGTCCTCAGTGGATGATCTGCCCACCACCTCCGCAGCCATGCCACAGTTGCTCTCCAAGGAACAGATTGACAAGATGGAGAGAAGAAATAACTTGGAGAAAACCACGAAAGATTGGTTCCAACGGGTCATATACGTCGGGAACATGGGAATCACCAGGGCTGTGTGGACAGCCAACAAATTCTTTGACCTAATCGAGTCCCTAGAAAGCACGAAAAGGCTCTGTACTAATTTCCCCGCCATCTACGACTCAACCTTCCCAAAAATTGAGGCCGTCCTCCAAATGCCTGAGAGCACGTGGGAAGAAAAGCTAGAACTGAACAAAGAAGATCACTGGCTGGTAGATGTGTGGCGCCAAGACCTCGATAACCGGAAGGACAAGTTAAAGAAAATCCTGGGCAAAGTAGATCTAGATATCGAGTGGATCAGAGAAATACGGGCGAAATGCGCCGAGTATGTCAAGTTGATGACAGGCTATGATATGCCCACAGTACAAATGGATGCCGAAAAGATCAAGCCGTACTTCCATGAGCAGATGAAGGATGGGGCAGCCAGAGAAATCACAATAGAATTCCTGAGTTTTGCTGTCCGCGCCTTCAATCGATCAGAGCTTTTCAGAGATCAAGGCTCGAAGTATGACGAGGATTGGAAGCGGCTGGAAGAGAACGCTAAGGAATGGAGCTACTGGGCACTAAGATGCAAGATCATTGAAATCGACAAGCTGCAGGCCGCCATCCTCAAGCACATAGAACACGCAGCTTCTGAGGAGCAAGAGGGCAGCCCAGCCAAAGAAGAAGATCTCCCTGAGGAGTAGCTACAGCCAAGAAAACAACGATTAGATACATGATGAAAGAGCAATAGTGCCATCCACTAGATGAAAAAATAAGGAATAGATAAAAAATATTTTTAAATTGTAAATCTATTTGATGGTAGGTGAAACCCTATTTTGTAATGAATCTTGGCCATTCATTTAACTTTTGGGAAACTATAAATAGAGCACTCCCCTCATTTGCAAAAGTGAGAGTTGAGTTGTTGTAAAGGCATGCTGTAGAAATTTATAAGAAATATCATTGACTTGGTGTATTTCCTTGATTTCTCTCTTGTCACTTGATTCATTCTCCAATTTTACATGTTTAGCTTAGATCTCATGGCTGTTTAGTTAGCTGTTTACTTTATGTTAGACAGATTTTAGGAATGCTGTTGGGTGATTGTGAAAATTCCTACTTTGTTGATGATCCCTTAGTCCATACTTTTTGCTGTTTATTGAAGGTAGATAGCTATGCAAAGTTAGCCTGGACTTGATTTGAAGCTGCCCCAAACATTTATCTTTAATTCATACATGTATGTGGTGGATGAAGGATGAAATATCTACAGCCCTTAGAAGATAGCACAATTTCCATGATACTATGAAATCCCTGGTTAAGTGGGATATTGTTTTAAGGAATTGTCCATTGTAGGAACTCCATTGTCACTATTCATAGCAAGCTTCAGACTTAGGAACTTTTCCTTCCCTTCGCTCTTTTTCCATTTTTTTAGAAACTAAATAATACCAAGGTTCATTGCACATTGTAAAGCCAAATCCAACATATAAAATGAAGTTCAAGACTGCTGTTTGAACCTACAGCCAACGCATAATTCCTTTTATCTTAAGAACTTATTTTCAAGATCCAATTTCATACTTTATGTCCAAACTTTGTATTTTCTGTAAGACCGCCTTGTGATCCTAGCAAATCACATTAAACTACTAAGGTATCTAAGCACTATCATGACCTGACATCCGAGAGACCTTGGGATAGTGTTCTGTAATTCGATTATGGGAGATTGTCTTTCAAGAGAGGTAGTGCACCTACGCACTGCCTATGTTGAAAAGTGCATAAAAACACCATCAACAAAACTGGCGCTAGAAGGAGGGCTGACACATTGGGAATGCAAAGCTGAAGATTGGAAGTGATTCATTTTATGCCCTCCTCCTCCTAATGCCATCAATAGAACTAGCGCTAAAAGGAGAGCCTGAGTGAAGATACTAAGTTAAAGGATAAAGTGAAGTTGGATCGAATTGGATCATTCTCCCAAGAGAGGTTTCAGAGAGTTCTATGATTAGCACCAAACAAGGGAGAATTTGAAGAATTGCAGCCTCCCACGAGGGAAAAACAAGCACAAGGAAGTAGCTCCGCCTCTTCCTTTTCCTCCATTCCATCTGCCTCCATTTCAACCCCGCCTTCATTTGGCTAGCTTTCATCTTCCACCCAACCATCTCAAACAGCCTTTGCACATCCTACCTCCGGCAGCTAGGGATTCGCTCCTCTCCTAGCCCTTCCAGCCCAAGGCACAGTCCAGGCAGCCATAGCTCAAGGGCAGCCCCACATTGTGGTTGTATTGCCAATATAGCCCCGAATCCCTGTTCTTCAACAGCAAGTGCCACCTCTGCCTCCCCCCATGGCTTGGCTTGCGCATAACCCTTCGATGATACACTTTGCAGTCTACAATGATATGCCCAAGAATCTGGAGGGCTTTTGTTCGAAGTTCCATCCATGCGACATGCAAAGGACAGCTGAAGAGCATATCAAGATATTTGAAACGATGATCACCGAAATGCAAGTGAACCACGAGGACATCGCATGTCGCCTCTTTCCACATTCATTGGAGGAAGAGGCCTTCTACTGGTACATCAATCTGTCAAGGGGATCCATCACCTCGTGGAACCTGATGAAGAATGCCTTCCTGCAGAAATACAAGATCCCTGTCAACCCCGCAAACCTTTACCAACAGTCATGTCCATCAGAAGGGAGGTCAACAAACCTATTGGCTCCTTCAATGACCACTTCCATCGGGCTCACATGAGGCTTCAGGATCCATACATCCATAATGATGCGGTAGCTCTACCAGTCTACTACGTGGCCCTGGACAACCTCACGTCGGCCTTAGTGAAAAGGATGCGTCCACCACCCGCTACCCTGTTGGCCGCCTACGCAGAAGCTGTTGTCACTAGTGCGGACTTGGGGCAAAATATCTCCGGCCCACTACCCTCTTTGGGGCCTGTTGCCCACCCAATGCAAATTCAGGGGCTTAATCAGGCGTTTGCTCACCAAACTCCTCTTATGAACCAGGTGCCTCAATTGCCTATGGTGCCGCATCTGGGGCAACCGTTGAACTATGCGCCTCCCGCGACTTCCTATTTGCAGCCCTAGCAGCAGTACAACTATTCCTAGATGGCTCCGCAATAGCAAGCATATTCCCAATAGCCCCAGGCGCCATTGTACTTATCAGGACTGAACTTTCCTCTAGCCTATCAAAATCAGCTAGCGGCTCCACCCGCTTTTCTCCAAAATCCGGCCCCATTGCCTGGAGGTGCGACTGAGAGGGACAAGCTAGAGGAACTAACAGAAATGATCAAGAAAATGTCCACGGAGATGACGCATCTGAAGAATCAGAATAACCAGTTGCAGGCCTCCCAGTGTAATTTCTAGGCTAATCTCAATCGAGACAGCCGAGACAATAGAGACAATAGAGATAATCGTGAAGTAGGCACATCTTCTGGGCAGAATTATGAGAGGGGGTAGAACGCCAATCAAAATGCAGAAAGAAGACCTTCTCAGAGGAAAAATCGCACGTGGAACACCAGACCCAACAATGGTGGTGTCCCCATGCCATTCGATCAATCGACAAGCAACGATAAAACATCTAGCGGGGTGTATCTGGCTAAAGCAGCCTTGTCGGGGTGGTGCCAACTCCACAAAACTAGCAAGCATTTCAAGTTGGATTGTCCTGAGTTCCAGACAGCTGCTGAGATCTTCTAGGTGGAGGTACAAAATGCGGTCGACAATGCCAACTGCAGGGACATCGTCCCATCTGAGCCTTACGATTCCTCATGTCTGGTAGTCAATCAGGCACCGTTTCTGCGAGGAGGCCGCAACGAGCCCAAAGTCGAGCCTACTCCCATTGAGGATGAGAAAATGCAAGAGGTAAGTAATGAAAAAACCTTGGCTCAGCTTTTTGATTCAATAGATAATGGTCCGGTAGATGAAGAAGAACCATTTGTGGATGAGGTCCACATGTTCCATCAGCGGTCAAGTCCATACTTTCTTAGAAATAGGCAAGCAGGTGGACCCTTCACAACTTCTACCCCACCAAACAATTTTGCCACCCCGCCTGATCCAAATGCCAGTAAGAACCCTGGGCTTCCTCATGTACCTGCCCAATACCTCAACAAGAACCAGTCTCAAAATCAGTCACAAAATCAGCCTCAAGGCCAACCTCGAAATCTATTCAGTCAAACAAAGGTCCAGCCCCCTAGTTCTGCTATAGGCCAAGCTTTTAGCTCTAAAATTGAGCAAATGGGTGAATACGTGGCAGAAGAGTTCAAGAAGGTAAAAATTAGTTTGTCAGCCTTCGAATTACTCAAGGTTCCGGCCATAAGGCACGCTTTCTTTAGGGTTCTGAATGGGACTCCGTCCTCCAATACAACACAAGAAACCTCAACTAAGAGGGTAACCTTTGAGGAGCCCAGGAAGGAACTAGAAATACAGGATAATGCCTGGAAAAGGAAGGATGTTCCTGCGAACCAGCTAGCAAGTAAACAAATTGAAAAGGAGCTAGAAAGGGCTGCCAAACAGTTTTCTAAGGACAAGCAATTTAAGCAAACCAAGGATATGGCTAGTGACAAGAACAAGGGTCAGGTAGCTCAAATGGACACACCTGTGGGCATCCTCCAAGGGAGACCAGAAACTCCCCCTTTTCTGACCAACATTAGGATCTTTGGGAAGAATCTGTATAACTGCCTGCTCGATTCAGGAGCATCTGCCAATGTCATGCCTTTGGTTGTCTGCAAAGCTCTTGGCATCACTCCCACGCCTTCAAAGAGAAAGGTTACCCAACTAGACAAAACAGAGATCAACATCGTGGGTGAAATAAACCGCATCCCCATGCAAATTGATATGGACCCCTAGATACAACAGGTCATCGATATCCAAGTGGCAGACATTCCCGATGCTTATGGAATTATTTTGGGAAGGGAGTTCACCAAGGCACTGAATGGATACACAGCCACTGACATTTCTCACATGTGGCTGCCATGGAAGGGGCTGCCAAATCAGATTCGCATCGACCGTGAACCTCGTATGAAGTATATGATCACAGAATACAATAATCTCAGCGAGGTGTTGTTCACCGAGACTGACTTAGGGAATTATCACCCTTTTTCCTACCAAAATGAGGTCGGCCCTCAGGAAGAAAATGCAGATGAAGTATTTTTGGTGTTGTGTAGTCCTTCGACCAGTTCTACGCGAATGCCCATGGGTACCGAAACATTGATAGAAACAGATAATGAGCCGGGTAAGGAGGACGACTGGGGATTACTCGATGGCTTCTAGGAGTTCATGGAAAAATGTGCAAGAGATCAGCTCAGCCTAGTAGCTAGAATGAATTTCTAGGATCTCTTATTGTCGAACTGGTGTAGGGTCCACAATGCTGCTCACTCTGAGTTTGACTATTGCTTGTGCCAAGTAGCAGTGGCGAATGTTAGAAAAGCAGCTACCCCCAAACATAAACGCCAAAGGAGACACCAGCGGAACCACCTGTTGATCATTGCCCCGAACCAAAAGGCCTCCCTAAGATCACAAGGCCCGCTATCTAGCCGAAAGGGAACGAAGGCTCAACTAGACCTGAAGGTAAGGAATCCTACACGTGCTGGACACTCCGATTTGATGGATCGAAGTCAAGGCAAGGAGCTAGGGTAGGGATTGAACTCATCAGTCCAACAGGTAAGATGTATCTCGCTGCCCACCGATTGTAATTTTATTGCACCAATAACATAGTAGAATATGAGGCCCTAGTCCTTGGCCTTCTCATGGCCTTGAAAAAAAATGTGAAAGCGCTACAAGTTTTTGAGGATTCCACGCTCGTGGTTAAGCAAGTCAGGAAGTTGTACTCCTACCATGATCGAAGACTCACCAATTACAGGCATAGAGTTTGGGATCTCTTAGAGGGCTTAGATACATTCAACATACAATTGATCCCTCGTGCTCAGAATCGCACAGCTGATGCCTTGGCTCAAGCAGCTAGCACGTTACAGCCCCTCTCTTTGTCTGGGCTCAAGAAATTCACTGTTGAGCTAACATCCACGCCATCGGTCCCAGATAATGTTACTCACCTGCAGGTCTTCAATGACGACAAGCATATCCTCCAGTTCATCACAAGTTCTGACATTTTTACGGCCCAAATAATTGATGAAGCTGATCTGCAGGAGGCTGAGTTGGACATAGAGGGGGTCATCAACCTCAAAACCAATACAATCCCTAGGGGAATGGTTCAGTTGGAATGCATATTTGATTTGGACCAGATCAGAGATCACAACTAGCAAACAAAAAAGGAGGCCATCAGTAACCAGTGCAACGCACACAACCTTGGAACAACCGAGGAGATCAAGAATGTTTTTATTGGAAAAGTATGCATGCCTGAGGAAAAAAGAGGAATTACGAGGGCATTACAAAGATATCATGATGTGGTGGCATGGAGTTATGAATATTTAAAAGCTTATGACACTTCTGTCATTACACACACTATTCCTTTCAAGATAGAAGTGAGGCCATTCTGCCAGCGGCAACGCCCTATCAATGCCTTGCTAGAACCTATCATTTACAAGGAGGTAGAAAAGTTGCTCTTAGCTAGAATCATCTTTCTTGTCAAGCACTCCACGTGGGTGGCCAACTTGGTCTCGGTCAGGAAAAAGAATGGAGAGATTAGATTGTGTGTGGATTTTCGCAATCTAAACCGCGCCTCAGAGAAAGACAACTATCTAGTGCCTTCATTGGACGAGGTGCTGCAGATCGTCAACAACTCTTAGATGATGTCATTCCTCGATGGATACTCAGGGTATAACTAGGTAATGGTATAATACGAGGATCGTCACAAGACAACGTTCACCACTAAGTGGGGGACGTTCGCATACAGAAGAATGCCGTTCGAGCTCATCAACGCTGGTGCCACTTTCCAACGCATAATGGATATCGCCTTCAAAGACCTAATTGGAAAATGCATAATCATCTATATGGATGATTTGACCGTATTTTCTAAGAAGCGGGGCGATCATGTCTCTGACTTATGCAAGGTATTTGAGAGATGCAAAGAGTTCAGGGTTTCCCTAAACCCCAAGAAGTGTATTTTCGGAGTGACTGAGGGCAGGTTACTTGGGCATATCATTTCAGAACAAGGAATCTCCATTGATCATAAGCGCATCGAGTCTTTGCTCAAGATTCAGCCCCCGGGCAGCAAGAAGGAATTAAAATCTTTTTTTGGAAAGATCAACTTTCTCTAGAAATTCATCACAGGTTTCGCAGAAATTGTCAAACCTCTTAATGCCATGCTCAAACAAGATGCCAAAGTTGAATGGACGCCAGATGCCAAACAATCCTTCGAGGAGATCAAACAGGCCATTGCTGAAGCCCCTGTGTTAGTTAGCCCAGACTATCTGAAGCCATTCTACATCTATTCATTTGCTTCGGAACATTGGTGTGCTAGCATGTTGACCCAAAAGGACGATGAAGGAAACGAGCATCCAATCACCTTCATGAGTGCTCCCCTCAAAGATGTCGAATTGCGTTACCACAACATAGAAAAGTAGGTGTACACTCTCGTTAGGGGAGTAAAGAAATTTAGACACTACATTCTACGCAACAAGGTGTTCGCCATTGTCCTAGACTCAACAGTTAAGACGCTGCTCATGCAAAATGAATTGGGCGAACGAAGCGCTAAGTGGGTCGCCCTGCTCCAAGAGTATGATATGGAAATCCAACCAATGAAATTGGTACGAGGGAAGGCACTCACCCGTACAATGGTCGAAACAGCAGCAGAGGCTGGACCTAAACTCACGGTACAACAGTATTAGCTTGAAGATGTCTCCCCGAGAGAATGGTACCAATATGTTGTTTATTATCTGCTAAATCATAAGTGTCCGCCGCACCTACACGGAGTCAAGAAACGGGCCCTGAGATTGAAAAGTAATGGTTACATGCTGCAGGGTTCCATTCTCTACAAGAAGAATCATGAAGGTGTTTATCTAAGATGCCTTGGCAAGGAGGAAGCAGAACGCGTCTTGAAAGAGTTTCACAATAAATTGGCTACGGGCCATGGCTCAGGTTCTTCTACGGCACATCAGATATTAAGAGTAGGGTATTATTGGCCAACTGTCTTCAAGGATTCCAATTGCCATGTTCGCTCATGCCACACGTGCCAGACTGCCGCCACCAGGGAGAGGAATGTTGTTGTCCCACTACATCCCGTGCTGGAGGTAAGGCCTTTTGCACAATGGGGTCTCAACTTCATCGGTCTGGTAAGCCCTCCATCATCTGCGAGACACAGGTACATTCTTACCACTACTGATTATTGTACTAGATGGATGGAAGCAATAGTGTGTAAGCAATGCACAACTGAAGTAGTTACTGATTTCTTGGAAAGTTTCATTTTAAATCACTTTGGTTGTCACTACGCTTTGGTATGTGATAATGGACCTGCCTTTGCTTCATTAAAATTTTCTAGTTGGGCGTTTGACTATGGGATTGCCCTCAAATTCTCATCCAATTACTACCCTCAAGGCAATGGCCTTGCCGAGTCCACAAATAAAAATTTGATTACTGTGATCAAGAAGCTGCTAGATAGGAATCCCAAGGACTGGCATACCCAGCTCCATTTTGCTCTTTGGGCTGATCACACCCACCACAAGGCTGCCCTTGGTGATTCTCCATTCCACCTTGTCTATGGCCTTGAGCCTATATTCCCCATCCACCTGAAGATTCCTACTCTTCAGTTCATCAATGATTTTTATGAAGGAGGAGATCATAGGGAGGCTCGGTTAGCTGAGCTCTTACATTTACAGGAAGTCTGAAACCATGCAATAGGAAATTTCTCCAAACATCATGGCGTAGTTAAAAGATGGTTCAACCGCCGAACCAAAATCATGGCCTTTAGGATTGCAGATTTGGTCCTATATTGAGACAAGGCCCATGAAAAGAAAGGGGGACACAATAAATTCGACAAGCTTTGGCTTGGCCCCTTTCAAATTGCTGAGATTTTGGAAGATAATGCCTTCTGCCTAAAGACCTTAACCAGTGAAAACGTCCCATTGCCAGTCAACAGGCAGCACCTGAAGCATTACTTCCAGGCTTGAGCTCCTTCGAGCTCTTCCTTGTAAATACCTGTACATAGGTTAGAGTAGTTGTTTTCTTGCTTGTCTGCTTTTTGTTAAATTGCCTTTTTGCTTTTTCCCTCCCGACAGTTTTGTTTCGAAAGAGGTTTCCCGCTCCTTTGAGGTGGTTGTGTTTGCCTAAGAAACGACTCACTTTGTTGTCCGTTCTTTGTGTTCTTTGGCTAAACATTCACTCTAGACTATTGGTCTTTGCAAAGTTGTCCGCGAATGATTTCCTTATTTGAACTCTGCTCAGAAATTGACCCTTAACTGGATCTTCTTACCCACATCTCGGATCTCGCACAAAGCACATGATAATAAATTATGAAGGACCGTACTATGGTTGTTATGACACCCTAGTGAGTGAAAAATCTTAAGTCTACTCCAGTGACCACTGTAGTCTCAAACCCATTGTAGGCTTGAATGCTTACCCAGTCAAACTAAATGGAAAAAGAGAAATGAAATATCAAAGCAAAAAGAGAAAAAAAGAAAAAAAATTTAAAAAAAAAGAAAATAAATGACTGTATGGGCGTTCGGATAACTCTACCGGGGCTATGGACGCCCGGCCGACAGTAGAGCAATATCCATAAGATTGTAGCGACAACTCCGCTGGGGCTATGGATGCCTGACTAGCAGCGGGGCAATGTCCAGGTTACTTTTGGTTTTAGGCAACTCATGTAACTCACTCGGTTGAAGTGATAACCCTAGTTACTATCCTTATGAAAGGAATGAACTCACCTCACACACGCTTCTAAGATTTCCTATAAGCTTACCCAATTAAAGATCTCGTTCTCCCAGATTCATCTTTAGAAGCCGCTCCTGGTCTGCAAAACCAAAAATTCTAGGTCTTGAATGAATATTTATCCCTAGAATGCTCTTGAGCGTTCCCCAGCGAAGTCGCCATTTGTTGTGCCCCTAGCACACATGCCCCATTCGAAACGGGGCCCCTCTTTTCTTTAGCCTCGTCGGGTCTTTTGAGGCTGCCTCGTTTTGCATGCCCCTCTTTTTTTTATGTTCCGCATGGTCGATGTTGCTCCAAAGTTTCATCATAAGTCAACCATGCCTCTACTTTTGGTTTTTTCTGCCCTCCGGGGCCTTGTAGGTTCCCTTTTGGCATTTTGGCCCTGGAACGGCCCTGAGCCCTTCTGGGCCTGGGCGTCCAGAGTTCCCTTTTTGGGCTTCCCTGTCGCCTTCGTCGTCCTCTGCAGCGTTCTCCAGGCGTCTTTCCGCCCCTCGGGGCTCGCCCTGCTGTCTTCCTTTTGAATCCAGTGAGGATCTCCTGGGCGACGCCTACCCCTTCGGGCCCTGGAGCCTGGAAGTCCACTTTCGGACTTCCGTCCCGGGCTCGCCGCCTGCGGCAGCTACCCTCCAGGGGCCACCCGCCCCTCAGACCCCAGGATGCTCCTCGCCGTCACCGCTAGGTGACGCGAGGTACCTTCGGCGGCGAATTCCTTCTTGTTGCCCCACCTTGGGGGCCCGACCGTCTGGAGTTCCGTCCTTGGAACTCCATGACGGGTCCGCCATCGTCGACGGTGGACCTCCACCTGCTGTCCGCCTTCTGGGCCCTGAGGCTCTCTTCACCGTAGCTATCCTGTGTTCGCAAATCAAATGGCGGCCATCGCTCTACGTCCTTTCGGCCACCGAGCCTCAGAGTCTCCGCCGACCTAATTTGAAATCTCAACAACTTTTGGCGCGGCCGTACCTACAATTAATTCAGGTATTAATGGCGGTTGGGGTATAAAATGCCCAACCTGACAATGTCATTTTCATTATCTGAATTGGAGCGAATTGCACAAGTGATTGCTTGGAGCCTGTCGCCTTCGTTTGCATCACGATCCTCGACATCAGCATCACTCCGGCTCCCCCCAGTGCATCCCACGCCTCACTAGCTAGCACATTCGAGGTAGGCCATCCCCAATTGCCCTCCCATCCTTTTTCATCCTTTTGGAGGATTTCAATAATTGAATAGTTAATTAGATTGGCATAAAATCAAACAATGCCAAATCCCGTCCATAACCCATGTGTTGGAAAATGAAAAAACTTAACGGAAATGCCCTCATCGCCGATCTGGAACTTTCCGGTCACTCGGCTGTTCTTCGCACAGGGCAGTCCACTCCCCCAGGTCTGAGGCCCGTCTCTGCCGTCAAAGTTTAAAGCGTCAAACACCCGCGGGCGGTAATCCTTCTATCCGGGCCCGGTCCACTAGGTTTCCCTACCTGGGCTTCCATCCGCTTTTCACTGAGCTCAAAATATCGAAATGCTTCGCCTCCCTGGCTCCCGGATCCCGGCGGTCAATCCGCTGTTAAACTTGAAACTTGGCTCGCGTCCTTCGTTCCTTTCGGGCTCGGCCACTCGAAGTTCCGTCTATGGAGTTCCCTCAGGGGTTTGCCTTCTCAGCGGCGGGTGTCGCCCGACACCCCGCTCCTAAGCCCCGCCTACCTCTCCGCCGCTATTGCCTTAACCTTTTGAAAACCGTTGCTTTCGAGCTCCCGGGCTCCAGTGGCCGGACTTCCGCCCTCAGAAGTCCTCCTCTTACCCGCTGATGTGTTTTATTGAAATTCTTCACCGTCTGCCCGAAAGCTGGAGCCCGAGCCTCCTTTTTTCGTAACATTTTGCTGAGTTCCTTGGTGCCCAGGGCCTTCCAGGCTGGGCTTTCCGGAGTTCTGTCCTCGGAACTTCGTGACGGTTTCGTCGTCGTCCACGGCAGAACCCTGCTAGCTTCCCGCCCTTCAAGCCCCGAGGAGGTCTTCGACGTCACTGTTGAGCAGCACGAAATCCTTCAGGCGACGGACCTTTGCCAACATTTCACGCTCTGGGCCCCGAGCCGCTCGTCGCCGCTGCCATATAAATCAATAAAAATCTTGCGGCGCCCGGCGCGCCACGTCTTCTCTGCTGCCGGGCCCCACCTTGCCAAAAGCCATCGGGCCTAAATGACAAACCTCATAATGGCCGTCCTTTGGCCCCCTGGACCCCAGTTGTCAAACTTCTACCTCCAGATTTATGTCTATTGTCCGCCGTTGCCAGCTACCTTCTCCTGCCTGCTTTCCGGCTTGGAACCTCCGGTGCCCCATACAAGCTCAAATTTAGAAACTGATTTCGACCCACATCCTGAAATTTTCCCTTCTCCATCGTGGGCCTCTCAAGACACTAAAATCTGACCAAGGAGGGTCTCCGAAAACTTTCGGTTGCTTTCTCCCTTCCAGACAGCATTCCTGCTAGGGAAGTCCGGCCCTCCAGGCCCAGATTGTCGTAGTGCCCTCAAACGAAGATCGGTACCATCTAAGGATAAAATTTATGATATATTTGAATGATTATTTAGGTGTTATCTTTGAAATGTGTACTAACATAAACACTTTCGATGTTTTGTTACACTGACTTCGCCCGTTGCTTGCAGAATATACGGAATCGGCTACAGGAACTTTAGGGGCCTCCGCCGAGAAGGATAAGGGCAAGAAATCAGGGAGGGCCGCTCAGGGAAAAGAAGATAAGGATCAGATGAAGTTTCAATTTTAGGGTGAGCCGCTCCAGTCAAAGATCTCAACGGACTGGAAAGAAGTCTCAGATACTAACATTAGCCTGGTGGACATAGATGAGTTCACTCAGAGGGTCAAGGTCGACCATACAACAAAGAACGCCAGACTAATAAGGCAGAGTGGAATTGCCAAGGCTGCCGGTTTTCCTCCCTTTATCATAGCACCCGAACTAGTAATGGCTTGCCAAGAAGCCTACCAAATGGACACCAGAACAATCATGGACAAGGAGGGGAACATCCTCACCGACATGTCACCAGAAGGAATTACCAAAACATTCCACATTCCCATGTTCCCACATATGGAGGTCCCCACTTTGGAACAATTCCAGGCGGCGTGGGATGCCAATCTATTAGGGTGCAAGAAATCGATCAACCTCCTCTCGCTTAAGGAGAAACGGGGTAGCGCTGCGAAGGTTCCGCACGAACTCTTCTACAGCGATTTCCATGAAGACTATCATGACCTGGTAACTATGTTGAGCAGGGTCATGGGTCTCCCAATGGCTGCCTACTTCTAGGAATGGATGACATATTACATTGAGCAGATCCTGCGAGGGAATGAGGACATTAACAGCAAGACCTCATTCGACTGGAGAGGCATCATCAGCAACTGCTTCCATGAGCAGTTTGTAAATGTCAAGAAGAGTTCTAAATTTTACATGACCTCCTACCTGGTGTACTCCCTGGTAGGTCATAGACAATACAGGGGGCTATTCATGGCACCAGATCAGGGGTACAGGCGAGGGCTCAAGTCGTTTGACAAATACCCTCAGCTTCAATACTACAACTTCAAAAAGGAGTACTACCGGGTCAATGATGCCTTTATTGGCCATATTATCAGACTGATCGCTGGAGACTTTAAGAGGACAGTCTCCCATAGCACCAGGGTACTCTTGAAGGAGTATGCCTTCCTATTCATACAGTTCCCCAAATTTACCTACATCCGGGCCCAGGGTTTCACAGAATGGCCGAACAGATTGCCACGGTACCCAAATGATAGGATCATCCTCCTGGAGGTTTCCCAGCAGCTCCAACACATCCAGGTCATCCTCGGCAACAAACACGTAGCAGGGATCCCCTATCCCATGACCCTCGGCGAGGGCCTGTATCGAATGCAGAAGTCTCAATGCGCAGGCAACTCTGAGAAAGAACTCAAGGAATACAGTTTTGAATGGTACACGGATCGCCCACGAATGGACCCACATGGCCATGTCAGGAAAGCACTGGGGCCGACATAGGCCCACAAGCACCATATTGAAGACTTATGGGCAGATTGCAAAGATGACAAGGAGGTCTGCATGAGGCACTACATGCGCATGACCGTACAGTTCTTAAGAAGAGTGCAACTGTTCTAGGTACCGGACCAACTCGAGGAGGATGAGTCCACCCTTATGCACCCGAGGTACCTTATGGTTGCCAACCTGGCAATCCCCTCCATTGATTGGTATGAGCAAGAGGTCGACGACCTAGATACCATCACCCAGCAAATAATAACTCACACTAAGGAGTGGGTCGATGGACAGGTGGCACAACTAAAGCAACAAGGGGTGGTCTTAACATATGAGGCACTCAAGAGTGAGCCAAGTGCCATGAAGGATGTTGCCGCCACTATGTCAGCTGGTGAGACTTCTAAGTCTCCCCCCGTCTCCAGGTCTCAAAAGAGGAAGGGAACAGAGATAGCTCAATCTACAGACCCCAAGGAGTAAGCAAAGAAAGACACAGGAGGCTCATCTCCCAAGAGGCTCAAGCAGACAGTGACTACCACTGAAGTATAGCCTCCCTTGCTTCTCCCTCCCCTGACTGGTGTACCACCCGCCTCCCAGGCTATGGTCGCCTCATCTCCACAGGCGGTGGAAATTTTTGTCCATCTTGCCTCCTAGCCCCTGGTCGGGTGAATAATTAACGTCGACTCCTCTTCTGGCATGACCACTCCCCCTTCCTCTTCTGCAACCATGTCACCCATTACCTCCCTGCCTCTGGCAACAATAGCATCACTCGTTCCCCTTTCCACTATACCCGAGGCTATTGCGAGGCACTTGCAAAATCTTCCCCCTGAGCTCTCTCAGATCCTAATGGACCCTACTCTCCAAGCAGCCCTTGCCCAAGCCCTCGCAATAGCTTAGCCTTCACAACCGCCAACAGGGCCGCCAGCCATGGAAGCCACGATGCAGATTTCAAAGGAGTCTGAGGAGCTAGAACAGGAGGCCTCAAAGCCTATTGAGGAGGAGGTCGATGAATATCAGGAGCACCCCGAGTACGAGCATTGAACCATCAACAAGGTGGCCTATGAGGAGGAAGAGATAGGCTCTTCCGAGAGTGGGGAAGAAGAGGATGGCTCAGGTGCCAGGGAGATCATCCAAGCATTCGATGAGGACATTGAAGAAGAGTCAGCTCAACAGCCAAAGGATGTTGGGGAGAAAACAGAAAAGTCACCACAGAAAGAAGAGGGACAGCCACAAGAGGAGCAACCCGAAAAGGATATATCTGAGGCTGAGACCCGTGTTGTGAAGAGCCCCAAGGCCGAGGCTACTGAAGGGAAGAAAGAAGAAGAGGCAGCGAAAGAAGGAGGTACCACCCAGTAATTGTCCACCAAGCTACTCGTCAAGTGCCTCGTATTCATTCAAGACTCTGACGAAGAGGAGGAGGAAGCTACCAAGGAAAAGGAAGAGCCCCAAAAGGAAAATGAAGTAGAAGTCTTACCTCTAACTAAAAAGGGTGAGGGAAGCCATGGAGCACCCAAAGATAAATATGCCATGCTCGAATGGTTGGAGAAACAGCTTGAAAAGACAACCCCAGTGCTGAAAGACCCGAGGGAAAGATTGGAGGCCATCTTGGCTCGATCTCTGAGCACAACAAAGAAGGAGAAGAAGCCTAAGGTCCGTTCCAAGATAACGATGGACGCTTCCGGCTCCCAAGCAGTGCAAGTTGCCACGCCTATAGTTGGCTAGACCAGGGTGAGCTATAATATCTCCACCATTGATTTGGGGACAACAACTAGGGAACAAAAAGTTGAACACCTGGAGGAATCGGTGGCCACAGTGGTGCACCTGATCAAGCAGGACAAGGTCTCCAAGGATGAGCTCAAAGCACAGATTGTTGACTTAACTGACTACATCCAGCAATGGTCGTCAGTGGACGATCTGCCCACCACCTTCACAGCCACGCCACAGTTGCTCTCTAAGGAACAGATTCACAAGATGGAGAGAAGGAAGAACTTGGAGAAAACCACCGAAGATTGGTTCCGACGGGTCATATACGTCGAGAACATGGGAATCAGGAGGGCTCTGCAGACAGCCAACAAGTTCTTTGACCTAATCGAGTCCCTAGAAAGCATGAAGAGGCTTTGTACCAATTTCCCTGCCATCTATGACTCAGCCTTCCCAAAAATTGAGGCCATCCTCCAAATGTCTGAGAGCACGTGGGAAGAAAAGCTAGAACTGAAGAAAGATCACTGGCTGGTAGATGTGTGGCGTCGAGACCTCGATAACCGGAAGGATAGGTTAGAGAAAATCCTGGGAAAAGTAGATCCAAATATCAAGTGGATCAGAGAAATACGGGCGGAATGCGCCGAGTGTCTCAAGTTGATGACGGGCTATGATATGCCCACAGTACAAATGGATGCCGAAAAGATCAAGCCGTACTTTCATGAGAAGATGAAGGACGGGGCAGCCGGAGAAATCACAACAGAATTCCTGAGTTTTGCTACCCGCACCTTCGATCGATCAGAGCTTTTCAGAGATCAAGGCTTGAAGTATGACGAGGATTGGAAGCGGCTGGAAGAGAACGCTAAGGAATGGAGCTACCAGGCGCTAAGATGCGAGATAATTGAAATCGACAAGCTCCAGGCCGCCATCCTCAAGCACATAGAACACACAGCTTCCGAGGAGCAAGAGGGCAGCCCAGCCAAAGAAGAGGATCTCCTTGAGGAGTAGCTACAGCCAATAAACCAATGATTAGCTACAAGACGAAAGAGCAATAGTGCCATCCACTAGATGACAAAATAGGGAAGAGACAAAAAATGTTTTTAAATTGTAAATCTATTTGGGGGTAGGTGAAACCCTATTTTGTAATGAATCATGGCCACCCAATTGTAATGAATCTTGGCCATTCATTTAACTTTTGGGAAACTATAAATAGAGCACTCCCCTCATTTGTAAAAGTGAGAGTTGAGTTGTTGTAAAGGCATGCTACAGAAATTTATAAGAAATATCATTGACTTGGTGTATTTCCTTGATTTCTCTCTTGTCACTTGATTCATTCTCTAATTTCACATGTTTAGCTTAGATCTCATGGCTGTTTAGTTAGCTGTTTACTTTATTTTGGACAGATTTTAGGAATGTTGTTGGGTGATTGTGAAAATTCCTGCTTTGTTGATGATCCCTTAGTCCATACTTTTTGCTGTTTGCTGAAGGTAGATAGCTGTGCAAAGTTAGCCTAGACTTGATTTGAAGCTGCCCCAAACATTTATCTTTAATTCATGCATGTATGTGGTGGATGAAGGATGAAATATCTGCAGTCCTTAGAAGATAGCACAATTTCCATGATACTGTGAAATCCCTAGTTAAGTGGGATATTGTTTTAAGGAATTGTCCATTGCAGGAACTCCATTGTCACTATTCATAGCAAGCTCCAGAATTAGGAACTTTTCCTTCCCTTCACTCTTTTTCCATTTTTTTAGAAATTGAACAATACCAAGGTTCATTGCACATTGTAAAGCCAAATCCAACAATTAAAATGAAGTTCAAGACTGTTGTTTGAACCTACAGCCAACACATAATTGCTTTTATCTTAAGAACTCCTTTTCAAGATCCAATTTCATACTTTATGTCCAAACTTTGTATTTTCTGTAAGACCGCCTTGTGATCCTAGAAAATCATATCAAACTACTGAGGTATCTAAGAATTGTCATGACCTGACATCTGAGAGACCTTGGGATAGTGTTCTGCAATTTGATTGTGGGAGATTATCTTTCAAAAGAGGTAGTGCACCTACGCATTGCCTGTCTTGAAAAGTGCATAAAAACACCATCAACAGGTATGATCCTACACGTCAGAGTTGAGGGAGAATCACCATCTAAGTCACTATCATCACTTTCCACTATGGAGGAAGGAAACAGAGGATTAGAGGCCAAGCTAGGAGAGCTTTCCTTAAAGTGAAAACTCCTCTCAAGGAATAGCTCATCTATCTTTGGATCCAAAAGTTTATATGCCTTAACACCTTCAGGATATTCAACAAAGATGCAAGGCCTACTTTGATGTTCCAATGCCTTGCACTTCTCTAGAGGTATGTGTGCCCAAGCTAGAAAACCAAAATAGTTAGAGAAATTTTGGGTATATTATTTCGCTACAAAAAAAAAAGTGTTTGACAAATTTGTAGAATTTGTAGAATTTTGGGTATATTATTTCGCTACAAAATCAAAAGTGTTTGAAAATTTTGTAGAATTCAAGAAGTTGGTTGAAAAGAAAAGTGGTAAGTACATCAAAGTGATAAGGTAAGACAATAGAAGTGAGTAAAAATCAAATCATTTTTTAGATTTTTCCAAAAATCATGGAATCAAGAGAGAGTTCACTACTTCCTACACTCCACAACAAAATGGAGTTGTTGGAAGGAAAAATAGGACAATTGTTGAAATGGCAAGGAGCATGATGAAAGAGAAGAATTTAGATAAAAGCTATTCGGCATAAGCCATATGAACAATTGTGTATATTCTAAATAGAAGTCCTACAAAAGAAATTAAAGGAATGACTCATGACAAGTATCGTCTAGGATAAAGCCAAGTGTTGATCACTTGAGAGTATTTAGTTGTGTTTCTTATGCATACATACCAAAAGAGAAAATATCTAACTTAGATTATAAATTCCTAAAATGCATTTTTATTGTTTATCAATCTAAAAATAAAGCATACAAATTATATGATCAATCTAGTTAAGAAAAATATTTTGATAAGCATAGATGTGGTATTTAATGAAGCATCATAATATACCAAAGAAAATGAAACAAAAGGAAAAGAGACAGTGATTGATGAAGCTAAAGGAGGCAAAAGAAGACAATGAAACTAAATCAACTAATGCAAGAATAAGACAATATCAAAAAAATCAAAGGACAAATAAGAATCATCCACCAACTCTTATGTTAGATCCAAATTTTGAGAAAATGACAACAAGGTCACAAGCAAAAGTGAATTATGCATTGATGACTCAAATTACTGAAAATAATGAGCCACAAACATTTGAACAAGATCAAGAAAAATAAGAGTAGATTGAAGCAATGAATGGTGAAATAGAAACAATTGAAAGGAATGACACATGGGATTTAGTTCAACTACCTCCTAATAAGAAGATTATTGGTACAAGGTGGGTGTACAAAACTAAGTATAAATCTGATGGAAGCATTGATAAGCATAAGGCTAGATTAGTAGAAAAAGGGTACACTCAACAAGAAGGTATTGATTATACTGAAACATTTGCACCTGTAGCACGAATGGATACTATCATTTTTTTGGATTTGTGAGCTCAACAAAGTTGGACAATTTATCAAATGGATGTAAAGAGTTCTTTTCTAAATGGATACATTGATGAGGAAGTGTATTTTTTACAAGTTAAAGGTTTTTAAATATCATCTAAAGCACATTATGTTTACAGATTAAAGATGGTCTTGTATGGTCTTAAGCAAGCAACAAGAGAATGGTATTCAAGGATAGATTCATATCTATAACAAAAAAGTTCTTAAATAAGTCAGTTAGATTCAAATATTTATATTAAGAGCTTACCTAAGGTTATTTTTATCTTAGTTCTCTATGTTGATGATCTTATCTATATTGGAAACAATTCAACTTTATTTGCAGAGTTTAGAGCAACCATGATTGTTAAGTTTGAAATGACAAATTTGGGATAAATGCACTATTTTATTGGTATAGAAGTATGGAGAAATAAAGGTGAAATATTTGTGTCTTAAAGAAAATATGCATTAGTTATCCTACAAATTTTTTAGATGAATTGTAAACCAGTTGCAACACTTATTGAAGTTGGACTTAAGTTGTCTAGCTTAGATGTGTTAGATCTAGTGGATCCCACTCTATATAGACAATTAATTAGAAGTTTGATCTACTAAATTACTACTCAACCAGATATCACACATTTAGTGAGCTTGGTATCTAGGTTCATGTTAGAGCCTAAAAAAACATATTGGAGTGTAGCTAAGAGGATTCTTAGATATTTCAAAGAGACATTGAGTTATGGTCTCAGATTTTAGCATTTAGAGGATAGAAAGTTGGTTGGCTATACAGATTTAGATTTGGAAAGCTCCACAAATGACTAAAAGTCTACTTTTGGTTATGCTTTTAGTCTTGGTTCATCAATATTTTCTTGGAATTCCAAGAAACAACCAACTATCTCACTTTCTACAATAGAGGTTGAGTATAAAGTTGCAACATCAACAAATTTCCAAACTATGTAGTTGAGAAGACTACTAGAGGATTTACACCAAATACAAAATGGACCTAAATTGTTGTATTGTGGCAACAAGAGTGCTATACAAATGACAAAGTGTAATGCCCCGCCACAAAACCCCAAAGGAACTAATACATCTCACATTTATGGCACATTTTTTTTTAAAGTAACTAACATGCTACATAATACTAACATTCAACACTCGAAATGAAACTATACATGTACAACATATAACAAAGTACCTTGGGTTTACATGACTACATTACATAACAAATCAACATCTATTACAATACATGAAAGATAGACATACACCAATAATCAAAGATAATAACATGAACATACATTATAACATGAATTTACATCAATCAATGATTACATTAGTAAAACGGTACTTCCCAACATGAATTGGGGACAAGTACAATAACATAGAATAATACATCTAGAATGTATGAATACAAAGTTCCATATTAAAATCCAACACTGGTACATCTTTTCACAACTCGATCAATGGCTGGGGACCCAATGGGTTGAATAGCACATTCCACCCAACCACATGGACCCTAAGGCCCACCCTTAGTGCTAGGAGATGACAAGATGGACCTCAACAAAAACCATCAAGTGAAGCAAGGATTACAAAACCCCATAGCATGAGCAATAATATCATAAGGTAGCATCTAATACAAGAAACATAGAAACATCTGACACAAGATACATCCAACATAGAAACCTCCACTTCCAAAGAAACATAGCAATAAGACAACATGACAAAAGCATCAGAAACAACATCCACTTTCAGAGGTACATGAACCAAAAGATAGGAATAACAAACATTCAAGGTTGTTAAAGGGTGGAGTTTCATCACATAGGTAGCCATGAGTTACCCTAACGTAACCTTCCTAGGCTACTAACCACCATCCTGGGTTATCTTGGTAACCTCTACTAGCTGCTGGATCCCCGTGCTCTCTATGCAAGATCAACATACCTTCCAAGATTACTATGTAGAGGTAAGATAGTTGACCTTGCCATTCCAAGAATTCCCACTCATCCCAAGCCTAAACGAACACTTGGGCGCATGAGTGACGCTACATTATCTGAATTAATGTGTGAGCCTATCCAAACCCCCTAATTAATTAATTAAGTTATCAATTGATTAAACTCGCAATGGGTTATCCTAGGCTAGCCACTTTGGGTGTCAACCCCCACTAAGAACCACTCCTTCAACTAACCACAAATCTTAAAATCATAAATGGGAAAACCAACTTGCACACAATACCAAATACAATAAAATAACTGCACCAAGTGAGGCATGTACCATCTCATGCTAGAACTTTAGGGTGACAAAAACCACATCCAAGTGCAAGGCTCAAACCCATATAAACATAGTCCAAGTGTAAAGGTCATCCATCATCAAATAACAAAACCATGAAACCACCCACTTACAAGTGAAGCAACATAAAAATCAAATAAATACTCCAGGTTTGATGAGTTTTCCAATGTGGACCCTCTTAAGTCACTGACCCCCATACCAACCCATACAAGTAAAAATCATATGCCCTCAATCCTTTGGAAGATTTTCAAAATGATAACATAGGGGTTCTCCATCAAAGAAATGTCAACAAAAAATAAGATCTCTAAGAGCTACTTTCATCCCACAATTAATAAGTCAACAAGTATGAAAAAATGAGTGGCAACATCCCAACGAAATCAATAGGCTCAACCAAAGCTAACATAATTAATTTTTCCACTTAAAGAACTGAGCATCCAAAGGGAGACCTCCATTTTCTCCTCTCAGAATATGCAACTAGTAATAACTCGCTCAACATATAATTTAGATAATACACAATTTACACAAAAACAATACCATGACAATAGACAATCAACTAATAAACAATTTCAACAAAAAATATTAACCCTCTCCAATATTGGAATCAATCATGACAACAAACACAAGTGTTCTCAAAATTTGGTGCTTCATCTATTAAATAATTTACAAAAGAATACAATACCACTCATATTTAATATTGAGAAATTAAGCAAATTTTCCCCTTGATTACATTGCCATTATTTATTTAATTTTCATTACAATGTGAACTTATATTCTAATTGTCTAATTTCATAAAGAGGCTACAATCCCACCAATACACTAATTCAATACACGGTTGCAATAGTAACATTATTCAACATCGAGGATAGTTATCAAAAGTATCCTCTTCCTAGAAATAAGAATCATTTTAATAACTTCATTGAAGGAAATTATTAAAAATCAAATAAACACATTAATATTTAACTATAATTTATTAAAACCAACCTTTTCTCCCCCTTTTTCTTTCAAAAATTGAATGATAAAATCATTACTAATAAATAAAAAAAATAATAATACTTATTAAAATTGATTAAAGAAACCATTAATGATTTAACCACCATTGTAACAATTACTATTTAATTCATAAAAGAATTGAAGGCTAAATTATTTGATAAATAATAGCACTTTACTATTTTACTAACCTTGTTAATAATTTACTAACTCTATTCATGAAATTATTAATAGTTTTGGTGGGCTCACTTTATATCTTTATTATGGAATCTAAGTTTTTTTTTTAATTTATTTCTCCCCTTTAAGGTAAAAATGAGATTAGATGAGAAAAAATTTAAGGGACTTACTCCCCCTCCCATTTCCACAAATCTCCCTAAAATTTAAGTTTTACATTAACTTAAGACTTTCACACGATGCTTCTTATGCTATTCTTTGTTTTTATAAGGAAAGGTCCTGTTGATGGTGTTTTTATGCACTTTTCAACATAGGCAGTGCATAGGTGCACTACCTCTCTTGAAAGACAATCTTTCACAATCAGATTGTAGAACACTATTCCAAGGTCTCTCGGATGTCAGGTCATGACAGTGCTTAGATACCTCAGTAGTTTGATGTGATTTGCTGGAATCATAAGGCGGTCTTACAGAAAATACAAAGTGTGGACATAAAGCATGAAGTTGGATTTTGGAATGGAGTTCTTAGGATAGAGGCAATTATACTTTGGCTATAGGTTCAAACAACAATCTTAGACTCCATTTAGTTGTTGGATTTGGCTTTACAATGTGCAATGAACCTTGGTATTGATCAGTTACTAAAAAAGGGAAAAAAAGCGAAGGAGGAGAAAAGTTCCTAAGTTTGAAGCTTGCAATGAATAGTGACAATGGAGTTCCTGCAATGGACAATTCCTCAAAACAATATCCCACTTAACCAGGGATTTTACAGTATCATGGAAATTGTGCTATCTTCTAAGGGCTGTAGATATTTCATCATTCATCCACCACATACATGCATGAACTAAAGATAAATGTTTGGGGCAACTTCAAATCAAGTCCAGGCTAACTTTGCACAGCTATCTACCTTCAGCAAACAGCAAAAAGTATGGACTAAGAGATCATCAACAAAGCAGGAATTTTCACAATCACCCAACAGCATTCCTAAAATTTATCCAAATGAAGCAAACAACTAACTAAACAGCCATAAGATCTAAGCTAAACACATGAAATTGGAGAATGAATCAAGTGACATAAGAAAAATAAAATAAATACACCAAGTCAATGATATTTCTTATAAATTTATGCAACATGCCTTTACAACAACTCAACTCTCCCCTTTGCAAATGAGGGGAGTGCTTTATTTATAGTTTCCAAAAGGTTAAATGAATGGCCAAGATTCATTCTCATTATGTGGCCAAGATTCATTACAAAAAAGAGTTTCACCTACCCCCAAATAGGTTTACAATTTAAAAACATTTTTTGTCTCTTCCCTATTTCGTCATCTAGTGGATGGCACTATTGCTCTTTCGTCCTGTAGCTAATTGTTGTTTTCTTGGCTGTAGCTACTCCTCAGGGAGATCTTCTTCTTTGCATGGGCTTCCCTCTTGCTCCTCAGAAGCTGTGTGCTCTATGTACTTGAGGATGATGGCCTGGAGCTTGTTGATTTTAAGGATCTCGCATCTTAACGCCTGGTAACTCCATTCCTTGGTGTTCTCTTCCAGCCTCTTCCAGTCCTCGTCATACTTCAAGCCTTGGTCTTTGAATAGCTCTGATCGGTCGAAGGCGTGGGCAGCATAACTTAGGAACTCTGCTGTGATTTCTCTGGCTGTCCCATCCTTCATCTTTTCCTCAAAGTATGACTTGACCTTCTCAGCATCCATTTGCACCGTGGGCATATCATAGCCCATCATCAGCTTGAGATACTCACTGCATTCTGCCTGGATCCACTTAATCCACTCAATATCTGGATCCACTTTGCTCAGGATTTGCTCTAACCTCTCCCTCCGGTTGAAGAGGTCTCTGCGCCACACATCCACCAGCCAATGATCTTCTGTCTTTAGCTCTAGCTTCTCCTCCCACGTGCTCTCCGACATCTGAAGGATGGCTTCAATTCTTGGGAGGGTGGAGTTCTATGTTGCAGGGAAATTGGTGCAGAGTCTCCTCGTGCTCTCCAAGGACTAGATCAGGTCCAAGAACTTATTGGTTGTCTGCACAGCCCTACTGATTCCCATGTTTCCGACATCTGTGACCTGCCGGAACCAATCTTCGGTGGTCTTCTCCAAGTTCTTCCTCCTCTCCAATTTATCTATCTGTTCTTTGGAGAGTAACTGCGGTGTGGCTGTAGAGGTAGTGGGTAGGTCATCCACTGAGGACCATTACTGGATATAATCAGTTAGGGCAGCAACCTACGCCTTGAGTTCATCTTTGGTGACCTTTACCTGCTTGATCAGGTGCACCACTGTGGCCACCGATTCTTCCAGATGTTCAACCTTTTGTTCCCTGGTTGCTGTCCCCAAGTCAATGGTGGAGATGTTGTAACTCACCCCTGCCTGGCCAATAGTTGGCGTTGCTATTTGTGCTGCTCGGGAGCCGGAAGCGTCCATGGTTATCTTGGAACGGACCTTAGGCTTCTTCTCCTTCTTTTTTGTGGTGAGGGATCGAGCCAAGATGGCTTCCA
The DNA here is from genome assembly GCA_007258455.2 of Sequoia sempervirens. NCBI lineage: Eukaryota > Viridiplantae > Streptophyta > Pinopsida > Cupressales > Cupressaceae > Sequoia > Sequoia sempervirens. The sequence goes on along the minus strand of VDFB02271358.1, from coordinate 726,112,566 downwards.
ATCACACCCTTGGGTCTTTCAGCACTGGGGTTGTCTTTTCAAGCTGTTTCTCCAACCAGTCGGGCATGGCAGATTTATCCTTGGGCACATCATGGCTACTCTCACCCTTCTCTGTCAAAGGCAAGACCTCTACCTCCTTTTCCTTTTTGGTTTCTCCCTTTTCTTTAGTAGCTTCGTCCTCCTCATCGGAGTCTTGAATGAATACGAGGTGCTTGACGGGCAACTTGGTGGACAATTATCGGGTGGGACTATCTTCTTTCGCTTCCTCCTCTTCTTTCTTCTCCTCAGTAACCTCAGCCTCGAGGCTCTTGGCAACATGGGTCTCAGCCTCGGTGATATCTTTTATCTATTGCTCTTTCGGTGGCTGCCCCTCTTCAGTAGATGGTGACTTTTCTACCTCCTTCCCCACGTCCTTTGGCTGCTGTGCTGACTCCTCCTCCAGGTTCTCATCAAAAGTTTGGATAATTTCTTTGGCGCCTGAGCCATCCTCTTCATCCCCGCTCTCAGAAGAGCCCGTTTCCTCCTCATAGACCACCCTGTCGATGGTTCGATGCTCGTACTCAGGGTGCTCGTGATATTCGTTGGCCTCTTTCTCGATAGGCTTCGAGGCCTCCTGCTCTTGCTCCTCCAACTCTTTTGAAATCTACATTGTGGCTTCCATGGCTAGTGGCCCTGTTGGTGGTTGTGAAGGCTGAGATGTTGCGAGGGCTTAGGCGAGGGCTGCTTGGAGAGTGGGGTCCATTAGGATCTGTGAGAGCTCAAGGGGAAGACTTTGCATATGATGCGCAAGGGCCTTGGGCATAGTGGCGAGAGGAACAGGCGATGCTATTGTTGCCAGAGGGAGTGATGTGATGGGCGACATAGCAGTAGAAGAGGAAGGGGGAGCGGTCATGCTAGAAGAGGAGTCGACGTTAATTATTAACTGGGCCAGGGGTGAGGAGGCAAGATGGAAATAAATGTCAACCGCCTGCGGAGATGAGGCGACCGCAGCCAGGGAGGCGGGATGGATTGGTAGTTCAAGCTCGGCGAAAGGCACACGGAAACCCGAGGGAGGAAATCCGACGGACCGAGCCTGGGGAGGAGGATTGCCGTCGGTGAGAGTTTGGAGTTTGAGTTTGACGGCGAAGATGAGGTTCGGCCCCGGGGTAGCGGATTGCCCTGCGCAAAGAATACCTGCACGACCGAAAAGTTCCATATCGGCGGTGAGGGCATTTCTGATAGGTTTGGCAAATTTCAAGGCATGGGTAATGAGCGCAATTTATCGTTCTTTGATTTTGTGCAACTCTAATTAATTGTTCCATTATTTAAATCCTCCAAAATGATGAAAAAAGATGGGAGGGAAAACGGGGATGGCTTACCTCAAAAACGCAGAGCGGGAAGGTGTAGGATCCACCGGGGGTCGACGGAGTGAAGTTGATGCCGAGGATTACGACGCAAACGAAGGCGGTGGGCTCCAGTTGATCGCTTGTGCAATTCGCCCCAATTTGGACAATGAAAATGACATTGGCGGGTTGGGTATTTTATACCCCAACCACCATTAATACGCGTATTAATTACTGGTACGGCCGCGCCAAAAGTTGGTGAAATTTCAAATTTGGTCAGCAGTGGCGGCAGAGGCTCTGGGGCCCGGCGGCCGGAAGGGCACGAGGTGATGGCTGCCATTTGATTTTTGACAACTTTGAATGGCCATGGCAGAGAGAGCCTCGAGGCCCGGAGGGTGGATAGCAGGCGGAGGTCTGCCGTCGATGGTAGGGGAAACGTCACAGAGTTCCGAGGACGGAACTCCAGATAGTCGGGTCCGGAAGGTGGGGTGGCAGTCAGCTAGAAATGACACACCACGACGGAAAAAGGCGAGGTGGGACCCGAGGAGTGGGAGGCCGCCAGAGGCTCGCCGTCGATGACGACAAGCCCGGGAAGGAAGTCCGATGATGGACTTCCGGGGTCCGGGGTCTGAAGGGGCAGGCACCGCCAAGAAGTTTATGAAGGTTTTATGTGGAGGGCGGCAGGGCGGTCCCCGAGGGGTGGAAGGATGTTCAGAGAACACCGTAGAGGACGACGAACGCCAAGGGGAAGTCCGAAAAGGGAACTTCGGGCACTCGGGCCCAGAAGGGCGCAGGGCCGTCCTAGAGCCAAAATGCCAAAGGGAACCTGCGAGGCCCTGGAGGGCATCAAAAACTAGAAGTAGAGGCATGATCGATCTATGATGAAACCTTGGAGCAACATCGATCATGTAGAACATAAAAAAAAAAGAGGGGCACGCAAAACGAGGTAGCCCCAAAGACCCGACAAGGTGAAAGAAAAGAGGGTCCTCATTCTGAACGGGGCATGTGTGCTAAGGGCACAACAAATGTCGACTCCGCTGGAGAACGCTCTGGAGCGTTCTAGGGATAAATATTCATTCAGGACCCAGAATCTCTGGATTTACAGACCAGGAGCGGCTTCCAAAGATGAATCTGGGAGATCGAGGTCCTTAATTGGGTCAGCTTACAGGACATCTCAAAAGCGTGTGTGAAGTGAGTTCATTCCTTTCCTAGGGATAGTAATCAGGGTTGTCACTTCAACCAAGTGAGCTACATAAATTTCCTAACACCAAAAGTAACCTGGACATTGCCCCGCTGCCAGTCAGGCGTCCATAGCCCCGACGGAGTTGTCACTACAATCTCATGGATATTGCTCTACTACTGGCCGGGCGTCCATAGCCTCGGTAGAGTTATCTGAACACCCATACGATCATTTATTTCCTTTTTCAGAGTTTCTTTTCTTCCCTTTTTTGCTTTGATATTTCATTTCTCTTTTACCATTTAGTTCGACTGGGTAAGCATTGAAGCCTACAATGGTTTTGAGACTGCAGTGGTCACTATAGTAGACTTAATATTTTTCACTCACTAGGGTGTCATAACAACCATAGTATGGTCCTTCAGAATTTATCATTATGTAATTTGTGCGATATCCGAGATGCGGGTAAGAAGATCTAGTGAAGGGTCAAGTTCTAAGTAGAGTTCAGACAAGGAAATCATTCGCGGATAGCTTTACAAAGACCGATAATCTAGAGTGAATGTTTAGCCAGAGAACACAAAGAACGAACAAAAAAGTGGACTGCTTTTCAAGCAAGCACGACCACCGCAAAGGAGCAGGAAACATCTTTCGAAACAAAACTACCAGGCGGGAGAAAGCAAAAGCGACGCAAACAAAACACAAACAAGCAAGAAAGAAACTACCCTAACCTATGTACAGGTATTTTCAGTGAAGAGCTCGAAGGAGCTCACGCCTGGAAGTAATGCTTCAAGTGCTACCCATTGAATGGCAACGGGACATTCTCACCGATTAAGGTCTTTAGGTGGAAGGCATTATCTCCCAAAATCTCAGCTATTTGAAAGGGGCCAAGCCAAAGCTTGTCGAATTTGTTGTGTCCCCCTTTCTTTTCATGGGCCTTGTCCCAATATAGGACCAAATCTGCAATCCTAAAGGCCTTGATTTTGGCTCAGCAGTCGAACCATCTCTTCACTACACCTTGATGTTTGGCAAAATTTTCTATTGCACGGTTTCAGACTTCCTCTAAATGTAAAAGCTCAACTAATCGAGCTTCCCTACGATCTCCTCCCTCGTAGAAATTGTTGATGAATTGGAGGGTAGGAATCTTCAGATGGATGGGGAATATAGGTTCCAGGCCATAGACAAGGTGGAACGGAGAATCGCCAAGGGCAGCCTTGTGGCGGGTGCGATCAGCCCAAAGGGTGAAACAGAGCTGGGTATGCCAGTCCTTGGGATTCTTATCTAGCAGCTTCTTGATCACAGTAATCAGATTTTTATTCGTGGACTCGGCAAGGCCATTGCCCTAAGGGTAGTAATTGGATGAGAATTTAAAGGATGTTCCATAGTCAAACACCCAGCTAGCAAATTTTAATGAAGCAAATGCAGGTTCATTATCACATACCAAAGCATACATGCTATTGCTTCCATCCATCTAGTATAATAATCAGTAGCGGTAAGAATGTACCTGTGTCCTGCAGATGATGGAGGGGTTATCGGACTGATGAAGTCGAGACACCATTGCGCAAAAGGCCTTACCTCTAGCATGGGCTGCATTGGGACAACATCATTCCTCTCCCTGGTGGCAGCGGTCTAGCACGTGTGATATGAACGAACATGGCAATGGGCATCCTTGAAGACAGTTGGCTAATAATACCTTGCCCTTAGTATCTGATGCGCCGTAGATGAACCTGAGCCATGGCCCGTACCAAATTTATTGTGAAACTCTTTCAATACGCGTTCTGCTTCCTCCTTGCCAAGGCATCTCAGGTAAATGCCTTCATGATTCTTCTTGTAGAGAATGGAACCCTGCAACATGTAACCATTACTTTTCAATCTCAGGGCCCATTTTTGGACTCCTTGTAGATGCGGTAGACACTTATGATTTTGCAGATAATAAACGACATCTTGGTACCATTCTCTCGGGGAGACATCTTCAAGCTGGTACTGCTATACTGTGAGTTCAGGTCCAGCCTCTGCTGCTGTTTCGGCAATTGTACGGGTGAGTGCCTGCCCTCTCACCAATTTCATCGATTGGATTTCTATATCATATTCTTGTAGTAGGGTGACCCACTTAGCCCTTCGTTCACCCAATTCATTTTGCATGAGTAGCGTCTTTACTGCTGGGTCGGGGACAATGGTGAACATCTTGTTGCGTAGAATGTAGTTTCTAAATTTCTTTACTCCCCTGACGAGAGCGTACGCCTGCTTTTCTATGTTGTGGTAACGCAATTCAACATCTTTGAGGGGAGCACTCATGAAGGTGATTGAATGCTCGTTTCCTTTGTCATCTTTCTAGGTCAACATGCTAGCACAAGAATGCTCTGAAGCAAATGAGTAAATGTGAAATGGCTTTAGATAATCCGGGCTAACTAACATAGGTGCCTCAGCAATAGCCTGTTTGATTTCTTCGAAGGATTGTTTGGCGTCAGGCATCCATTCAACTTTAGCGTCTTGTTTGAGCATGGCATTAAGAGGTTTGACAATTTTCGTGAAACCTGTGATGAATTTTCAGACAAAGTTGATCTTTCTGAAGAAATATTTTAATTCCTTCTTGCTGCCCGGGGGCTGAATCTTGAGTAAGGACTCGATGTGCTCAGGATCAATGGAGATTCCTTTTTCTGAAATGATGTGCCCGAGCAGCCTACCTTCAGTCATTTTGAAAATGCACTTCTTCGGGTTTAGGGAAACCCTGAACTCCCTGCATCTCTGAAATACTTTGCATAAGTCAGAAACGTGATCACCTCGCCTCTTAGAAAATATGGTCAAATCATCCATGTAGATGATTATGCACTTTCCAATTAGGTCTTTGAAGGCGATATCCATGGCGCGTTGGAAAGTGGCGCCGGCGTTGATGAGCCCGAACGGCATCCTTCTGTATGCGAACGTCCCCCACTTAGTAGTGAATGTCGTCTTGTGGTGATCCTCGTATTGCACCATTACCTGGTTATACCCAGAGTATCCGTCAAGGAAAGACATCATCTGGGAGTTGTTGATGATTTGCAACACCTCATTCAGCGAAGGTACTGGATAGTTTTCTTTCTCTGAGGCGTGATTTAGATTGCGGAAATCCACGCATAATCTAATCACTCCATTCTTTTTTCTAATTGGGACCAAGTTGGCCACCCACGTGGAGTGCCTGACAGGAAAAATAATTCTTGCTGAGAGCAACTTTTGCACCTCCTTATAAATGATAGGCTCTAGCAAGGCATTGATAGGGCGTTGTCGCTGGCGGAAGGGCCTTACTTCGGTCTTGAGCGGGATGGTGTGTGTAATGAGAGAGGTGTCGTACGTTTTCAAATCTTTGTAGCTCCATGCCACCACATCGTGATACCTTCAAAATGCATCTGTGATTCCCTTCTATTCTTTAGGCATGCACACCTTTTCGATAAAAACATTCCTGGCATCCTCGGCTGTCCCAAGGTTGTGTGTGTTGCATTGGTTGCTTATAGCCTCCTTTTATGTTTGCTGATCCTAATCTCTGATCTAATCCAAGTCGAATATGCATTCCAGCTGAACCATACCCCTAGGGATTGTATTGGTTTTGAGGTTAATGACCCCCTCTATGTCTAATTCAACCTCCTACGGATCAGCTTCGTCAATTATTTGAGCTGTGAAGACATCAGAACTTGTGATGAACTAGAGGATATGCTTGTCATCATTGAAGACTTGCATGTGGGTGACCTTATCCGAGACTGATGGCATGGAGGTAAGCTCAACAGTGAATCTTTTGAGCCTAGACAAAGAGAGGGGTTGTAGAGTGCTAGCCACTTGAGCCAAGGCATCGGCTATGTGATTCTGAGCATGAGGGATCAATTGTATGTTGAATGCATCTAAGCCCTCTAGAGATCCCAAACCCTGTGTCTGTAATTGGTGAGCCTTTGATCATGGCAGGAGTACAACTTCCTAACTTGCTTAACCACGAGCACGGAATCCTTGAAAACTTGCAGTGCTTTCACATTTTTCGTCAAGGCCATGAGAAGGCCAAGGACTAAGGCCTCATATTCTGCTACGTTATTGGTGTAATAAAATTGCAATCGGTGGGCAGCGAGAAATGTCTTACCCATTGGACTGATGAGTTCAATCCCCACCCCAGCTCCTTGCCTTGACTTTGATCCATCAAATCAGAGCATCCAGCACGCGTAGGATTCCTTATCTTCGGGTCTGATTGAGCCTCCATTCCCTTTCGGCTGGACGGTGGGCCTTGTGATCTTAGGGGGGCTTTTTGGTTTGGGGCAATGATCAACAAGAGGTTCTGTTGGTGTCTCCTTTGGCATTTCTGTTTGGGGGGTAGCTGCTTTTCTAACATTCGCCACTGCTACTTGGCACAAGCAATAGTCGACCTCAGAGTGAGCAGCATTATGAACCCTGCACCAATTCGGTAACAAGAGATCCTAGAAATTCATTCGGGGTCCTAGGCTGAGCTGATCCCTTGTGCACTTTTCCATGAATTCCTGGAAGCCATTGAGCAATCCCTAGTCGTCACCCTTATCAGGTTCGTCATCGGCTTCTAGCAACATTTCTGTATCTGTGGGCATTCGCGTAGAACTGGTCGAAGGACTACACAACACCGGCAATACTTCATATGCACTTTCTTCCTGAGGGCCGACCTCATTTTGGTAGGGAAAAGGGCGATAATTCCCTAAGTCGGTCTCGGTGAACAACACCTCGCTAAGATTATTGTATTCCGTGATCATATACTTCATACGGGGTTCACGGTTGATGCAGATCTTATTTGGTAGCCCCTTCCATTGCAGCCACATGTGAGAAAGGTCAGTGGCTGTGTATCTATTCAGTGCTTTGGTGAACTCCCTTCCCAAAATAATTTCGTATGCATCAGGAATATCAACCACTTGAATATCAATGACCTGTTCTATTTGTGGGTCTATAGAAATCTGGATGGGGATGCGGTTTATTTCACCCATGATGTTGATCTCTGTTTTATCCAGCTGGGTTACCTTTCTCTTCGACGGTGTTGGAGTGATGCCAAGAGCTTTGTAGACAGCCAAAGGTATGACAATGGCAGACGCTCCTGAATTGAGCAGGCAGTTATGCCGATTCTTTCCAAAGATCCTAATGGTGGTCAGGAAAGGGGGAGTTTCTGGTCTCCCTTGGAGGATGCCCACAGGTGTATCCATTTGAGCTACCTGACCCTTGTTCCTGTCACTAGTCATATCCTTGGTTTGCTTAAATTGCTGGTCCTTAGAAAACTGCCTGGCAGCCCCTTCTGGCTCCTTTTCAAATTTTTTACTTGCTGGATGATTCGCAGGAACATCCCTCCTTTTCTAGGCATTATCTTGTATTTCCAGTTCCTTCCTGGGCTCCTCAAAGGTTACCCTCTTAGCTGAGGTTTCTTGTGTTGTATTGGAGGACGGAGCTCCATTCAGAATCCTAAAGAAAGCATGCCTCACAGTGGGAACTTTAAGTAATTCAAAGGCTGACAAATTGATTTTTACCTTCTTAAACTCTTCTGCTACATATTTGCCCATCTGCTCGATTTCAGAGCTAAAAGCTTGGCCTATAGCAGAACTAGGGGTTTGGACATTGTTTGTCTGGATGAGTTTTGAGGTTGGCCTTGAGGCTGATTCTGTGACTGGTTTTAAGATTGGTTCTTGTTGAGGTATTGGGCGGGTATGTGAGGAAGCCCAAGGTTATTGTTGGCATTTGGATCAGGCGGAGTGGCGAAATTATTTGGTGGGGTAGAGGTTATGAAGGGTCCGCCCGCTTGTCTATTCCTAAGGAAGTAGGGGCTCGATCGTTGATGGAACATGTGGACCTCATCTACAAATGGTTTCGCTTCATCTACCGGACCATTATCTATCGAATAAAAAAGCTGAGCCAAAGTTTGATCATTACTTACCTCTTACGCTATCTCATCCTCAATGGGAGTAGGTTCGCCTTCGGGCTCGTTGTGGTCACCTCACAGAAACGACGTCTGATTGACTACCAGATATGAGGAATCGTAGGGCTCAGATGGGATGATGTCCCTACAATTTACATTGTCGACTGCATTTTGTACTTCTACCTGAAAGATTTCAACAGCTGTCTGGAACTCGGGACAATCCAGCTCAGAATGCCTGCTGGTTTTGTAAAGTCGACACCATCCGGACAAGGTTGCCTCGGCCAAATACACGGTGCTAGATGTTTTGTCATTGCTTACCAGTTGATTGAAAGGCGTAGGGATGCCACCATTGTTGGGCCTAGTGTTTCATGTATGATTCTTCCTCTGAGAAGGTCTCCTTTCTGTATTTTGATTAGTGTTTTTCCCACTCTCATAATTCTACCCAGAGGAGGTGCCTACTTCCCGATTATCTCTGTTGTCTCTATTGTCTCGACTATCCCTATTGAGATTGGCCTAGAAGTTGCGTTGAGATGCCTGCAACTGGTTATTCTGATTCTTCAGATGCATCATCTCTATGGAAATTTTCTTGATCATCTCTGTTAGTTCCTCTAGCTTGTCCTTCTTAGTAGCGCTCCTGGGCGGTGGCACCAGATTTTGGAGGAAAGCGGGCGGGGCTGCTGGCTGATTTTGATAGGCCGGAGGAAAGTCCGGTCCCGACAGGTACAATGGCACCTGGGGCTGTTGGGAATATGCCTATTGGTGCGGAGCCACCTAGGAATAATTGTACTGCTGTTGGGGCTGCAAATAGGAAGACGCGTGAGGTGCATAATTCAATGGTTGCCTCGGATGCGACACCATAGGCAATTGGGGTACCTGGTTCATATGAGGGGTTTGATGAGCAAACGCCTAATTAAGCCCCTGAATCTGCATCAGGTGGGCGACAGGCCCCAAAGAAGGCAGTGGGCTGGAGATATTTTGCCCCATGTCTGCACTAGCGACCACAACTTCCGCATAGGCGACCAGTAGGGTAGCGGGCGGTGGGCACATCCTTTTCACCAAGGTTGACGTGAGGTTGTCCAATGCCGCGTAGTAGACCGATAGAGCAACCACATCATTATGGATGTATGGATCCTGAAGCCTCATGTGAGCTTGATGGAAGCGGTCATTGAAGGAGCCAATACGTTCGTTGACCTCCCTTCTGATAGACATGAATTGTTGGTAAAGGTCCACAGGGTTGACAGGGATCTTGTATTTCTGCAGGAAGGCATTCTTCATCAGGTTCCACGAGGTGATGGATCCCCTCTGCAGATTGATGTACCAGTAGAAGGCCTCTTCCCCCAATGAATGTGGAAAGAGGTGACATGCGACCTCCTCATGGTCCACTTGCATTTCGGTGATCGCCATTTCGAATATCTTGATATGCTCTTCAGCCGTCCTTTGCATGTCGCGTGGATGGAACTTTGAACAAAAGCCCTCCAAATTCTTGGGCATATCATTGTAGACTGCAAAGTGTATCGGCGAAGGGTTATGCGCTAACCAAGCCATGGAGGATGGTGGAGGTGGCACTTGCTGTTGGAGAACAGGGATTTGGGGCTGTATTGGCAATACAACCACAATGTGGGGCTGCCCTTGAGCTATGGCTACTTGGATTGCGCCTTGGGCTGGAAGGGCCAGGAGAGGAGCGAACCCCTGGCTGCCAGAGGTTGGATGTGCAAAGGCTGTTTGAGATGGTTGGGTGGAAGATGAAGGCCAGCCAAATGAAGGTGGGGGTGAAATGGAGGCGGATGGAATGGAGGAAGAGGAAGAGGCGGAGCTACTTCCGTGTGCTTGTTTTTCCCTCGTGGGAGGCTGCAATTCTTCAAATTCTCCGTTGTTTGGTGCTGATCGTATAAATCTCTGAAACCTTTCCAAGGAGAATGATCCGATTCGATCCAGCTTTGATTTATCCTCTAACTTAGTATCTTCACCGTTTCCCTCCTTCTAGCACCAGTTCTATTGATGATGTTTTTATGCACTTTTCAACACAGGCAGTGCATAGGTGCACTACCTCTCTTGAAAGACAATCTTCTACAATCGGATTGTAGAACACTATCCCAAGGTCTCTCAGATGTCAGGTCATGACAGTGCTTTGATACCTCAGTAGTTTGATGTGATTTCCTGGAATCTCAAGGCGGTCTTACAAAAAATACAAAGTGTGGACATAAAGCATGAAGTTGGATTTTGGAATGGAGTTCTTAGGATAGAGGCAATTATACTTTGGCTGTACGTTCAAACAGCAATCTTAGACTCCATTTAGTTGTTGGATTTGGCTTTATAATGTGTAATGAACCTTGTTATTGATCAGTTACTAAAAAAGGGAAAAAGAGCGAAGGAGGAGAAAATTTCCTAAGTCTGAAGCTTGCAATGAATAGTGAAAATGGAGTTCCTGCAATGGACAATTCCTCAAAATAATATCCCACTTAACCAGGGATTTCACAGTATCATGGAAATTATGCTATCTTCTAAGGGCTACAGATATTTCATCATTCATCCACCACATACATGTATGAACTAAAGATAAATGTTTGGGGCAGCTTCAAATCAAGTCTAGGCTAACTTTGCACAGCTATCTACCTTCAGCAAACAGCAAAAAGTATGGACTAAGGGATCATCAACAAAGCAGGAATTTTCACAATCACCCAACATCATTCCTAAAATTTATCCAAATGAAGCAAACAGCTAACTAAACAGCCATAAGATCTAAGCTAAACACATGAAATTGGAGAATGAATCAAGTGACATAAGAGAAATCAAGAAAATACACCAAGTCAATGATATTTCTTATAAATTTCTACAGCATGCCTTTACAACAACTCAACTCTCCCCTTTGCAAATGAGGGGAGTGCTCTATTTATAGTTTCCAAAAAGTTAAATGAATGGCCAAGATTCATTCTCATTATGTGGCCAATATTCATTACAAAATAGGGTTTCACCTACCCCTAAATAGGTTTACAATTTAAAAATATTTTTTATCTCTTCCCTATTTCGTCATCTAGTGGATGGCACTATTGCTCTTTCATTCTGTAGCTAATTATTGTTTTCTTGGATGTAGCTACTCCTCAGGGAGATCTTCTTCTTTGGCTGGGCTGCCCTCTTCCTCCTCGGAAGCTGCATGCTCTATGTACTTGAGGATGACAGCCTAGAGCTTGTCGATTTTAAGGATCTCGCATCTTAACACCTGGTAACTCCATTCCTTAGCGTTCTCTTCCAGCCTCTTCCAGTCCTCGTCATACTTCGAGCCTTGGTCTTTGAATAGCTTTGATCAGTCGAAGGCGTGGGCAGCATAACTCAGGAACTCTGTTGTGATTTCTCTAGCTGTCATGTCCTTCATCTTTTCCTCAAAGTATGACTTGACCTTCTTGGCATCCATTTGCACTGTGGGCATATCATAGCCCGTCATCAACTTGAGATACACGGTGCATTCTGCCTGGATCTTGTTAATCCACTCAATATCTGGATCCACTCTGCTCAGGATTTTCTCTAACCTCTCCCTCCAGTTGAAGAGGTCTCTACGCCACACATCCACTAGCCAATGATCTTTTGTCTTCAGATCTAGCTTCTCCTCCCACGTGCTCTCCGACATCTGAAGGATGGCTTCAATTCTCGAGAGGGTGGAGTCGTATGTTGCAGGAAAATTGGTGCAGAGTCTCCTCGTGCTCTCCAGGGACTGGATCAAGTCCAAGAACTTGTTGGTTGTCCACATAGCCCTGCTGATTCCCATGTTTCCGATGTTTGTGACCTGCCAGAACCAATCTTCGGTGGTCTTCTCCAAGTTCTTCCTCCTCTCTAGTTTATCTATCTGTTCTTTGGAGAGTAACTGCGGTGCGGCTGTAGAGGTAGTGGGTAGGTCATCCACTAAGGACCATTGCTAGATATAATTAGTTAGGGCAGCAACCTGCACCTTGATTTCGTCTTTGGTGACCTTGTCCTGCTTGATCAGGTGCACCACTGTGGCCACCGATTCTTCCAGATGTTCAGCCTTTTGTTCCTTGGTTGCTGTCCCCAAGTCAATGGTGGAGATGCTGTAACTCACCCCTACTTGGCCAACAGTTAGCGTTGCTATTTGTGCTGCTAGGGAGCCGGAAGCATCCATGGTTATCTTGGAATGGACCTTAGGCTTCTTCTCCTTCTTTGTTGTGGTCAGGGATCGAGCCAAAATGGCTTCCAATCTCGCCCTTGGGTCTTTCAGCACCGGGGTTGTCTTTTCAAGCTATTTCTCCAACCAGTCGGGCATGGCAGATTTATCCTTGGGCGCATCATGGCCGCCCTCACCCTTCTCCGTCAAAGGCAAGACCTCTGCCTCCTTTTCCTTTTGGGTTTCTCACTTTTCTTTGGCAGCTTCGTCCTCCTCATCGGAGTCTTGAATGAATACGAGGTGCTTGACGGGCAACTTGGTGGACAATTGTCGGGTGGGACTATCTTCTTTCGCTGCCTCCTCTTCTTTCTTCTCCTCAGTAGCCTTGGCCTTGGGGCTCTTGGCAACATGGGTCTCAGCCTCGGTGATATCTTTTATCTGTTGCTCTTCCGGTGGCTGCCCCTCTTCAGTAGATGGCGACTTTTCTGCCTCCTCCCCCACGTCCTTTTGCTGCTGTGTCGACTCCTCCTCCAGGTCCTCATCAAAAGTTTGGATAATTTCTTTGGTGCTCGAGCCATCCTCTTCATCCCCGCTCTCAGAAGAGCCCATTTCCTCCTCCTCATAGACCACCCTGTCGATGGTTCGGTGCTCATACTTGGGGTGCTCATGATATTCGTCAGCCTCTTCCTCAATAGGCTTCGAGGCTTCCTGCTCTTGCTCCTCCAACTCTTTTGAAATCTACATTGTGGCTTCCATGGTTGGCGGCCCTGTTGGCAGTTGTGAAGGCTGAGCTGTTGCGAGGGCTTGGGTGAGGGCTGCTTGGAGAGCGGGGTCCATTAGGATCTGTGAGAGCTCAGGGGGAAGACTTTGCATATGCCGCGCAAGGGCCTTAGGCATAATGGCGAGAGGAACAGGCGATGGTATTATTGCCAGAGGGAGTGATGTGATGGGAAACATAGCAGCAGAAGAGGAAGGGGGAGTGGTCATGCGAGAAGAGGAGTCGACATTAATTATTGACCCGGCCAGGGGCGAGGAGGCAAGATGGACTGAAATTTCCACCGCCTGCGGAGATGAGGCGACCGCAGCCAGGGAGGCGGGATGGATTGGTAGTTCAAGCTCGGTGAAAGCCACCCTGAAACCCGAGGGAGGAAATCCGACGGACCAGGCCCGGGGAGGAGGATTTTCATTCGCGAGAGTTTTGAGTTTGAGTTTGACAGCGAAGACAAGGTTCGGCCCCGGGGTAGCGGATTGCCTTGCACGAAGAACAGCTACGTGACCGAAAAGTTTCGCATCGGCAGTGAGGGCGTTTCCGATAGGTTTAGCGAATTTCAAGGCATGGGTAATGAGCGTAATTTACTGTTCTTTGATTTTGTGCAACTCTAATTAATTTTTCCATTGTTTAAATCCTCCAAAATGACAAAAAAAGATGGGAGGGAAAACAGGGATGGCCTACCTCAAAAACACAGAACTGGAAGGTGTAGGATCCACTGGGGGTCGACGGAGTGAAGTTGATGTTGGGGATCGCAACGCAAACGAAGGTGGCGGTGGCGGAGCCTCTGGGGCCCGGCAGCCGGAAGGGCGCGAGGTGACGGCCGCCATTTGATTTTTGACAACTTTGAATGGCCACGGCGGAGAGAGCCTCGAGGCCCGGAGGGCGGACAAAAGGCGGAGGTCCGTCGTCGATGGCGGTGGAAACGTCACGGAGTTCCGAGGATGGAACTCCGGACAGTCAGGCCCGGAAGGCAGGGTGGCAGTCAGCTAGAAACGACACAACACGGCGGGAAAAGGCAAGGTGGGACTCGAGGAGCGAGAGGATGCCAGAGGCTCGCCGTCGATGATGGCAAGCCCGGGACAGAAGTCTGATTATGGACTTCCGGGGTCCGGGGTCTGAAGGGACAGGCGCCGCCCAAAATTTTACGACGGGTTTATGCGGAGGGCGACAGGGCAAGCCCCAAGGGGCAGAAGGACATCTGGAGAATGTTGCAGAGGACGGCGAACGCCAAGGGGAAGTCCGAAAAGAGAACTCCAGGCGCCTGGGCCTGGAAGGGCGCAGGGCCGTCCCAAAGCCAAAATGCCAAAGGGAACCCACGAGGCCTCGGAGGGCAGCAAAAACAAGAAGCAGATGCATGATCGATCTATGATGAAACCTTGGAGCAACATCGATCATCTAGAACATCAAAAAAAAGAGGGGCACACAAAATGAGGTGACCCCAAAGACCTGGCAAGGCAAAAGAAAAAGAGGGTCCCCGTTCTGAACAGGGTGTGTGTGCTAAGGGCACAACAGGTCCCTAGTATGGTTGATTTTTAAATGAAATCACCAAAATAGTCGTGCCTCATAATACTCACACAAGGGAATAGAGGAAGCCTATGATAAAAAGGAATCATTTAAAATACAATCCAACCTTATGATATCAGTCTCACAATGAGCTAAATACAAGATACGCATGCAGGGGTAAAAATTGCAAAATAGAGTCACATAACTACAAATATGAGTTAACTATTAATAAATCCATATCAATCGATGCACATGAGAATGCAAGGCTTCAGCGATATCTAATTTAGAAGGCTATGAGAGCCCGGTCCATAGGTTTAATAATAATAATATTATTATTTTATAGTCCACGATACCCGACAATCTATTTATGGGTCTACAGAAGGCCTACAGCACTATGGGACTCCTTGTACTCCCAATATTGAGGGAGGCACCTAACTCGTGCTCCACAATACGAGGTGTACATACCTTACCCCCTATAGGATTTGAACTTGTGACCTCTCTTTCAAGAGTACAAGTTCTCCACCATTAGGCCAAAGCAGGTGATATCAAGATCTCTTTATGGATATAGACTATTCTAAAAATAAGTGTCTTCAGCGGTCAAAGAAAATGGATTTTAGAATAATAGCAACATCAAAGATTGTTTAAATATGAGATCAACTTTCCAACCAAATAATACATAGCCAACGAGACATGTAAAGAATTCCATTTCCACCCAGCAGCAAGGCAGACCCAAGGGTGACACATGAATTTCCCCAACAAAATTAAGAAATCCTAATCATAAAAATGACTCAGAAATTATATTTTCTTTTTAACATACTTTCAAGAGCTAAGAGAGCGAATAGAAGGATAAGGTTCAAGAGGAGATTATTGGAAATACTAAAGGTTCAAACAAATAGAAAGATAGGCCTGTGTTAAAAATTAGATTCAAACAAATGCAGTTGGCAGGTGTAAAGATAAGCTTGAAACCTTTACCAGTAGCTGCACTGCTTGTGCCTCTATGGTGTAGGAGGTGGGAAGAGGCAAAGAAAGATATAAAAGGTTAATTGCATTTCCTGAATGAAAATGGTTACAATTGCCTCTATTTATAGAGGTCCTTGGAGAGATCTGGAAGATCTCGAAACTACTTTGCATGGAGCTAGAAAAATTGCACATGTTTTTGGCGGTCAGTGAATGACAGTGAAGAGATGGTAGGTGGAAGGTGGTAGAAGCTTCTGCCTTTAATGTATTTGGTGGTAGAAATTAATATCCACCAATAGTCCCCCCTAATTTCTACCACTAATTACATCATTGTCTTTCATCATCTAAGCTTTAGCTCATACAAACACAAACACTATTTCATTTTATCTGCTACTTTTCACTACTTCCTTAAGCTCTGTGGAGCTGGGATAGACTCATAGACTTTGACTGAAATATGCTCTGATCCATACACTTCCTTTATGCCAATTCAATGATGTTTCAAACTGCCAATTCCTTATGTGATGTCAACCTTATTCAACAAAACCTCTTGAAACCTTTCATCTGTCACAAATGGTGACAGGATCACCTCTGAAACTTAGCTCTTGATGTCTGTCACAAATGGTGATAGGATCACCTCCAAAATCTTTCCTAATGTCTGTCACAAAAGGTGACAGGATCCCCCAAATGATCTCCTTGTCTTCTCAATCTGCGACATTCCACATAGCCTTCAATCTATATGGCGGTGGATGCCATGGTCTCCTTCCAAACAGCGGTGGGTATTTCCAACCATCGAACTCTACTTCTGATTTGAAATCAGCGGCTTCCTTCTGAACTTTTCTTGCGACTTCTTGAACTGCTCATCTTTGCCTTGAATAGTAACTTCTAAAATTGACCACCTTCATAGTTCTCATGTGGTAGCTTTTACAACATATTCGCCCCTTTCCTTCTCCATATAGCGACAGATCTTGGTTTATTCCTTAGCAGATCTCTATTGAATCTGACTTCTACTACTAACACGTCCTTGGATGCGGCATCCTCAATCTCTTTTTGAGAATGAATTTCTTCACAGACATCAACAATGATCGTGGTCTTCAAATAGTTAGAATTCTTTTCCTTTTGGACTTTTTACTTCTTCCAAAAGCTGTGATCTTCAGCTCTCTGATTTGATGCCCACGGTCTGCAAACATAATCTAGCAATAACATCTTTCAACAACACTTGCTTCTTCCTTGCCTTGCGCAAATACATCAACACGTTCTTGGATCACTCTTCATGGACGATGGCATTATGACTCCACTTTAGTGCTTGGCTATTGCACAGCAACAAATTCGGAATGACTTCCTTCTTCAAAATGACCTCTCAACACTGGGTCTACTATGCAACGATCTACTGGCAGATTCTTCTGAATCTTCTTCAACATCTACTCTTACAGCTACAGGCCTTTTGGAAAGAATCAAATCTCTTGGGCGGTGGTCTCTGGCTTTCTATTACTCCTTTTTACGATTTCTCAGTAGCTCCTCAAACATCGATCTTTTTTTTTAACAGCTTTTTCCCAAGCATCTTGGAAAAATAGTGATCTTCTTGATTGCAACAGCTTCTGTAGTTTGTATGGGAAGCTTGAATTCATAGCACTCCATACACATCCACTTTAAAATCTCAACTCCTTCATAATCTGGGGCTTCGTACAGCAGCTCTTTCTCCAGGCGACTCAGGGATCTTCTCAAACTCTTTCACAACAAACTCTCCCACAATCTTCTGCTCTCTAGGGTCTTCAACCATAGGCTCTGATACCACTTCTAGGAGGTGGGAAGAGGCAAAGAAAGATATAAAAGGTTAATTGCATTGCCTGAATGAAAACAATTACAATTGCCTCTATTTATAGAGGTCTTTGGAGAGATCTGGAAGATCTAGAAACTATGCATGGAGCTAGAAGAATTGCACATGTTTTTGGTGGTCAGTGAATGATAGCGAAGAGATGGTCCGTGGTAGATGGTAGAAGCTTCTGCCTTTACTGTTTTCAGTGGTAGAAATTAATATCCGCCAACATATGGAAGCTTAGGAACGGGGCATGCACATCCCTAAGGGAATATGATAGATGAATCTGGTGAAAATATTGTAGTTGAAATAGCGCTGGAAGGAAGGAAAATAAAGTGTGAAAGCATGAGACAAGGCATGCAAATAGTTTGACAGAATATACATAAAATTGATTTCCCCAGAAGCTATCTCAAATCTTAGAGCTAATGAAGCACTCCAGAACACAACCTAACATTAAGAGCTTTATTTGTTTTCTAGGCACACCCAGCCATGTGGGAATTAGCGGATGGAGTTGCGCTTACTTCACTTATCAGTAATCCCTATAGAATTACATGTGTATAGTTGATAATTTGGTGCAAAAATTGCATATTTATATTAGCGGAAAAAGGCCACAGGCATCTCCAAATTGTTGCAAGAGAAATTATCCAGAGAGATGTGAACTAATTCCCCCATAAAATAGATAAGATGATCTTGAGGAGTATATAGAGGTGATGCCAAATGAAACAATCTGAATAATAGACTTGCACTTGCAATGATTCAAAACAAAAGAAAATAGCGGGTGAAAACGCACAAACAGCATCCCATATATATATTTACGATGAAAAGAGAGGGATTGTGACAAACTAAAATTCACCTCCACAACAAGGAATTTGAGATTCAATTAGATCTATGTGATCTCTCCCAAAATTTAATGGTTATGATCTAAGTCGATTCGAAGTTGGTTATCCCAAAAGAAATTCCATTCAATTACAAACATCTCCTCCTCCTTGCAAAAGAAATTCTAAGTCGATTGAAAGGGTGTAGGGTGATGGAGCAACCAGATTGCCAAACATCTCCTCCTCTCGCAGTGATGAATCAGAAAGTTTTCTCATACCAAGTTCTCATTCCCCTACTGAAATCACCAGAATAATATTTTTCTTTTTTCTTTTTTTTTTTTCCTTTTTTTTTTTCTTCCAACCCATTTCTTCCAAAGAAAGTCTTATTCTTCTTTTTTTTCTTTTTTTTTTTTTTTCCTACTTTTTTCCCAACCCTTTCTTCCAGAGAAAGTCTTATTCTCCGGAAGACTGTCCTTTTTTTATCCTTTTTCCCAATTAAAATCCCAGAGATCAGTTTTCATTGGAGGAATCTAATAATTTCCCCTTATTCCAATTTTTTTTTTCTGTTACACAAGCTAAAATTAGCTTATTATTTTTTGCATGTTCTCAGCTGCATCAATTTGTAACGGTAACAGTAATTGCTTTCCAGAAGATTCTCTGATTATTTTCCATTTTTCCTTGCTTTTAACAACAGTGGGAAAACTTATCTCTTTATTCAATTAAAAATCACATTACTTTCTATATCTAGATTATTATCCTTTATGATAGTAATTTGTCAATAATTATTAGAAAATAATTTAAATTCAATTATTTCTACAATCACTAAATTTTATTTTATTATAATATTCATGTTTGATTTATTTAATTCAATTTAAACATTATTATTTTTTTTTTTGTCAAAGTCGCAAAACTATTAAATTTTTTATTTAATTTATCATAATACCTCAAATATAAATCAAACAAATTGAATCAATACCAAACCATGCCTAACTTCGTAGTGAGATAGAAAAAATCACATGAGGATGCGAATGGAGGGGCACTACACAAATAATTCAGTATTTCATAGTAGGACCAAACATATTGAGATTCAACATCACTATATTAGAGAATTGGTTCAACAAAGATTGATTGAGATTGTGTACTATAGTACAAAAGATCAAATAGCAGATATTTTCACAAAGTCTCTAGCTCGTGAAGGGTTCCATAAACTCAGAGATCTACTTCATGTTCTTCCCAATGGTCATTATGGCGGAGAATGACAAAAATAATGCCCATTGGAGCAACCTTTCTTGACTTTAGTGTTTATCATAAATAATGTTCTGGTGCATAGTAAATATTGTAGTTGAGTTATTGGTGAATATGGTTGTGTGCCATAATGTAACCTCTTTTTGGATCTCTATATAATAGATGCCCTGCCTCTTATTTCATTAAAGAAATTTGGACTTTTGTGTAATTGCTTGTGTTGTGATTAGCAATCACCATTATTGTATTATTTTTCCTTCAATCATAACTATCAAAGAATGTCTCTAAAATGTGGAGGAAACTTTAATTTCAACATGGAAATCCACAAATATATAATGTGGTAATGAGGTTACCATACATAAAAATTGTTGCATTGCATAGTGCATAGAAATTATCATATATACATATTTTATCAAATTTTAACCCTCTTGTTTATATTATGCTATATTATCAAGCATTAAACTTTAAAGAGTATGATGAATGTAGGAAAATTCATCTATATATAGTTGGTTCTATGAATGAAAGATGCTAGAGTAGTTCTAAAAGATGAAAGTATATAGGAATTTACAACTATAATTAATAAATGGGTGCTTAGTACATTTAATTTTTAACAATATAAAAATCTTCAGTTATGTTACCAAAAACTTGAAAATGAAAATATTAGGAAATCAATAGAGTTCAAGCCAAAAGCACCAGGAACAACATTCTAGCTTAAGGAAGAAGACAAGCTTAGATGAAGTTATCAGAGGTTATTCGATGCTTTGCAAAGAACACCGTTCTAGCTTAAGGAAAAAGACAAGTTTAGAGAAAGCTATCTGAGGTTATTAAGTACTTTGCAGAGAAATCCAGTGTTGTAGTTTGCACTAGCTGTCATATGACAACTAAGAACAATGACTATGCAAACATTCAAGTCTAACATGAACCTGCATTATATGATGGGTCTACAAATGATAAGATGCATGTCCAAACTTGTATAAAAAATTTGGAAGCTTTGTTAATCATTAATTATAAATTTATATACAAAATTGTAGAGAAATGATTGATGATGGCATTAGAACTAAGAATAGTAAGAGAAAAATAAAAAGGCTAACACACTACTTTAGAATCTTAGATAAGTTAAATTAAGTTTGTAGATGGCTATAAGCATGTTGATATTTTAGGAATTGTTTTTGGAAGCAATATATAAGAATCAAGGATTTAGAGAATGTTCAATAGTATTAAAAGTAAATCAAGATATGATCCATATATTGCCTTGTCCTACTGAGGAGTTTTAAATTTTATTGATATAATATTGGGCTTTCATCCCTCATATTTATTTTTATCTATAGTGGATAGACCATCAATTTATAGAGTAGATCGGCCTCAATCTTTTTTTAGTGTAAACAACAATAGATCGCCTAATAATAGTATTTAATATTAGAATAAAGGAAATCTTCCCTTATAATGAATAAGCCCACATTTTAGAGAGCTAAGGATTGAAGTATTAGGTTATAAGGATATAAATAGGAGAATGAAGATCTTGGATGAAACCAACCCTCAATTAAAATCTAATTGTAGTCTACATAAAACAAGACCTTTCAACAATTGAAGAATTCTAGAGGATTTTTTACCTCTTACAAAATTGTTTTAAACAAAATAAAGTTGTTTCCATATACAAGTATTTTCCCTTTCTCATGGTACTCTTGGATTTTTTTTAGTTTTAGACTTTTAGTAGGGGAGAGGGGCCCATAGTGGAGCAACCTAATTTTGCGTTTCTCAAAATCC
>VDFB02271358.1:726068935-726091115 GCA_007258455.2 Sequoia sempervirens | reverse complement strand
GTTTATTGTTGCTACGAATTTACTTGTCAATTTTTGAAGTACGCCAAACAAATCAAAGAAATACTTCATTTACATTAATAATTACTATTATATATGAACATTCTAACTTAATTATATTTGAACTATATGTCTTGTTCCCATTTGTTTTATTGGATTTTTTGGAGTAACTTAGATCTTAGAGGGAAAAAATTCTTGGTTTGCAAATGCATCAATATTGTTTTTTCTTTTTAGAGTTGAGTCATAGTCATAGATATGTCATTGTTGCCACTATGTTGAGTTTAATTTCCTTGTATACTACAACTATGAATCCGACCTTAACAATAGATGCACTACATTGTATAGATGTTGGGGATGTTGTCCCATCTCCAGTGTTCCAACTAATGTCTTACCAAAAAATAGGAGGTGATCAAAGCCCAATTGATCAATACTAAGTCATGCTATCTAATGGAACCCACAAGCAGATGGGGAATTTTCCTACAAAGTACAATGACCCTTTTTTACAAGTGAATTGAAAATAGGTTCAATTGTGTGCTTGAAAAACTATTTGTCTAGAAAACTATGAGAATTGAGGTTTGATATAGTTGTTCCTTGCTTGTTCTTGTAGTTTTCTACTTCCTTGTTTGTGGGGGTTTCTTTTTAAAGTATTTAATCTTCATTTCATTCCAAGGCAATTGTCATACTATCCCTAGATGTGAAGATGATAGATTTCTAGCTAATTGGAAAACCTAAATATTTGTTTAGAGATCAAGAAGAATAGAAAGTTGGATGTGAGTTTCCATCCCCATCGAAACAAGCCTCAATGTTTGGAATTAATACACTGCCAAAGTAGCAAGATTCCCCTACAAAAATTAGCCCTGTTAAAGGGTAGAATATTTACCAAACCAGATGGATGATAAAAGATCATGTAACAAAAAAGAGGGATATTCACGATTATAGCAAGCAAGGGCATGAGGGGAAAGTATTTAGCTTTGATATCATTGATGATGAGGGCATAGAAATACAGATTACATGCTTTAATGAGATTGCAGACATGCATTATGATAAGGTTGAGGTGGGATGTACTTAGTATGTGTCAAAGGGATCAGTGAGACAAGCAAATAAAAAATTTAATAAGCTAAACAGGTAGATGGAAATCATTCTGGATCAAACTTCAATTTTAAAATGTTGTGATGATAAGGCCTTTATGCCAGAGATTTTTTTTTTCACACCATTCAATCAAATTATAGATTGCACTAATAACCGTTTAATTGATGTTATTGGCACTATGGTGCATGTGGGACTAGTTTCGGCCATGCAAAGAAAGCATCAATCCCAAACAATTTGTAAGACTTTTAAACTTAATGATTTTTCATCTTTTTTAATTGATGTTAATTTTTGGGGCTCAAACTAGGAAGTAAAGGGTCATGAGTTAGAAAGGTTGTACACCCCTTGTTCAGCTCTCATCCTTGTTGTGAAAAATGCATGTGTTGGGTACTTTAATGGAGTTGTTATTAACACAACCATTAGGACTCTTATGTATATAAACCCTGACATAACAGAGGCACAACCATTGATCGAGAGAGGCTATATTGCTCCACCTATTGTCAATCCCCCTCATCCATTCCCTTGAAAGGTTGCTTTGGAAAATGGGAGAGTCACTATTGCATACATGTTAAACCATTTCCTTGGTTCGCCAGAGACTTTGCAAGCTACTGTCAAGGAAACAATAAAATTTATAAAAATTGATGCATTATGTTATGTCACATGCCTATTGGAGGTGAATGGTAGGTAGTACAAAAATAAGTGTGAAAAATATGAGCAAAATACACAGTTTTTCCCAAAGTTCTAGAGAACAATAGGTGACTGTGACTTCTGATATTTATTGCAACTAAAGATTGAAGACCACACAGGTGAGCTTTGGGCAACTTCTTTTGATGAGGTTGCAAAAATCCTATTACAAATGTTAGTAAAAGAGCTTTACATGTTGCAATATGAGTCAACCATTGAAATGAGTGCTGAGTCTATTACCGATGTTGTCACCTACATGACTTTTTTTTTCACAATTCTAATCAAAACTCAAACATATAATTCAAAAAAAAGACTAAAAATAACAGTACCAAAGATTGCTAAGCTTAACTTTGAAGCTAAGTGCAAGTTGTTAATATCAAATTTTTCTACTATTTCTACCACCATGTAGCAGGCTTTGGATTTATTTGTCGTGTTTCCTTTTTAAGACCAAAAGAAGTATAGCTAATTGTGACTTTCTATACTTCTGTAAGTTCATCTTGGTGAGACATTTAGTTTATTTAATTCCCTTGCAGTCCTTATCATACCAAAATACCTTTACTCTCTAGCGCTATTGCTTTGCTCTCTGTGTCAGTGGTTATTTATTAAGAGAATGAAGTATAAGTTACAATGTCTAGGTAAAAAGGATATAGTTATTTCGTTTTCTATTGATTATGTTTGCTATAATTTCCATACGTTTTAAGTGTATATTTCTCATTTAATTTTATATTGTTTATTTATATAGAGTTATTTTTCTTCTTAGGTGATATTTCTATCTACACCTACTCATATATCTACTTGTGCACATAGTTATATAAATGTCTCCATTTACATATGCATATAGATAAATATACATGCATGCAATTGAGATATCCCTATGTTATACAACTTCTTGGTACATATGTGTTTAGATATTGGTTCACATGTTAGATATCTATGCATATATGCATACAAAATTCAATACTTACAACTACATGTGATTTTTTTGAAAGAGAATGTTCTTTTTATTTTGTTTACAATGTTCTTAGTGGATAGAATATCTTGACAGAGTTTTGTGCAGATATATGTGTCGATGATGTATTTCTCTATGTGACTATCATGTCTGGCTAACCATCTAACACTTACCAAGTGTTCTTCCTACTACTTTGCAATCCCTAATGATAGTCCCATGTTGGATATGGATGTCGTATGCTTCTTGTCTATAATTTATGTTATGTATGTTACATAGTTGAATCTAAAACTCAGTGTTCAACAATGCATTCTTGAAACTACACCAATCTGCCCAATTATTTTGGTGAGTTTTAAATGGAAAGTATTATTTCTTGTGCAAAGTGACACTTATTTCCTATGTGCATGTAAATAAAAAATCTCAACTTCTATAGGTTGTGTTGTTTTCTCCAACTGAGAGTTGATTATTGTTCTCTGAATTGGGGTATATTCTTCTCTTTCTACTTTTATGTTGTATGTCCTTCACCTTTATTCCATATCTATATAATGTAAAGCTACATATCTTTTCTTCCATTTCTCATTTCATAACTCCATATGAAATTATAGAAAATGTATAACGTTCAATTCCACTGAATAGATTCCCTCAAATGCAATAGCATTTCCTTCAACATTCACCAAAGTGATGCACAATTAATGTTAGTGCTTGGGGGTTTGGTCATAGCTAGTCATGCTCCATAACCTCATACGCTAGGCTGGATAGTAGGATTCCTTTTCTGTTTGCATACTCCAACCCATTCCATACACAAGGCAATTCTACATTTTATTTACTTACTTTGTTCTACTGCAAGTCCATTGCTTCTCATTTGTAATTATTTTTATAAGTATTTATATTTTGTGATTTCTTTGTTCTCTACTAATCAAAACAATTGTTCTTTGTAGGCCTTTCTATGTGATTATATCTTTTATTCACTCATTGGTGGGAAAAAAATTGGTCTCACCATTGATCATAGTGGTGGAAAAAGAGCACACATTGCTCCATGACCCAATTGGTAGGGTAGAAATTGGGCATTATTTTGTTTTGGGCATAGTGTATTCTCCCACACACACTAGGTACGGCTAAATTATAGTCACTCCATTCAATAGGATTGTAGCTATGATTTTTATCTTCCCACTACCATGGCTATGATGCAATAAAATGGTCAATGTTGTATGCTCCATTCTATTTTTCCATAATCACCATAGTGAACTTCATTATTTTTTGTAATTCATGCACAACATATTCCAACTATAATGTGGTATTTTATGAACTGATCTCTTAGAAACAACATTAAAAAATAATGATAGTGACTAGAAAATCAGTGAAAATTGTCAAATAGATAATGATATCCTCATGTATGCTATATTTATTATCATAAGCAATATTGATTTTACCATTGATCAAAGTAGTGGGTAATGTATATTCTTGCTTGAGGGTTTGGTGAGAGTCGATGAGGCTCCATGACACAATATGGAAGGCTAGAGAGTAGGCCTTATTGTGTTGAG
Organism: Sequoia sempervirens; assembly: GCA_007258455.2. Taxonomy (NCBI): domain Eukaryota; kingdom Viridiplantae; phylum Streptophyta; class Pinopsida; order Cupressales; family Cupressaceae; genus Sequoia; species Sequoia sempervirens. The sequence continues at coordinate 726,086,861 of VDFB02271358.1, read as the reverse complement.
TTTTATTTTATAATTTTTATGTATAGATTTCTATCCTTCTGAGATAGCATTTACAAAAAAAAAATGTTTTAGATTGTGGTTAAAATATACTAAAATAGTTTACCTTATATACTTTATCTTAGCTTGCTTTGACCATTGTTGATAATTGATTTCTTGCTTAAGTTATATCCTTCCATAGAGGAGGTGGCGAATATAGAGTGGTTGTACAAGAGGCCAACGAAATTTCATCACCATTGATGCTTGTATGGTTTCCATGTACTAGTGATCATGCAAGTAACATTTGTTTTAAATTGATTGGAGAAGAAAATGACTATCTACGCAGTTATCAATAATGTATTTCTCGATCTCATTCTTTGGGTTTATGTTCTTGTTGAAGGTCAATGTAGAGGCCAACGAAACAACATTAGCATTATCTGTTGTATGGTTTCCACATAGTGGTGATGGTGCAAGTAACATTTATTTTAAATTCCACAACATACAAAACAAACGCCCACCTAGTTCTTGATAGCACATTGTTTGGTTTCATTGTCTACATTTATATTGTTGTTGAAGGTTTCTATTAGTGAGCATTGCATCCTTCTTTGGGGGTAGAAGTTCATTCATTGGCTATTCAATCTCTTCGAAGGTGACTGGATGTTATCTTATATTCTTTGCATGCATTTATAGTTGCAAATCCTATGGGTTTGGATAAATTTGTGCAAATTTTTTGTAGGCATTAGAGAAAGAATAGAGGAAAGAGATAGCAAGTGGGTAGACATGTAATTGAGGCAAGCAGCAAGAGACCTATATTGTTTTTATTCTTTCACCCCCATCATCTACTTGGTCTTAGTTAGTTCTATAATCTCTTCATATTCACAATTGCTCTAGAGAACATGATTCTCCTTTAGGAGAGGTGGTTCAACAAGTGAGATGTTGATATTATAGTATACTTGCTAAATAGATGAATCAACTTTCAAACAACTTTGAAGATGAAGAGATTATAAGACTAGCTAATACAATGGGAATATTTATATCACCATTTATCATAGTACTAGCAACCCAACATTAGAGAGCAGGCATTAAAAGTTGTTCTTTATGGTAAGTAAGTGCAACGGTCTACTGATAGCTGATAACGTTGCATGATGCAAAATGGTAGGCTGGAGAGCATGGCACCTTTTCTCTCTCCACACCTCAATGCATTGCAACCAAAAGGTCTAGCATTTGCAATAAAACTTTTGCATTGGGATGTGGCTATCAGTTTTTAGCTTTCTTTTATGATGGATATAATCGAATAGGATTGTTAATTTTATGCAGTTCATTCTATTTTTGCATAATCAGCATACTTAAACTCACACTTTTATGCTATTTTTGTAGACCATATTCCAACCATAATGTAGTATTTAATGAACTAATTTCTTGCAAAGAACCTCCCAGAATAATGATAGTGGCTAAGAAATTAGTAACAATTGACAATTACACAATCAAATCTTAATTTACTATATATTTATTGTAATAAGCAATAATTCATTTCAGGTATGTGCAGAATCATCATGGAAAAAATAGGCCCTCAAGTGGCAAAAAAATCAAAAAAATCAGAGTTAGGAAACTTGACATAAAATTTTGAATAAGTTATCTTTATTATTTCAAAAATATGCAAGAATAGAATCTATAACAAATTGAATGTAGTTTCTAAACTACTAGGTTTGTTGAAAAAAAAATCTTTTGGTGAAATTTGAAATTTCAATTCAGTGGTACTTAAATTTCGGGAAAAAATAAGTAGGTGTTTGTCTAACCACCTAACCACAATAAAATGATAATATTTTTTATAATATTTTAGATATAAGTAGAGGACTAATGCCCTCGATGTAATGTATTTTTTTTATAAATTTTTACAAGTAAATAATTAATTATTTTTTTTATAATTTTTTTTAAAATATAAAAAATCATATGTCTAACCACCTTAACTTGGTCAAAAATTCATTAAATTCATTTTTTCTTTTTTTAATCCCATAATATGTGAAGCATAGAATGTGACAAATATTTTGGATTCAAAAAATGTGATACCGTTTGAAAGCTATAGATGTTTTTCAATCAACCTATCAATCAAGAATTTAGTCATAATTTGAATAGAAAATGAATAATAATTACTTATTAAATTCAAAGTAATGTATAATTTATATTAGTGGAAAGCTAAGAATCTCTTTTAAAAACACTTTTCATTTCATCAATTTTGGGTAAAAAAATAGTCATCAGCCACATACCGATCGTATTGCCACTTTTTTGCTCATCATGATCCTGCACATACCCTTTCATCACTTATGAGAGTGGTGGGAAATGTACACTTTTGCTTAGGGGTTTGGTGAGAGTCCATGAGGCTCCATGACCCAATATGGTAGGGTGGTGAGCAAGCCTTGTTGTGCTGAGTTTAATTTTATATTTTGTATGTACAAATTGGTATCTTTCAGACATAGGATTCATTAAAATATCATATTGTTTAGGTTATTCTTACACAATAGTGAAGTAGGTGATCTTATACACTTCATGTTAGATTCCATTGGGAATTTTTTATTATTGTTCTCTTGGTTAAGCTATAGAATCTAATTATTCATAAATTCCTATAAAAAAAGGCTATGTTCTTTCAATTTTAGCTAGTGTTGTGTTGGGTTGTTGTCAATCACCTCTTGCTCTCGCTTTATACTTTGCAGATTTTTGTGCTTGAATTTTCAAATTTCCTTGTTGATCAACTCATTGTCATTCTTTCTTGGGAGAGATAACTTGGGTGTTAATATTCAAGTTTATATGGTAAACAAATAGATCACCTTTGTGATTCAAGTTCAACCAACTGTGAGAACAAGTGATTTTAATTGTAGTTATGAATCTACATCCCAGTTCTTTAACTCCCTTTCCCAAGCAAGAAGAGTTGATGATGCTCCATTCACCAATATGGTAGGATGGAGAGAAGACCCCATTTTCTATGTCTAGACTTCAATTCATTCCCTAAACAAGGTATGGATAGATTTTATTTACTAACTATGTTCTATTGCAACTGTATTTCATCATCTTTGTCATTAATTTTATAAGCCTTTACATTTTCTGATTTATTTATTGTGTACCAATGTTGTGTCTTTATCACACTAACACATTTTCCTTTTCCTTGTAGACCATGCTCCAACAATAATATGGTGTTACATACACTAATGTGTTACAAACAAATTTCTCGAATAATGTTAGTGACTATAAAATTCAACAACAATGTTCAAATAGACAATCATATCCTAATACTATATATTGATTGTAATACATAATATTCATTTGACAACTAATTACAGTGGTTGCCAATCTATATTCTTGCTCAGAGGTTTGGTGAGGGTCCATGAGGCTCCATGACCCAATATGGTAGGGTGGAGAGTAGTCCTCATTGTGTTTACTTTTACTTTGTATTTTGTATGTATAGATTGCCATCTTACTAGTGTGGGGATTAGAATTTTTTTTATATGTTTAAGCCTATGGTTACAACGGACTAAAATAGTTGACCTTATACACTTTATGTTAGATTCCATTGAGCATTGTCGATTAGTCTTCTCATACTTATACTCTGCATCACACAAATTATTAACTTATTTTTAACCAAAATTTGTCTATGGTACTTTGTTGGTGGTTGTGAAAAGATCCTTAGTTTGTATAATTAACAATCGGTGCAATTGCGAGATCATGGGGTCTCATGTAATCATGAATACAACTAATACTATACCATAATTATTACTTCCCATCTAAATGCACATTAGTAATGTCATTAAGTATTTATACATTCAACCTTATCCATAATAATATTGTATTTTAATTGGCTAATTAAACTTAATGATATTGATATTATTTTTAGATTGGTACAATGGCTAAATTATGGGGTGGGCTTATATAGTGATGTAGTTGTGAAATAATGGGGTGTCCTTGGATAATTATGAATTTAATTAGTAGTATGCCATAATTATTATTTCCCATCTAAATACACATTAGTAATCTCATCAATTATATAGACATTCAACCTTATCCATAATAACATTATATTTTGATTGACTAATAAAACTTAATGATATTGATATTACTTTTAGATTGTTTCAAGTATAGTTGATATAGCATTCCTTATTAGTTGTTGGCTACATTATGGGGTGTGGTTATATAATGATGAATTGAACTAATTTAATGTCAACATTATTATTTTGCAACTGAATGCACATTAGTAATGTCATCAATTTAGACATTCAATCCTATACATAATAATATTATATTTTGATTAACTAATAAAACTTAATGATATTTCTATTACTTAATGAAATCATTTCAAAAGTAATTATAGTATTTCTGTTTAATAAACAACTTAACTAGATAATATTATTATTTGTGCTACAAAAAACCAATTACCAACAAAGATGATGTTGTCACCAAATAACTAATTGAATGTTAATACAATTGTTCATCAACCAACCCTCTATATGTGTATATATGTATAATCTACAAAGTTATTTCTTCACCAACTACATGTTTAAAAAGTAATTATAGTATTTCTCTTTAATAAACAACTTAACTACATAATATTATTATTTGCACCACCAAAACAATTACCAATAAAGATGATATTATCACCAAATAACTAATTGAACATTAATACAATTGTTCATCAACCAACCCTCTATATGTGTATATATGCATAATCTACAAAGTTATTTGTTCACCAACTATTGCTTGCACACTTTAACCATTATATACATATCCTCCTTGCAACCCATTAGGGTTAACACCCTCCAAATAAAATAATAATGTCAAACTGTAAGGGAAAAAAGGGACACAATATTGTTCCCACTCAATCAGTTTCATTATTACCCATAATATATTTAGCAAACAATTGAATTGTTTGTTAGATTATCTAATGTCTAACAATATTGTTAGCAAACCATTGTATTGTTTGTTATATTTCCTAATGTCTAACATTATTTTCTACATCTGCATATAGCTATTGTTCCCACTCATGCCATTCACATTCAAATATTTCCCTGCATACAGTGCATGTGCATCACTCCCCTTTCATGTTGCTCACCGCCTATCAACTCATTGTTGCGTGTTACTACATGAAACTACTAGTTTAGAGAGTTTTGAGGTTTATATCTTGAGGTGTGGATATATTCCTTAAACAAGGATAACAATTTCATGAGGGTTTTAAGAAAGTATTTTTTTTTTATGGATTGAATTAGATGATTATAAGAATTGAAACACTTCATAACTTTTTTTTATCTTTACAAATACTTTTCAAGTTAATTTTAACACAAAACAAAAATGAAAAATAAAACTATATATATTAAAATTAAAAATACTAAATAAATAATCAATTTTGATTTACTATTAATTTAATTAAACTTTAAACTTTTAAGATTTTTATTTTCACTTTAAAATTATGATTTTTTAGTAAATCTAATAACATGTTTCTTGACTATCATGGATGGTATCCTTCTATTTTATTCTCATACACACATACACACACACACACATAGAAACACAAATAATTTTTTGTATATTTTATTCATTATAAGTTTCTATATTTTTATGATCTATTTAAATTCTCTAGATATAATTTGTAAAAAGAAATACATTATTACAAAATATTGAATAATTTTATTTATTTAAAGATTATTTTATTCATAGAAAATTTATATCATTTTACTTTAAAATTATTTAATAATTTTACTTGTATTATTTATTTGAAGAATTGTTTTGTTTTAAGATTTATTTTAAAATATATATACATATATTTTTTGTCTATTTTATTATTATTAGAATAATATTTTTTATTAATACAAAAAATTATTTTATTTAGTTAGAAATTATTTTATTTTGTTTATTTAAAAATTAGAAAAATGTTTGAGCTTCCTTTGGTAATGGTAAAGATGAAGAAGTGTGGGAGAACTAGAGTTGGTGGGAGGGTGTTGGGGAGTAGAAAATAGTGGAAGTGGAGAAGATGTTAGGAGACTTCCTATTATATTTGGAGAAAGGATACTGTCAACATAGATTTGAGGTTGTGGCTTACATTTATTTGGGTAAAGGAGGTGGTTGTTTCTCCCTTCATGATAATTATAATAGAAATGTCTAATATTATGTTGGATCCAAAATAATTAGTGTGAAGACACAATATCATTGATGCGAAAAATATTTAAGTTGTGTATACTTATTATAAATGGATGTAGGAGTATACTTATTTTATAATTGACATATCTAGAGTGAAACATCAAGTGTAGGCATATTTTGGTTGAAAATAAAGTCATTTCCATGACTTGAGTGATAATATTTGTAGAATACATCAAATTATTATGAATTTTTTGTTTTGAGAAAAAAGGGGTAAAAATTTATTAATACCAAAAAAGAAATAAAAAGCAAAAGGGTAGGATACCCAAATCAAAACCAACCACTAACCAACCTTATCCTTATCAACAATATTCCAACCTTCTAGCCGGTTGGACACCCATTCAATCCACCACACCATTCCACTCTCAAGGAATATGGGAAAATGAAATTGAGTCAAAAGACCTACTATGTTGGTATTATTAAAAGTGTTGTACCTTGTCCTAGGTCATGATTACACCTTAGTTAAGTTTACTTAGGGATCACATAGGAGGTAGTTGGAGAATTTCCACTTTTGGTGGACTTATCATGTTAATACTTTATCACATCCACCTTTTGTCGACACATCATGCGATTACCTCTCCACCTTTTGTGGGTGATCCACCATTTGTGGTGATTATCAAATTATAACTTTTCCACTTAGGTAGAGTGATAGATTTTCATACTTGTCTCATGTCATACGATTACGAAACTTGTCATAATCTTATGCCCTTTTATGTACATACCTTAAAATTCTGTTCTCAGCTTTCCAATGGGTGTCTTTTGGTGTTTCCATAAACCTAGAAATCAAACTTACTCCATACATAATGTCTAGCCTTGTGGCTGTGAGATACATGAGACTTCCAACAAGCCTCTTAAACAAAGTTGGATCAACATTAGACCCTCGATCATCCTTGCTTAGTTTCAGACATATCACTGTAGGTGTTGGTGCTGGTTTGCACTTCATCATATTAAACCTTTTCAAAATGTCATTTGCATATTTTGACTGTGAAATAAAAATACCATTTTCATTTTGATTCACTTCAATGCCCAAAAAATACTTCATCAGACCTAAGTCTATCATTTCAAATTCTTTCTTCATGTCTGCCTTGAACAGATCAATTGACAAATTGCCAGTGAAAATTAAATCATCAACATATAAGCATACTATCAGTATTTCACCTTCTTCATTCATTTTTGTATACAGTGTGGGCTCACTGCTACATCTATTAAATCCATTCAGCAAAAGATAACTGTCTATTCTGCTGTACCAAGCTCTTGGGGCTTGCTTCAATCCATACAGTTCCTTTTTCAATTTGTAAACTTTGTCTTCTTGACCCAGAATTCAAACCCAGGTGGTTGATCCACATAAACACATAAACTTCTTCTTCTAAATAACCATTTAAAAAAGCTAACTTTCCATCCATTTGAGATATAGACCACTTATTCTGAGCTGCTAAAGCTAAAATCATTCTTATAGTATCCAATCGTGCTATAGGTGCAAATGTCTCATTGTAATCAATTCCAGGCTGTTGTGAATAGCCCTTTACAACCAATCTTGCTTTAAGCTTCCGAACTTCATCCTTTTCATTCAATTTGGTTTTATAAACCCATTTCACTCTAATGACATCTTTGTCTTTTGGAAGACTGACTAGATCCCATGTGTGATTTTTTTCAATTGCTTCAATTTCTTCATCCATAGCACTTACCCATTTATCATGTTTGACTACATCTTCAAAATGAACTGGATCTTCTATTTGAGAATAAAATGCAGTAAGAGAAATCTGATATGAATTATTCTCACCTTCATTTTACTCATATATATCTCTTATGCTTCTGATTTTTTGTCTTCTCAGACTTGCTAATGTAGGATTTGACATGTCACTTGAACTTGTGGAATATGAACCCGATGGTCCTGCTGCAGATGGTGTTTGTTGTTCTCTTGTTGGACTACTTCCTTGAATGCATGAGGCTGTTCTTACAGTCGATGCAGGTGTCACTTGTGGACCACTTTTCTAAGCTTGAATGGGAGTGGTAGGAGTCACAATAGCTGGAATATTTGTTGATGTTGAAACTTCATTCTCCTCTTGAGGTATACTAGCTAAAATATTAATTGTCTTCTCTATGCTTCCATCCCATGCTTCATCTTCTACAAATTGTACATCTCTGCTGATTATAACTTTCTTTGTTGTTGGATTATAGAGCTTATAATGTTTGGATTCTTCACTGTATCCAACAAATATACATTTTTCTCCTTTGTTATCTAGCTTCCTTCTCAATTCATTAGGCACATGTGCATATGCAACACATCCAAATACTCTCATGTGAGTAACACTATGTTTTCTTCCTATCCATGCTTCTTCAGGTACCATATTCATGACACTTTTTGTTGGACACCTATTCATTATATAGGCTGCACAAGATATTGCTTCTACCCAATATTCATTTGACAAATGTTTGGCTTTCAACATGCTTCTAGCCATTTCCATGATTGTTCTGCTTTTCCTTTCTCAGCTACTCCATTTTGTCAGGAGGTGTGTGGCCCAGTTGTAACTGCCAGGAATTCTATGATCTTTGCAAAAATTAAAAAATTCTCTTTGAAATATATTATTCCACCACCTCTATCTCTGTTTCCTACACACTTTATATTAAATCTGCCTCTTTGTTTTTCAAACCAAATTCTTTTGAACTCATGAAACAAACACCATTTGCTTTTAGAAATAAACTCCATGTCCTCTTTTGAATAATCATCAATGAATGTCGAAAATAAAATCCCACTAATTCTATTGAAGGTGTCAGAATAGGTCCACACAAACAATGTATACCTCCAAAGGGCTTTTGTTTAGTTGATTTCTCTCCCCGCTGGAAATGATCTCTCTCATGTTGTTTTCCCCCAAAGGACCCTTCACATACTCTTTTAGTTTTTCTGGCCAAAGGTAGTCCCTTGACCATGCCTCTCCTATGAAGTAAATTTAAACCTCCAAAGTTGAGATGCCCAAATCCAGGGTGCCATAAACCGTAGCTTTCATCTTTATCTCAACTTGAAAGATTTTATGCACTATTGCTGTAGTTTCTTCTCTACCCACTTGTGAATTCATTAAGTGTTGTGCTTGAGCATAATTTATATTCAAATATGATCTTATCTTTAAGGGAAACATTCTGTTGTTTGTCATTCTGACTTTTGCAATAAGTTGGTTGTTTGGGTATTTGTCTAAAATTGTGCACGTTTTAGTGCTACTCTACACCTCTTGAACCAGCCCCTAGCACTCATTAAGTTATGTTTTCACTCAAGCACAAAACATACATCTCTGAAATATACTTTTTCCCCCTGCTTAGGTTAAAATATTAGACATCTCCTTTTCCTTGATCGACACTTCTGCTACACATACTCCAATGTAACATCGACTTACATTCCCATTTAAACTTGAAAATATCAGACTTCATCATATGATTGCTACAGCCTGAATCTTAAAACCATACATCTTTTTCATTTGCTTGAGCAACATTACAAGCTAAAAACATTGTTCTCTTATCTGAATCCTGATTTTGACCTTTTCTTGAAAAATTTGTATTTTGTCTATTATTATCATACTACTTCTTTCTACACTCATTTATATAATGCCCATATTTTTTATAGTAGTGACATTGGACTTAAGATTTATCATACCTTTGATTTTGTGACTGATTCTGTGTTGGGTTTTGGCTTGAGCCTTGATTGCTGCCTCTTCCACTTGAACTTGATAGACTGTATCTTTCACCTCTGTAAGAGTTTCTTCCTCTTCCTCTTGATCTACCTCTGCCTCTTCCTTGACTAACTGAAGCCTAAGTTTTGAAAGCATGCTCCAGTGATGTATTTGCTGACCTTTTCAGCCTGTGTTCATGAGAAATTAGAGATGCATACAACTCATCAACTGAGAACTGTGAGAGATTCTTTGTCTCCTCTATAGCAACTACAACTAGTAGAAATTTTGTGGGCAAACTCCTTAAAATCTTTTCAACAACTCTGGTATCTTCTAGATTCTCTCCATGAGACCTAATTTGATTAACCACTCCAATGACTTGGGTGTAGAATGAATCTACAGATTCATTGTCCTTCATACATATTGTTTCAAAATCTCTTCTCAGCATTTGTAGCTTTGTCGCTTTTAACTTTTGCCATGCCTTGATATGTTTCCAGCTACGTCCCATGCTTGTTTGGACTTTGTTGCTGCTGAAATCCTTGGAAAAATGCTCTCATGTACAGCTTGAAATAGATAAAATAAAGCCTTTGAATCTTTCTTCCTTGTGTCTTTTAATAAGTCTTTCTCTGCTTGTGTTAAAGCATTGTATGCTACTGCATCTGCTGGCTCTGGAAATCCATTCTCTACTAAATCCCATATATCTTGTGAGCTAAAAAGTGCTTTCATGGTAATTGACCAGTACTCATAATTCTTCCCATTAAACTGTGGAATTTGTGGGTTTGTCAAGCTTGTGCTTGCTGCCATTTTTGAAATTTACCCAGATAATCTTCTTTGATAAAATTGACTCTGATAATTGAACTTGCTCTGATACCACGTGAAGGCCAGAGGTAGAGGAATTCACACAGTAAAAATAAAACTTCAAAAAATATTTTCTTCAACACAGAGCTACTGCTTGTTAATTTTTTGTTTGCTCACATTCGCATTAAAAATTAAAAGTAAATTACATATACAAATATATGTTGAAGTAAAAAGTCACGTGAAAAATATTCACAGAAGAGAGGGCCCAACAAAAAATTTATTACAAATTACATAACCGCTTTTTCCTGGTCAAAATGCATTTAATAAAATGTCCCTTACAATAGTATTAAAACTTAAATATTAATTTTCCCGTACTCTAAAATTTTCTGGCGGTTAAAGATAAAACAAAATATTACGGAAGTCTCCCGCGGTATCGCAATGGTTATTTTATTGATTGCGATATTGTGGGCAACGGCTGGAGGTGACGGCAGTAGTTAGGGTTAACATTCCAACAATCGCTTCTCACGCACCCGCCTCGTGAGCCTCCGTTTCTGCTATGATGTTCACCGCCACCACAAATACAATGAGGAAAAAATGGACGCCATTTTGGGATACTTTTCCTTTTCCACCCACCTGGAAATCGACCTCTATGCGGGCACACCGCGCGTGGTGGACATCCTTGTGCATGGTTACTTCCTCCACAAGTTTCTTTCATCTCAGCAGTAGCTACAATAGCTAGAAGTGGACTTGGAGCTAGAGTACGTGAGAGGAGGAGAGCACAAGGCCTTGGTGACGTTAGACATTGTGGGGAGGAACTGCCCCAAGCTGGAATATTATTGGCACTATTCCCTATTCAACCCACAACGTGTCCACACGACCTTTCTGCAGGCCTATCCCCGCCTCAAGCATGCTAGATTCCACTTAAAATTGGGCATTGAGGAGCTGGATACGTATGCAACGCTGACCTCCCCACTAGAATTAGAGTTTTCCTTCTTTTCCTTTTGTGGATGGCATGACCTCACACAGCAGAAGCGTAGGATAATATTACGATTAAGGAGGAGCCTGTGAAAATGAACGCACCTGAATCGGACCTCTCACTGCAGAGAAGGAGATCCGTCGGTGAGATGATCGCCAATCCTGACTGGGCCTGAGGGTTGGATCATAGAAAAAAGAATCAGAAAAAGCGGTTATTTTGATAAGGTGTTCCATAAGTTTTTTTTTTTCCAAACTTTCTCAGTTGGAAATAGGATCTGATGGGATTTTTCTAAATGTGAAATTTAATCATTTTTTTAATTGTTTTGAAAATTCTCAGTATTACATAGAGCTAGCTACTATTTATAGTTTTCCATCAAGGCCAAAGGTAGAGCAATATTTAGAAATAAGAACGAGGAAAAAGCCAAAGGGTAATCTTTGTTAATATTAAAATCTCATTCTATTTAGTTTTATTTGAATGCATTTCTGGATGGTTATACTATTTGATTTCCCAAAGGAACATGCAATAAAAGGGTGAAAGTAGGTCCCCAGCTTTCTGTTCAAGTACCTGTCATGAGAGGCCAACTCTCATTGGCTCAGGTACAAGCCATGCAAGAATCAAAACTGTCATCTACTGTCGTTGGCTCAGGTACATGCCATGATAGGACAACATCCATGAGAGGCCAAGTGTCGTTGGTCTAGGTACAAGCCATGCAAGAATCAAAATGGTCATCTACTGTCGTTGGCTCAGGTACATGCCATGAAAGGACACTTGCCAACAGGGGAAGCTTAGAACCCTGCAGCGAGAGCAGGAACATGGGAAACTCAGCATAAGCTAATACTATATAGACAACCTATATTGTTTTTTTTTTGGTATAGTCCATATTCACAGCCACTTATAATCCTTTTTCTAAAGTGATATGATCATGTAATCCCTCCCCTGCAGTAAGACAAACTGTACAGGCAAATTTTGGTTTGCATATGGCGTTACATGGTATAGTTGCTAAATCAATGATGATATAACTAATGTAATTCTGTTGTATGCATTTAAAATATTATTAATAAAACAAATTCATTGCATATGTAAATGAATTTTTTTTATTAATAATAGTTTAAATGCATACAATAGAATTACATTAGTTATATCATCATTGATTTAGCAGCTATACCATGTAACGCCATATGCAAACCAAAATCTTCCTGTACAGTTTTCTTATAGCAATGGAGGGATTACATGATCATATCACTTTAGAAAAAGGATTATAAGTGGCTGTGAATATGGACTATACCAAAAAAAACAATATAGGTTGTTTATATAGTATTAGCTTATGCTGAGTTTCTCATGTTCCTGCTCTCACTGCAGGCTTCTAAGCTTCCCCTGTTGGCAAGTGTCTCATTTACTGTCCTTTCATGGCATGTACCTGAGCCAACGATAGTAGATGGCCATTTTGATTCTTGCATGGCTTGTACCTGGGCCAACGACAGTTGGCCTCTCATGGATGTTGTCCTATCATGGCATGTACCTGAGCCAACGACAGCAGATGACAGTTTTGATTCTTGCATGGCTTGTACCGGAGCCAACAAGAGTTGGCCTCTCATGACAAGTACTTGAACAGAAACCTGGGGACCTACTTTCACCCTTTTATTGCATGTTCCTGTGGTAAATCAAATAGTATAACCATCCAGAAATGCATTCAAATAAAACTAAATAGAATGAGATTTTAATATTAACAAAGATTATCCTTTGGCTTTTTCCTTGTTCCTGTTTCTAAATATCACTCTACCTCTAGCCTTGATGGAAAACTATAACCAGTAGCTAGCTCTATATAATACTAAGAATTTTCAAAAACAATTAAAAAAATGATTAAATTTCACATTTAGAAAAATCCCATCAGATCCTATTTCCAACTGAGAAAGTTGGAAAAAGAAAAAAATACTTATGGAACACCTTATCAAAATAACCACTTTTTCTGATTCTTTTTTCTGTGATCCAACCCTTAGGCAGCCAGTCAGGATTGGCAATCATCTCACCGACGGATCTCCTCCTCCGCAGTGAGAGGTCCGATTCAGGTGCGTTCGTTTTCACAGGCTCCTCCTTAATCGTAATATTAAAGGTTATTGACATAAATGAATGGGATGCGTTGCTGAGAGGAGTAGAGCATGTGAGGATAATCTTCCATTGGCATAGCCCAAGCTTCGATCAAGGCAGAGAAGCGTTGCTTGACAAATTCATCAACACTGCTCCTCACCATCTTGAAACATGTTTCGTCTTTGGTGTTCGATCACTATTATCAGAAGACTATATTTTCCTTAAGATGTTGAACCATGGAAACGTTGCTATCAAAACAGCCTTACCATCTTTGGTGTTCGATCACTATTATGGGAAGAATATATTTTCCTTAAGACTTTGAACCATGGAAACGTTGCTATCAAAAAAGCCTTACCATTTAGACATTGTTTTCAAATAGAGAGAATGCCTTGTTAAGAGACTGTTCTATGTTTCATTGTCCTATCATATTCTTATGTAGAGGAATAAATACCTACTGGCTTATAGAGAGTACTTCCTGTGCTACCCTCTTATTTTTTATTTTATTTTACATCAATGTAATTGGCAGTAAGTATATTGAAATTTAATTGTTTCTCTTCCTTAATATGGTAAATTTTGGGTGAATTGTGTTAGGATTTTTGCGTTACGAGGGTTCATTTTTCCAGCTGAATCAAAAACATGAATATAATATAGCATAGACGTGAAAAAGATTGTTTATTTCAAGACGAAAAGAGGCAGTTTAATGCGTGCTTGTTGATAGATAAATCTTTGCAAGCTGTCTTTTGTGTTTCTCAAAGACTCAAACCAAAAATAAATACCCACACATACTTAGAATAGACTTCCTCCCTAAAAATAGCCCAATTTAATTTAGAAGTCAAACTTTCTTATTTCCTATATTTTGTTTAGAGGGAATTCGCATTTGTGTCCAATTTTTTTTACTTCTTTATGTTTTTAATTTTCCAGTATTTGGGAACTTTATTAATGTTTTAAAGATGCTTTAAACCTTGAATCAATTGAGGGTAATTAGGGTATTTTGTACTTGGGAAAGATTTTTGATTGTTTCTTTGTTCTTAGCCCCTTCATTTGGAATATGCATTTCAAGTTTTGGATTGTATCATCTGTATTTAGGACATAATTTTGTAAAATGTTAAGCTCAAAAAATTTTATGGGAAAATTGCATGCAAAAAGCAACATGTGAAAAATATGATCCTACAAATAGTAGGGGAGAGGGACCCGTAATGGATCATAGTCCAATAGTGGGGATAGAAGTAGTCCTCAGTGGGCCCCATAGTGGAGTACTTTAATATCCAATTGTGAAACACTTTTTATCCATAAAGTGCATAAAGTGACAAATCATGTGATGCCACATTAGCACACCAATAAAACATGACATAGTGCACAACTATCGGTCTCACTTTTTTTTTTGTCCTTTTTTCATACCCCAACAAAAGCATGCTGATGTGGCATCATATTTGATGTTGTGGCCCTGAAACGAAATATAGAAGAAAATCAGTTGCCAAATAAACTATTGTACAGAATTGGGATTGATTTGAAATTTCCATGTAGGATTTTGAGAAACACAAAGTTAGGTTGCTCCGCTATGGGCCCCTCTCCCCTACTAAAAGTCTAAAACTAAAAAAAATCCAAGAGTACCATGAGAAAGGGAAAATTCTTGTAGATGAAAACAACTTTATTTTGTTTAAAACAATTTTGTCAGAGGTAAAAAATCCTCTAGAATTCTTCAATTGTTGAAAGGTCTTATTTTATGTAGACTACAATTAGATTTTAATTGAGGGTTGGTTTCATCCAAGATCTTCATTCTCCTATTTATATCCTTATAACCTAATACTTCAATCCTTAGCTCTCTAAAATGTGGGCTTATTCATTATAAGGGAAGATTTCCTTTATTCTAATATTAAATACTATTATTAGGCGATCTATTGTTGTTTACACTAAAAAAAGATTGAGGCCGATCTACTCTATAAATTGATGGTCTATCCACTATAGATAAAAATAAATATGAGGGATGAAAGCCCAATATTATATCAATAAAATTTAAAACTCCTCAGTAGGACAAGGCAATATATGGATCATATCTTGATTTACTTTTAATACTATTGAACATTCTCTAAATCCTTGATTCTTATATATTGCTTCCAAAAACAATTCCTAAAATATCAACATGCTTATAGCCATCTACAAACTTAATTTAACTTATCTAAGATTCTAAAGTAGTGTGTTAGCCTTTTTATTTTTCTCTTACTATTCTTAGTTCTAATGCCATCATCAATCATTTCTCTACAATTTTGTATATAAATTTATAATTAATGATTAACAAAGCTTCCAAATTTTTTATACAAGTTTGGACATGCATCTTATCATTTGTAGACCCATCATATAATGCAGGTTCATGTTAGACTTGAATGTTTGCATAGTCATTGTTCTTAGTTGTCATATGACAGCTAGTGCAAACTACAACACTGGATTTCTCTGCAAAGTACTTAATAACCTCAGATAGCTTTCTCTAAACTTGTCTTTTTCCTTAAGCTAGAACGGTGTTCTTTGCAAAGCATCGAATAACCTCTGATAACTTCATCTAAGCTTGTCTTCTTCCTTAAGCTAGAATGTTGTTCCTGGTGCTTTTGGCTTGAACTCTATTGATTTCCTAATATTTTCATTTTCAAGTTTTTGGTAACATAACTGAAGATTTTTATATTGTTAAAAATTAAATGTACTAAGCACCCATTTATTAATTATAGTTGTAAATTCCTATATACTTTCATCTTTTAGAACTACTCTAGCATCTTTCATTCATAGAACCAACTATATATAGATGAATTTTCCTACATTCATCATACTCTTTAAAGTTTAATGCTTGATAATATAGCATAATATAAACAAGAGGGTTAAAATTTGATAAAATATGTATATATGATAATTTCTATGCACTATGCAATGCAACAATTTTTATGTATGGTAACCTCATTACCACATTATATATTTGTGGATTTCCATGTTGAAATTAAAGTTTCCTCCACATTTTAGAGACATTCTTTGATAGTTATGATTGAAGGAAAAATAATACAATAATGGTGATTGCTAATCACAACACAAGCAATTACACAAAAGTCCAAATTTCTTTAATGAAATAAGAGGCAGGGCATCTATTATATAGAGATCCAAAAAGAGGTTACATTATGGCACACAACCATATTCACCAATAACTCAACTACAATATTTACTATGCACCAGAACATTATTTATGATAAACACTAAAGTCAAGAAAGGTTGCTCCAATGGGCATTATTTTTGTCATTCTCCGCCATAATGACCATTGGGAAGAACATGAAGTAGATCTCTGAGTTTATGGAACCCTTCACGAGCTAGAGACTTTGTGAAAATATCTGCTATTTGATCTTTTGTACTATAGTACACAATCTCAATCAATCTTTGTTGAACCAATTCTCTAATATAGTGATGTTGAATCTCAATATGTTTGGTCCTACTATGAAATACTGAATTATTTGTGTAGTGCCCCTCCATTCGCATCGTCATGTGATGTTTTCTATCTCACTACGAAGTTAGGCATGGTTTGGTATTGATTCAATTTGTTTGATTTGTATTTGAGGTATTATGATAAATTAAATAAAAAATTTAATAGTTTTGCGACTTTGACAAAATAAAATAATAATAATGTTTAAATTGAATTAAATAAATCAAACATGAATATTATAATAAAATAAAATTTAGTGATTGTAGAAATAATTGTATTTAAATTGTTTTCTAATAATTATTGACAAATTACTATCATAAAGGATAATAATCTAGATATAGAAAGTAATGTGATTTTTAATTGAATAAAGAGATAAGTTTTCCCACTGTTGTTAAAAGCAAGGAAAAATGGAAAATAATCAGAGAATCTTCTGGAAAGCAATTACTCTTACCGTTACAAATTGATGCAGCTGAGAACATGCAAAAAATAATAAGCTAATTTTAGCTTGTGTAACAGAAAAAAAAATTGGAATAAGGGGAAATTATTAGATTCCTCCAATGAAAACTGATCTCTGGGATTTTAATTGGGAAAAAGGATAAAAAAAGGACAGTCTTCCGGAGAATAAGACTTTCTCTGGAAGAAAGGGGTTGGAAGAAAAAAAGAAAAGGAAAAAGAAAAAAATTATTCTGGTGATTTCAGTAGGGGAATGAGAACTTGGTCTGAGAACTTGGTCTGAGAAAACTTTCTGATTCATCACTGCGAGAGGAGGAGATGTTTGGCAATCTAGTTGCTCCATCACCCTACACCCTT